>OY992536.1:191661517-192221892 GCA_963921195.1 Pegoplata infirma
TGGTCATAGAAACTTGAAATTTGGACAGTATGTTCACATCCTAGAATATAGATCCAGTACGGCTGGATTATTGCCAATGTTGATTCTAAGAGGGTAAAAATGGAAAAAAATCTGTACTTTTGGCACCTTTTATATTTCCTTAAGAAATTGTCACATAGACTTGAAATTTGGACTGTATGTTCACCTCCCGGAATATAGATCCCCAAAGGCTGGGTTTTTGCCAATGATTTTTCTAATAGGGTAAAAAGGGTAAAAATATGTACTTTTGTTACATTTTATATTTCCTTAAATAATGGTACTAGAAAATGGAAATTTGCAATGTCGGTTCACCTTCCGGAAAAAAGATTCACTAAGGCTCGGTTTTTGTTAATGTTGATTCTACTGAGGTAAAATGGGTAAAAAAGTACTTTTGGTACTTTTTTTATTTACTGAAATTTTATTCAAACTTGAAATTTAGAATGTAGAATCCTTTAGTGAAATAAAACATTCTGGAACAAGTACTTTCCGAAAATTCTGTACAGTTTTCAAAAAGTACTTTTTATAAAAGTACCTTTTATAAAAAGTACCTTTTATAAAAAGTACCTTTTATAAAAAGTACCTTTTATAAAAAGTACCTTTTATAAAAAGTACCTTTTATAAAAAGTACCTTTTATAAAAAGTACCTTTTATAAAAAGTACCTTTTATAAAAAGTACCTTTTATAAAAAGTACCTTTTATAAAAAGTACCTTTTATAAAAAGTACCTTTTATAAAAAGTAACTTTTATAAAAAGTACCTTTTATAAAAAGTACCTTTTATAAAAAGTACCTTTTATAAAAATACCTTTTATAAAAAGTACCTTTAATAAAAAGTACCTTCTATAAAAAGTACCTTCTATAAAAAGTACCTTTAATAAAAAGTACCTTTTATTAAAGGTACCGAAAGTACACTTTTTGGTACTTTTTTATTTCCTGAGGTATAAATAAAACAAATTTTTTTGTTTTTTAAATCATCACATTGGTGGAGGGTATTTAAAGATTCGGCACAGCCGAATATAGCTTTCTTACTTGTTTTTTTCTTTTTTTGTTATTAATTAAAATTTTCCCCGTATGTATTTAATTGAAATCCCGTTTTTTCGTATGCAGCTTTACCCATAGAAATACAAATAGTTGGCCTCGTTGCGTATGAGTGATATTTCAAATTTCAAATGATTTATCATTAATCATACGCTTAGATATTTCTTATAAAAAAAAATATTTGCTATATCCCACCAAAAACTACTGCTTCGCCGTAAGCAGGTTTGTAAGGGAAAGTTGAGTTGACATTCCCTTACAAACCTGCTTACGTATGGCATGATATTTCGTCGCAATGTCCCACTTTAGAGCATTTCATCCGAGCGCTTATTTCAGCGCAATAAAAATGTAATGAAATCATACCTTCTTAGAAGCTTACTAGGTGCATTTTTGTAAGCATTTTGGATGTTCAGAATTCATTGCTCTAATAAAGCACAAAAATAATGTGTTACCATCACTAAAGTCTTCATGCCTGAAAAGTTTGTATGAAGGAAGTGCTTCTCGTAGGCACACAAATAACACTACAGTTTTAATGTCTGAATAGTGTGTAGTCGAAACTTTTGTTTTCACTTTTGCACATGCGTACACGTCCGTTCACAAAAACCCAAAATATCAACTGAATTAAAATTGTATTTTTTTATTGCGTCATCCAAATTTTCGTTTTGCTGTTTGATGCTCGTAAGTCGTCGTATAATTCATAGTTTTTTCTCTCTGCCTTACGGTAGTGCATACTAGATGCACTACTGTAAGCGAATGTATTTAAAAATGTCTGTTTACATTCGTAATTTATCGAAAAATTTATATTTCTATCTCTGCCTTACAGTAGTGCATCTAGTATGCACTACTGTAAGGCAGAAATGTCTATGTGCTGAAGACAAAGCGCTTGTGTATGCCAGAAAAATTAGAACTGCTTCCACAATCTCGATTATTTTTTGCTGGGATATCACAAAATCTTTTTTAAATTTCAACTCACAATCAGTGAAACTGAAATAAATGTTTAAAAAAACCGGCAGTTTTTGGAATTTAGAAAAACTGTAAATGCAGTTGTGTAAACAAGACCTTGAACCATCACTGAGCAATGTTTAAGGATTACCCCAATTTATCCGTAAAAGTTAATGAGAGATGTTGCTTTTAGGAGAATGTAGGGCTAGAGTCAGATAGGGGATTAGAATACGAACGTACAGTAAATTATTAGGGGAAATAGGGTACTTTGGGAGGAGGGGAAATTTTCGGCTCAGTCTTATGGCTGACCATATATCATCCTTTGCTCCACATATTTAAAGGTTTACCATTATTGATGGGTGTATTTATATTAGGTAGGAAGGGATGGTAAACTGACATAGGACGGCGTGGTATGTTCCTAGTTTTATCAGTTTGGAGGACTATATTTATAATCGCGTCGGGATGTGAGATAGAGGTCGGAAATATCGGGATTCGGTTACCGGTTCTGAGAATATTTATCAATTGTGGAATGTTTTTCGATGTGAGGATATTTGCGGAGAATGAATATTTTTCAATGTGGGGATATTTGTGAATATTTATTAACATTCGAGAGATGTTTTATCAATTGAAGAAGGAATATTTTGTCGAATCTGGAAATATTTATCAATTGTGAAATGTTTTTCGATGTGAAAATATTTGCGAAAAGGGAATATTTTTCAATGGGAGGGTATTTGTTGATATTTCTCAATATTCGGGAGGTATTTAATATTCGGGATATTTGTAATATTAATTCAATTTAAAACCAATTCTGGGAAAACATGTATCAACATTCGAGGGATATTTTATCAATTGAGGAAGGAATATTTTATCAACTCTGAAAATATTTATCAATTGTGAAATGTTTTTCGAGGTGAAGATATTTGTAAATATTTATCAATATTCGGGAAGTACTTAATAATCGGGAATTGTTTAATAAATCGAAAATTTTCGGGAAGTATTTAATATTCGGGAAGTATTTAATGAATCGGAGGTGAATATTTGGGAATGGATATCGATTAACGGTAGGGGGTAATCATTCCCATTGCTACGTTTTTAGAGCAGTGGGAACTTTGGTAACACTGGTTGGAATTTTGGTTTTGTCAAGGTTGTTGCAATTTCAAGTTTGTTATTTTCTTGAAATTTCAATTTGTTTATTTTTCAAATTTCAAGTTTTGTGTATTTTTCGAATTTCAAGTTTGTGTGCGATTTCGCGGCAATGAGGGACTAGTGGATGTTTATGGTGGTGTGTCCTACCATAATTCTCGTCGTTGGATTCACCGTGTTCCCCGATTTTGGGTAAGCAGGGTAAGTGGTTTGATTTGACTCGTGATGGAAGGAAGGCGACGGCACCACATAGTTTGTGATATAGGGACACATGAATCATACAGGGACAATTACACCCACAACATTTTTGGATAGGCAGGGATATTTCAAGGCGTGGTTGAAGGACTACACCTTTCTTGACTCCACGGAGTTGATAATGTGTATGGAAATACCTGCTGAGGAGTCCCCCAAGGCAGGGTACGAAAGTGCTTCAGGAAACTGCCGAATAGGGGCCTTCACGGCATAAGTACTCCAATAGGTGGAGGTAAGGTTTTGGTTCCTTTTTTAAATCTTTCTGATAGGGCGGTAAGGTAGGAGGATATCGGAAATCCTCTTGTACATTTTGTAATTATACAATGTTGGTTTTGGTCTATATACACAAATACCCTACACTCATTATAGTAGTTAGGTTCGAACACCCTACAACCGGGAATATTGGTGCGTATATGCATAGGATTGGAACATAAGGGACAATGGACTGAAGTAGTAATAGGGGGTAAAGTCTGGTTATTTCAAATGAAATTTCTCAAACAGTTAGGAGAGTAGGATAGATGTAGTTAGTTTGAAACTTGCTGACGGATATATCCGTTATAAAAACACACAGAAAAACATACAATTAAAAAACTGGTGTATTTAAATAAAAAAATTAATTTAACCTGGAACAATCACTAAAATGCGCATATAATTAAAAATATTTGTATGTCGTTAAAACTTAATAACTAAAAAATTTGTTTAAAATTAAAAAAATATTAAAATTTTAATTAATAAAATAAAAAAATATTTGGACAAATTTTGAAAACCACATAAAACTTAAATTGGGTAAATTAAAAAAATCAAGTCAGAATAAAACATTTCTGAAAAAATAAAAAATTAATTAATCTTCTTTAATTTTTTTTTTTTTCATTAAAATAAAATTGTTAAAAAATAATATATTTTTCTATAAAACAAAAGCAGTTCTCGCGTAAGAAATTTTGTCTTTAAGACAATGTCAGTAATGATTCATCAGGTAGAAGTCAGCAAGTGAATACATTTCACTAAAGACAACATTTTACTAAAGACAACAAATGACATGTCATAATTTTTGTCGGAGCTCCCTTTGTTCTATAAATGTACTGGCGTGTCATATAAGTTGTCTTATCAATTTAGAAAAATAATTTCGTTAATGACTCTTTCTTCAGTAATGCTAAAAATTATGTATCAAATCCGCCTCATTAGAAAAATATTTTTTTCGATGTTAAATCGATGAAATTTTATTTAATCCTTGAAAATTCTTTTTATTTTCTTTGTAATTAAAAAAAAATAACATTAAATTATTATTTTGGACTGCATCGTGCCATCTACAGACAGACGGACGGACGGACATTCACAGAATGTCTTAGAATTGATCATGGATCAATAATATATATACTTTATGGGGTCCCCGACCGATATTTCGATGCGTTACAAACGGAATGACAAAGTGAGTATACTCCCATACTGTGGTTGGAGGTATAAGAAGTAGTATATTTGAGAAAGAAAAATTTTAATGTAGCATTTTTCAATTAAGGTGACGAAATTTATAGCAGGAAAATTCAAACAATAATTTAATTTAAATCAAAGTTTGGCTAAAGGGGTAAGGTGCTAGACTAGTGAACAATAGGT
Source organism: Pegoplata infirma (assembly GCA_963921195.1). Classification (NCBI taxonomy): domain Eukaryota; kingdom Metazoa; phylum Arthropoda; class Insecta; order Diptera; family Anthomyiidae; genus Pegoplata; species Pegoplata infirma. Next base: position 191,666,514 of record OY992536.1, read on the forward strand.
TCTGAGTTCGCGGACCAAGTGAGGCAGAGAAAAATAGTAAATTTTAAAAAATTAAATTTAAGAAATGGACAGATACTACACACAGAAAAATAAATTGCCAACTGAATTTTTCAGTTGAAGCAACTCCAAATTTGATTGTTGCTACTTAAATATGCTGTGACTAACATATTTTATGATTGTTTCAACTATAAGTCAGTTATATCAACGTAATTCAGTTGTGACTACCGATATTCAATTGCGACAACCTATATGTGAGTGTTTCAACCTAATTTTAGTTACATCAACTGACTTTGAGTTGGAAATTGGCAAATTTGTTTTCTGTGTGTATTATTATCTGTCAATTTCTTAAAGTAGTGTAAATTAAAAGACGTGTTTAATAAAATTTAAATTGTTTAACCACCTCAGACGTACTGTGTTAATGTCATAATGCACTATTGATTATTTGTTAACAAATTTTGACAAAATATTTGAAAAAGCCAGCAGGTGTCATGAGGTTTTTTTGAATGGTCAGAGACTTTTCAGTCAGCAGGTACACTGACATTGTCATAAGGAAGTCCATGAGATGTCTTAACGACATTACTAATTGGGACTTTCATTTCCTTGTGTTATGTTGTATCCTGGTACCTTTCGTAGCATATTTTAAAACAAAGTTCCAATACTTAATTAAATTTAATTTTACTCAAGTTTTGGTAATCTGTCGCTTCAATTAAAGAGAAAAAACGTCTTTCACAAGTATTTACTCTCTGCCACTACACTTACTAATCTTTTTTACCTACTGGGTATTTTTAATAGTCTACCCAAACATATGATACACATAATTTTTTAATGAAACGGAAATGCAAAAGATGGCTTATTGTTGGTAATGGCGGGTTGCCTTTTACATGACACTACATGTTTAAATATCTTGGTATTTGTTTAATTTCACAAAAAAAGCCAAATAAAAAATAAAACAACATAATAAAGCCAAAAAGATATACACGAAAAGTTGTTGCGTAATTATACGCAATTGCATTAGGGTAGCACAAATTTTAAATATCGGCCATTCCAGGAAAGACCGGCCAAAAATGGGCACTCTAAGGAGCCATTAAGAGAATTCAGTTTTCAGTTTATAGAAATTTAAAAAACCCTCGATTTTATTCACCAAAAGTACTATTTTCTACATTACACAGCTCAACAAGAAAATGCGTATTGGATTCTGGTTAGTGATTTGGATAGTGTCTGTTGCGCTGATTCCAAATCCGGAGCCCAAATATATCTATCACGTCAGGATTTTGAGTAATTCGCGGTTAAAGTGCCGAAAAATGGCATTTTTGACCCTTTTTAAAAGCTTATAAAATAAGATCCCGACATGCAAATGACTTGGTATCAAGCTCATTCGAAAGCCTGTAATTTTCTCTTAAAGATAAGATAAAATGTTCTAAAAATTTAATTTTCTAAAATGGTAAAAAAATCATTAGCAAAAAACCTTCCATTTTTTTCAATATTTAGTTTATTAACACAGTGTTTTTTAACAAATTTCCATACAAATTCATTAATGCAATTTAGATTTAATGCAATTGTGGCTAATAATTTTTTTACCATTTTAAAAAATTAAATTCCAAGAAGATTTGATCTGGTCTGAAAGAGAAAGTTACATACTTTCCAATGAGCTTGATACCAACTCAATTGCATGTCAGGATCTTATTTTATAGGCGTTCAAAAAAGGTCAAAATGGGCATTTTTTTACACTTTAACAGCGATTTTCTCAAAATTGTGACGTGATAGAAAAATTTGAGTGACCGTTTTGGAATCGGGGCACCAAACCCTATCAACTTTTTTTGGTTTCATCCAAAACGCAGAAAACAAACCTCAGATTTGTAGAGCGGTGTTATTTAAAAAGTTTTACTGCAAAAACCCCAATAAAATGAAATGTTGCTTATCGAGTTTTTACTATAAGCCCTTCAAATGAAAATGTTTATCCGAAAAGCTTAGACTTGGTGAAAAAGTAGTTTTGGTAAAAAAAAAAATATTTTTTTTCACGAAAACAAAATTATGTTAAAAAAAATTTAATGAATCCAAAATTTATGGTGAAAAAATTTTGATGAAAAAAAGTTTTTGATGAATTTTTTTGATGAAAAGAAATTTTTTTGATGTAGAAAAAAAATTATAAAAAAAATATGAAAAAAAACAAGTGAGAGTGTTAAATTCGGCTATGCCGAATCTTTGATACCCTCCAACATGTTAAAACATATAAAAAAAATCCAGGGTCTTTTTTTTGGGGGGGGAGGGCTCGGTGGGGGTGATGGGGGATACCTTCCCCATCGCGATAAATGTTAACTAAATTATTATGCTTTTTGCACTTAAGTAATACCATTTTCTCATTATTTTAATGATTTTTTTTAAATCCACGCCCACAAAATGGGGCGGACAAAAAAAACTAAATTTTCCAGCCCCCTGGGTCTAAATGCAGAAGTTTATACTCCATCTGACACAAAAAGGTTTCATTTGTTTAACAAAAATGACAAAAAAAAGGCGAAAAAATTGAGTTTTTTAAGTGTTTTTTTTTTAGTTCGTTAAGTGGGAACTTTTTTTCATCTGGCCCGATTTGGCCCATTTCCGAACTTAACCGGCCTATAGACATAAGACATACTCCTTCCAATTCAGGGGTCTAGCTCTTTTATTTTGGACTGAATCGTGCTTTATACAGACGGACGGACGGACATTCATAGAACGACTTAGAATCGATCATAGATCAATAATATATATGGGGCATTCCATGTCAAATCGGACACTTTGAAAAAATTTTTTTTTAGATTTTCCCAATTTGTTAACAGTTTTTAGTACCCTTCGAAAACTCCTTCGTGGTAAATTTTCAGATTTCGTCGATGATCCGTTCAAAATATATCGAATTTTTAAAAATTGGTAGTTTGTTCCTTTACTCAAACTTCCTTTACTCATAACTTCTTCAATAATGGTCCAAATTTCAAATTTTTTTTTCAAAATTTTTGTTTTTTTACGTACGTTTTAAAAAAATCCCAAAAAAATCTTAAAAGCGCTTCAGTAAGCGATTTTTAAGTTTTAAAATTTAAATCTCATTTTTGAAAATGTTTGTACTCTTCGATTTTTTTGAAATTTTTTTGTGTAAAACATCTATCGATTCTACAAATTTTTTGCCCAGGCGGATCGTGGGATAACGATAATTACTATTTTTTTAAATTTTTTAAAAAAATTTTGTTGTAATTTTCCAATCTTAAAATCATTTCTACTGCTCCAATGGTGCATCATAGAGGGGTCATTTATAAGACCGACCCCCATTAATTTTTACGTCTTAACATTTCTTTTGAACAAACTAATACCCTATCTCCAATTTTTAACGGGGCTCCCACACAAAACGACATTTTTTAAAATTTGCTCCAACCGCTCTAACTGCCCTAATAGTGCCCTTAGAGCAACAAAATGTATAACCGACTCACAATATTTTTTTAGTCCAAACATTTTCTCTGAATAAACCTACCCTCTATCTCTAATTGTTAAGGTGGTCCCCATACAATTTTTTTTATTTTTTGTAAATTTGTTTTATTTAATCAGCTTCTACCGGGAGGGAGAGGGGTCATTAGTGAGACCGACCCCCATTTATTTTTACCCTACAACATTTTTTTTAAATATATCTACGCCCTATCTCCACTCCCTAAGTAGGCTCCCATACAAAATTACATTTTTATAAAATTTGCTCCAACTAACAAACTTGGGGTCAATTAGTATTTTAGTGAAAACAACTGTTAAAAAACAACTGCCGTTGTTTTAGAAAATTCAGTTGACTTCAAGCCACTTAATTTTAATGCTTTGATCGTTTCAGTGCAGAAAATACAAAAACCCAAAGGTTTTGATAATAAGAAAATCCCCTTTTTCAATTAAGTTTTGATAACGCTTTCTTTTAGAAAACTTTCCACATGTTTTCTTAATAACCTTGATGCGCTTTTTCCGATAAATTCTGATGATATTACCTCATCTCATCATTTGAATTCATACAATTACATTATCTTTAAAATAGCTTTATGTTCTTAGCGCTTTTTCCGATAAATTCTGATGATATTACCTCATCGAATCATTTGGACTCATGCACTTGCATAATTTTTTTAAAAATATATTTAACAAATCATCCCTTGAATTTTTCGTTATAGAAAACTTCAAAGATTCTGTGCGCCTTGTCATATAAATGTATGAAGATCAAAATTATCTCATGTTCAGATACATTTTTGCGTTTAAGAACCTCTTGATTCACGAACTCTAATCTCAATAGATTAATTCATTATAAATTATTTCATTGTCAGACTTAAGTTATAAAAAGCTACTCTGACGACTTATTTTAAGGAAATTCAAGCTTTTGTACAGAATGTTCGAATAAAATTACTTTTTATGTTGAACTGTTCAAAAATCAGTACATATTTAAAAAAATCAGTACTAATCTGTACAACGTTTTTTGATCAGTACACGTGATCAAAAATCAGTACATGTACTGATCAAATCAGTACGAATGGTCAGCCTACCTATATGGTCAAACTAAGGTGGCGTCCTGCAACTTTTTTAAAATTAGACACGAGCCTAAAAACATTATCATGTTAAAATATCCTACGAAAACATTTAAAACTAATGATTTTTGTGTAATTTTTACCAACAAATTAAAAAAAAAATTATGTATGAAAACATAACAAATTAATGACTTCGTAGATTATTTTTACAATTTTTCAATTGAATTTTATGTTAAAAAATTTTGAATAAAATTTTTGGGAATCGATCCCGCAATCAACTACATTCTGGCCAGACACTCTACCTATAGTGCCAAAGTCACTTGATACAAACATAATTTTCTATTTCTATAAATAACTTTTTTTCTGCAAAAAAATAACCCACACAAGTAGGTAAAAACTAATGATTTATCTTTTAAAAAGTCCAACAATTTAAAAAACAAACTAACGTAGACAAATCATTAAAAATTAAAGAAGAATCACTAATTTTTGCTTACAGAACAAAAATAAGTGACATTAAAAATTAAGTGCTAAGGAAAGTCATTATTTTTTATGTTGTTATTTTTGAAACAAAGAATAGTCATTTGAAAAAACTGAACGTTAAACAAATGGTTTTTCTTTTAAAAACGACAAAGCCTAAAACTTTTTAAATAAACTACAAACAGTTAATGACATAATTTTGTTAATTGTAGTGATCCATCTATCTGCTTGTATGAATTTGTCGATAAAAAAAACAGTTTTTGATGAAAAAAGTTTTTATTGAGAAATGAGTATTGATAAACAAAAATATTTAATGAATAAAAATAAGAAAATTTTTGATGAAAACAAAAAAAAATTATTGAACAAAAAATTTATGAAAAAAAAATTTTGAAAAAATATTGATGAAAAAAATTTTGATTAAAAAAAATATTTATGAAAAAAAAAAATATTGATGAAAAAATATCGATTAAAAAAATATTGATGAAAAAAATATTGATGAAAAAAAAATTTTGACGAATAAAAATATTGATTTATAAAAATTAATGAAAAAATTATGAAAAACTATGAAAAAAAAAAATAATAAAAAAAATATTGATCCAAAAAAATATCCTAGCAAAAACTTGGTAATGGGTACCCCTTTCTGCCTCGCTTACGTGGTAATGGCTTTGAGTACTACTAGTTACCATTAGTATTTCTATACGCTAAAAAAGGCAAAATGTGGTTACCTCCAATGACATCACCGTTTTAATGTAATTAACATTGAAATTGAGAGGTAACTAGTAACTCATATTTTTGCTAACCCCTTAAGTTCATTACTTGGTAAGCGAAGTTTTTGCTGGGATTGGTAAGAAAAATACTGATGAAAAAAAGATTGATTAAAACAAATATTGATTAAAAAATATTGATAAAAAAATATTGATGAAAACTTATTATGATACATTTTATTTACTAGCTGGTGAATATTTATTAAAAAATGGACACTTTTGAAAATATATTTAGATTATTTTAAATCAAATTTCATCAATTTAAAAAAAAAAAAAAGCATTTGTAAGGCTTTAAAATACAATTGATAAATTTTAAAATACATTTGAAAAATTTTAAAATACATTTGGAAAATTTTAAAATACTAAGTGAAATGGTATAGAATTTCCTTTCAAATATCTAAGAGTGAACTAATTGTAAGTATTAAATTTAAAATTTTAGTATTGTGCGCCATAATCAGTGTTAATTCATTTGTTGCAGAGCCACCTTAGTCTGCCAGCATATTTAAAAAAAATGGCAAGGTTCTTATAAAATAGTAGCAGCAATGCCTAAAATGTTTTTGTTTGTTTCTTTTTTTAAAAAATATGTAATGTAAACTTTTAACCAGCACCAAAAATGTTTAATGTTGTCGAAATAATATTGTATGTAAAAATATACAACAATATTTAGTACAAAAACTACTTTATACTCTGTCATACCCTTCGTTTATACATACAACATGCATGCATATATGCAGATAATCTGCCTTTACTTGTAAAACTTTTGGAGAACTAACAAGTTTCGTCTCAAGATATGCACAATGTAAACTTAACATGTAAGGTTTTTTGTAAGTACAATATGATCAAAATGTTTTAAAAATTCTGAACTAAATATTTTGGAAACAGTTTCAAGAGAACATCGCGTATACTTCATAAATAATGCGCCGACTTCCACTAATTTTAAAACTTAAAATTATTAAAATTTTTGTGCAGTTTTAAATAAAAAATAAAATTCAGTTATTCCATTTATAAGTTTTTTTCTTATTTTTTTTGTTAATAAAATATTAATTATTTTATTTTTAAGTTTTTCTATGAATTGTTCATTTTTTGTTAATAAAAATATTTTTAAATAACCACTTTTTTAAATCGTTTTTCTCATAGATTAATCGAATATTTTTTTAGATTTAATCGTTTGATCGAACGAACAACAACAATTATTTGAATTACTTGAACAAAGGCGAATAATTTATATCTCTTATATGTGTCGACTTAAATTTAATAGAGATTATTTCAAATTCATATGGATATCGTAAATCTATGTATATGTCTTCACATGAATACCCCCAAAATTTACACATTTTTATGAAAAAAGCAAGGACCCAAAAATAACTATTATGGAAATTTTTGATTTCCAAAAAATTGCGCATTTTTAATAGTTATTTATAAAAATTGAAAATAATAATTATTAACAAAATAACTATTAAATAACTATTATTTTATAATAGTTATTTCGTATCCTTTGTAGGTGCAAATGAAGTGATATCCTTTTTTGGAAGGATATTTTCTGAAACTAAATAATTCGTTAAAAAACTTACTTTTTTGCAAATAATAAAGTGACCATGGCCCGATTTATAAAAATTACTTAGGTCCATAACTATTATTTTACAATAAAAAAAATATTAATTAGGAATTAATAGTTATCCATAAGAAATAAAATAAAAATTGACCTATAATAGTTATGACATAAGTAATTCACCATAAAACTTATAATAGTTATGTCCTTGGAAAAAAGTATTTAACGAAGCTGAATTTTTACAATATTATGCCACCGTTGGATAGGGATTAGGGTGTTTAATTAATCGGGATTTTTCTTATTGTTAGATTAAACGATTTTTGACTTTTGGCATTTTTGACTTATTTGATAAAATGAAAAAAAAAAAAAAATAAAACTAATCGATTAATCAAGGGGCCTCCGCACAGTGGACCAAATGTTGAATCTGGTGCGCAGTTGGTCGAAAAATAAAGTTTTTACAATATTGAATTAGTATCGCATATATGATTGCACTATTTCTACCTTACTTAACGCTAATAAAATTTCTTTGTTATTGCAAAAACACCATCGTAGTAGGCAGCCAAACATGAGTAATTAGTTTTTATAAAACAATTTCTTCAAGATCTGTGTAGACGTGTTGATTGTTTAAACTGCTATTTTACGACCGTATGAAGGCAATTTATCAAATTATTTGTTATATTTTAACCTCAAGGAATGTATATTTGAAGCTAATTTGTGTTGTTGTTCGTAAAAAAACGTAAATTAAAAAGAGAGCCCACAATGGAATTATTTTTCAAGCAAACTTGAACTTTGTTAATGAACTTAGGTACGAATCCCACTAACTTCTATAGGGTTTTTACATGATTTCAAAAGAATAGATATTGAGCTCCAAAATAATAAAAAAATTGGCTGCTGGTTTTTGCTGGTTTTTGTTTTTCAGTCGATCTAGCGATGTCCGTCCGTCTGTCTGTTTAAAACACGATAACTTTCAAACGGCGAATGTGTTGCTGCTGACGCTTGGCATATATATTTTAAATTTTCCTAGTCAGGTTGGTATTGAATATCAGCCAAATCGGTCCAGTGGTTCAGAAGTTGTAAGCAAAAACCGTGAATTTCAGATTGGTGTACCTTGAATTTACGTAAAAAAAAAAACACCTAAACTCTTTAAATGACATTGAAGAGCCACAAAAATATTTTGCTGAGTATTTTTGACATTCACAAACATTTTTTAACCCAATGTAAAAATTTTACAAGTAAAAAAAAATTTAAACTAAAGAAAAAATTTTCACTCGAACAAATTTTTTTTTTTACAGAAATGAGTAAAAAATTTTTTTTTTACTCAAAATAAAATATTTCTTTTCTAAACTGTTTAAAAATCTTTTTTACGATAAAAAAAAATTACTTTCTCTGCTTATTATTGGCTCTACTTTACCAATATTTTATTATGACAATGTTTCAATAAGTGCCACGCCCCTTCAAATACCGCCCATATTTGGACTATATAGAAGCTCATCTCATTTTCCTTGTGCATTACAAATTTCATGTTTCTAGGTGCACTCAAAGTCGAATTATACTCTCTTGCACGCTAGATTAAGCATTTGGTCCACTGTGCTCCGTAGGCTAGTTGGTAGCGTGCTAGCCTTTTAACGTGGGGGTCGTGGGTTCGATTCCCAACAGAACCCTTGGTTTTTTTCACTACAACGAAACGACGGTCATTGTTACCAGTTCTCGGTTAAATTTATTAAAAATGAGTAAATAAGTAAAAAGGATAAATAAATAAAAATAACACCGCTCTACAAATCTAAGGTTTGTCGCTGCGTTTTGGATGAAACCAAAAAAAGTTGATAGGGTCTGGTGCCACGATCCCTAAACGGACACTCAAATTTTTCTATCACGTCCCAATTTTGAAAAAATCGCGGTTAAAGTGTCAAAAAATGCCCATTTTGACCATTTTTGAACGCCTGTTAAATAAGACCCAGACATGCAAATGACTCGGTGTCGAGCTCGTTCGAAAGTGTGTAATTTTCTCTTTCAGACAAGATCAAATCTTCTTGAAATTTAATTTTCTAAAATGGTAAAAAAATCATTAGCCACAAGTGCTTTAAATCTAAAATTTACGTATGAATTTGGATGGAAATTTGTTAAAAAACACTATGTAAATAAACTAAATACCCGGCTAAAAATGTTGTATATAATCATATATGATATCATATATGAGACCATATACAGTATCATATATAGTATCAAATATGGTCTCATATATGAACATATTCCAAAATTGGCGCTTATATAAGACACGGTCATATATGATCCAATATATGTGATCATATATTAGATCATATATTGAATCATATATTGGATAATATATTGAATCAGATATGGGATCATATATGATGTTGCTTTAAATTTGTTTTACATTATTTTTCATATTTTTTTTTTATTTTTTTTTTTATTTTAAACTATATGTAATAGATTATTATGTATATATTCACCAGAATTGCAAACGGTGTACATAAGTATAATTTAAAATTAAAAATATTTTTTTTATTAATTTTGGTGTTTTCATAACCCTTTAATTTTATGATTTTCATTTTTTAGTTACTATCGTTTGCATTTTTGGTGAACATATAAAAATAAATAATTTAACTTATAGATATGAGAATACATTTTGATAGTCAACAAAATAAATTGAACATAAAAGATCTTATATATCAAGTTTTTCAGTTGATACCGAAAGATGCGAACAAAGGTCTTATTAAAGGAACGTTGATTTCCTTTGTGTTTCTTGTTTTAGTGTTAATTCCGATTATCTTCAGACTTAGCGTTTTTGATATGGTATAAGCCTCTTTTTTACAATATTTATAGTCAAAATCTAAAAAAGGATATAAAATAATATTAATATTTGAGATATTTCTAGAATTTTTATTGTATTAAAGTATTACCAACGATATCATTTGGTGCTAATAGGTTAATGATAACACGGATGTCATTTAACGAAGCAACCATCTACCTTTAAAGATTGGCTAGATACTGCTAGTTACATACATACATGTTGGAGTGTATTTTGTTAAGACCATGGGATGCTTAAGCCCATTGGATGCTAAAGACTATGTAATGCTTTTTAAGGAAAGATGTATTGTTTTTCAGAAATCCATCTGAAAAAATATTAAAAATTATTACACATTTCTTTTTTATTCCAGCAAAAAAGAACTTGCTACTACTAAATGCATGCATCAAAATTCATAGCAAGCAAATAATCACTTAAGACTTCGATTAAAAGCAATATATTCAGTAGTATGTATTTTATCTTGCTGGGTTATGTTTGTAAGAATATTTGAAGGATAGGGATAAAAACTATTTCTACTTACATCATGTCTGTAAGGATATTTGAAGGACTGGGATAAAAACTATTTCTACTTACATCATGGTGACAATGTGCCAGATTGTCACTTTCGCTTATAGACAGCTTTCTTGTAATTGTATAAAAACGTTGTCCTTCCTAAATCGTTACTTAACCTTAAAACTGATCGTTCTTTTCATTTCGATTTGCTATGGCGATAGTAAGCGATTTCAAAATAGTTTGTAGTGTTGGAACCGTAGTGATAACGTTATGGTCGTGCATATGTCCTCTGCTCCAAGTTAAGCGAGTTTAACGTACCTCCACATGGTTAAATTTTCTAGTAACTCGGTCTTCAAACTTCTTATACATACGTTCTTTCCATTTTCAATTTGCTACAGTAAGGGATTTCAAAATAATTTATAGTGTTGGAATCGTAGTGATAACATTTCTGGTGGTGCATATGTCCTCTTCTCCAAGTTGAGTGAGTTACTCGGCCTCAAAACTGCTTATACGATCTATCATTCCAATTTGTTATGGCGACATTAAGGGATTTCAAAAAAGTTTGCAGTATTGCAATCGCAGTGAAAACATAATGGTGGTGCATATGCCCTCTCCACGAAGTTGCACGAGATTAACGAAGCTGCGTAGTTTAATTTTCTTCAACATCAAAGCACTCTATATTATTGTATTTGCGACATATCGCTCATTTACTTGTATAGTGTCATAACTCAAAATGTTTCATTTTGCAGAAAACGCGTTTAAAGTTTACATTTAAAACTGGTTGTTCATTGAAAATGACCGGTACATAGAAAATGTAATAATTACGTATTTTCTTTCAAATGATGAGTTTTAAAGATATAAATACGAATTTTTGACACAATATAAAGCATGATATAACGAAAAATGCTGCATTATTAACTCAAAAATCACATTTTTTGAGTTATGACACTATACAAGTAAATGAGCGATATGTTCATTTACTCATTTTGAATATGATCTTGTTTTGGAATAAAATGTCCAGGCTTATACTTGTTATGACGATGAACTGGAAAAAATAATACATATGATTTTAAAATTCTAAATTCATTTCAAATTCTCATAAAAACTTACCTTTTCCATTTACTTTATGTAAAAGTAACATTTTTAATCAGAATATTTTGCAACTAGGAAACAATATTTTTTTAAATTATTGATACGAATCGGTATTAAGATATAAATATGGTAATAAAATATAATTTCAATCGTACAAAACTTTTATTTTGTAATTCCGGTTGATATTTTCATACACATGCACTAAAATTTAACATTTTATGATAACATATATGTTTCCATATATGATATCATATATGGCACATATTTTATATACGGCCACATATATGGGATCGTTTCTTGCATATATGGTCACATATATGTTTCCATATATTTCATATATGATCATATAAAGATCTATATATAAGCATATATGAACATACACATTTATTTTTAGCCGGGTATTGAAAAAATGGAAGGTTTTTTGCTAATGATTTTTTTACCATTTTAGAAAATTATATTTTTAGAAAATTTTATCTTATCTGTAAGAGAAAGTTACAGGCTTTCGAATGAGCTTGATACCAAGTCATTTGCATGTCAGGAACTTATTTTATAAGCTTTTAAAAAGGGTCAAAAATGTGCTTTTTCGGCACTTTAACCGCGAAGTACTCAAAATCCTGACGTGATAGACAAATTTGGGCTCCGGATTTGGAATCAGCGCAACAGACATTATCTTAATCACTAACCAGAAACCAATACGCATTTTCTTGTTGAGCTGTGTAATTGATCATGTGATCAAAACTATTATTATTATTAATTGATTAATCCAAAAATTCCAAATTCAAAAGTTTTCTAAATTACACGGTTTTTTCGACAATTTTAGAAAAAATTGGTACTTGAGTAAATAAACAACATGAATTACAAGTACTTTAATATTTTATTAACAAAAAAACGAAACAAACGTAAAAGCATTACAAAATGTATCAAAATAATCAAAATGTATCAAGAATTTGTTGAGAAAAAATTTTAACAAAATAATTTTGGAGACTTTGAAAATGTATAGAGTTCAAAAATTTATATGCATTACCGAGTGGAGATAGGGCGTATGTTTTAAAAAATGTCGGACGAAAAAAATAAATGGGGGTCGGTCTCACTAATGACCCCTTTCGGAAGCACCATTGGACCGGTAGAAGCTGATTATATAAAAGTAAATTTTTATGACGCACCATTGGAGCAGTAGAAATAATTTTAAGATTGGAAAATTACAATAAAATTTTTTCCAAAAATTTAAAAAAATAGTAATAATTGAACAGTTCATGCGAATAAGGACAAATAGACCATTTGTATAATTTTACAAATGATGATAAAAACACAGGAAACGGTTAAAAAATAATTTTTTGTGAACTTTTTTGCATTAATGGATTAATGCATTAAGCAATAATGTAGAAAAAATATTAGTTTTTAACCGTTTACTGCGTTTTTATCGTCATTTGTAAAATTATTCAAATCGTCCTTATTCGCATGAACTGTTCATTTGTTATCCCACGATCCTACTCGTCAAAAAATGTGTAGAATCGATAAAAGTTTTACACAAAAAAATTTTAACAAAAAAAAAAATCAAAAAGTACATACATTTTCAAAAATGAGATTTAAATTTTAAAACTTAAAAATCGCATACTATAGCACTTTGAAGAATTTTTTTGGATTTTTTTTTTAAAGTACTTAAAAAAAACAAAAAATTAAAAATAAAAAAAAAAATTCCAATTTGGACCATGATTAAAGAAGTTATGAGTAAAAGAAGTTTGAGTAAAGGAAAAAACTACCAATTTTTAAAGATCCGATATCTTTTGAACGGGTCATCAAAAAAATCTGAAAATTTACCTCGAAGGAGTTTTCCAAAGGTACTAAAAACGGTCAACAAATTGGGAAAAACAAAAAAAAAAAAAATTTCAATGTGTCCGATTTGACATGGAATTCCCCATATATATTTTTGTGCGATTTTTCATGAAATTTTTTGGACGATTTTTCTTTGGGCGATTTTGCCTACAGCCGCTCGTGATTAGAGAAAATAGATTCATGCGTGAGTGTTCGTGACTATTTTTTGTTTCCTGAGTTTGCGTGATTGATTTATGCTGTCTGAAACCTCAACAAATAAGAAAATTTACATCTTTTTGAATTTATAGGGTAATTAAAACAAAATTGTGATTTAATTAAAATTTGATGATTGTTTTTAGGAAATTACGCACTTTTTGTGCAAGAAATTGCAAGAAGTAAAATAAAAACTTGTTTATTTTAATTTCGTGAGTCTTCGTGAGCGTGATTATTTCGTGAGCGTGATCAGAAAAAAAATTTAGTGCGTGAGCAATACTTAGTCAAAATTAACTAACACGCCCATCACTAGTTAGTACCTAACATATTTATTAAGTCTTGAGTCATAAGTGAGTATATAAAATTTGGTGATTGCATTTATTGCCCTATACTTTTATAACACAGTGTTAATGTTTTTCTTGTCTTCTTACGCAAAAAAAAAAAGAAGAAATTGTTATGTTTGTTCAGGAAGCTGCTTGTTATTTAGTTAAGGTATTAGTGTACTTTTAAGAAAATCTGTACATGCTACAAGATTAATTAAATTAGAGCTAAGGAATATGCATAATATTATTATTATCATGATGATAAAATATACTAAAGTATCTTTGTAGTATATCGCAAGAGTATGTGCAACATGGCATTAATGTACTTATGATATGTATGTGTTTGTTTGCATGTGTGTGTGTGTGAGTGTTGTTTCCCCAAAATCCATACATACTTATTCTTGTACTTATATTTAGATAGAATGCAACTGCATTGATTGCTTGTAGCAAATACTTGTAGTTTGAAGTAACAATTTTAATGTTGGTAATAGTTGTATCTTCATATACATATAAATGTAATACAACAAAACTATACACCTTGAATATATGGGTTAAAAAAAAAAACTTCAAATTTAAATTCTTAAATTTGTTCTTGTATTTTTCTGTAAATTTATTCTCATTTTTCAGTACAATAAAAACAACAAATCACTCATGGCTGGTCTAAAACTGCTGTATGTATTTAAGATGTCTAAGAAAAATTTAGAAACAAAAATCAAAGTATTCGATGAAGCTCTTGTTGCAAAAATCGCGTTTCAATTGCAAAAGATTACAATTCTTGAATTTTCTTGAAAACTATGAGAGTTATCAAAAAAACATTATGATCAAAACTATGCAATTATATAAGGTATGTAAAAATTTACGCATTCACATATAAATACGGTTGTCACAACCGTACAATATTCCAACCTGAAATCAAGGTTGCGGAAACCGGTAGATATACGGTTGTGGCAACCGTGAGATGCTGGTTGTGGCAACCGTACTGCCAATTATCTTAACCAGAGCTGTGTTTAATATATTTTTGATATTTTGCCAAAATACAAAATAATCCAAATGATTAAACACATTTGTTTAATTTTTACTTCTCTTGTTTATTGTTTGTAAAAGAATATAGTAAAATAAATAGCTAAATACAAAAATATTTAATAAATGTTACATTTTAATGTTGTTTTGCTAAAATGCTAAAAATCCCATTCTGTTTTAGAATCCGACACTTTTTCTGTAGTTAAAATTCCTCAAAATCTAAGACTTTTTCTTTAGGAAAAATGTCTTAGAAAAAATAACTCAGATTCTGAGACTTTTTCTATAGGAAAAATGTCTCTTAATCTAGCAGTTTTTCTATAGTCTAAGACTCTGATATTTTTTGTAAAGGAAAAATGTTTTTCTAAAGAAAAATCTAAGAGTTTTTCTTTACGCAAAATGTTACAGAATCTTTTTCTACACAGAGAAAAATAAATTTCCAACTGAATTTTTCAGTTGTATTAACTTAAAATATGGTTGCTACTACTACATTTTGATGTGGCTAACGAATTTTATAGTTGTTTTAATTAAAAGACAGTTGTAATAACAAAACTTTTTTCTAACTACCGATATTTAGTTGTTTCAACCTTAATTCAAATGCATCCACCGATTTCAGTTGGAAATTAGCAAATTTGTTTTCTGTGTGTATAAGCAAAATGTTCCAGAATCTGAGATTTTTCTAAAGGAAAAATTATACAGAATCTGATGTTTTCTCTACATGAAAAATGTCTAAGAACCTGAGACTTTTGCTATAGGAAAAATGTTTAAGAATCTGAGACTTCGTCTATAGGAAAAATTACTCAGAAACTGAGACTTTTTTATAGGCAAATGAAGAATCTGAAACTTTTTTTAAGATTTTGATTATAAGGAAAAAATGTATCAGAATTTTTATACTAAAAATGTCTCAGAATCAGAATCTTTCTTTCAAGAAAAATTTCTCAGAATCTGCGAATTTTGGTAAAGGCAAACTGTTTCAGAATCTCAGACTTTTTTAAAGTAAAAACTTCTCAGAATATGAGACTTTTTCTGTAGGAAAAATGTATCAGAATCTAGGAGTTTTCTATATGAAAAATGTTTTAGAACCTGAAAATTTTTTATAGGAAAAACGTCTTAGAATCTGATAATTTTTTTTTTGGATTTTTTTTTAAAACCAAAACTTTTTTGATTATTTTGTCAAATCGGGATCTTTTTTTGACTCAAAAGAAAGTTTACGTTTTTTCATTTAATGAATATGAAAAAATTTTTGAATTAACTTTGGAACACAAAAAATGGTTCTTTAATTTGCAGTATTAGGTGTGGGTAGGTCACCACTTTTCGATTTCGATCCGCGACACCCTCTAATTTTTATAGGCTCGGAAAAGAAAGCATGTTCCAAAAAATAAGGGCTGTGGGGTGGAGCCATATGACCACTCCTCGGGGTCAAATTTGTGCGTAATAAGGTAAAAATCCTGAAAAAGCCCCACAACTGCCGTAGAATTGCCCCTGGAGGGGTGCAATGTGAGGCCGACCTCCATTAGTTTTCTGTCCCCAAATTTTTTCTGGAACATACCTAACCTCCATTTCGACTTCCTAAGAGGGCTCCCATACAAAATGACATTCTTATAAAATTTGCGCCTATCGCTCTAACTGTCTGTAGGGTGCCCCTAGAGAAGTAAAATATATGACCGACCCCCGATATTTTTTCAACTCGAACATTTTCTCAGAATATACCTACCCTTTATTTTCAACTCTTAAGGGGATCCACATACATTTTTTTATTTTTTTTATTAGTTTCCTTAGGGAGTGGAGATAGGGTGTTATTATGTTCGGACAAAATGTTTGTACACTCAAAATAATTCTACAGTAAAAGGTTTAGTAAGTGATATTGTACCAAAATCTACTAATTGGTTACTAATTTTAGTATCTTCAAAGTACTAACATTAGTAATTTCTACTGGTTTTGACTAATATTAGTTAAAAATTTTAGTATTGGTTACCAATTTCTGCACTAGGTCCTTTTGGACTAAAATTAGTTAAATTTTTAGTATTGAATACCCACGTTTTTTTTTGGGTGTAACAAAAAAATAATGGGGGTTGGTTGTAATTTTTACCTCTCTGGGAGGCACGGTAGGGGCGGTAGGAGCTGGTTTAATAAAACAAATTTATAAAAAATAATAAAAAGGTATGGGGACCACCTTAAGGGTCAAAGATACATTGTAAGTATGTTTGAAAAAAAATGTTGGAATTAATAATATAATGGAAGTCGGTCATACATTTGACTTCACTAGGGGCAAGGAACAAAGTTTTTAAAAATGTTTTGTATGGGAGCCCCTTTAGAAAGTGGAAATAGAGGTAAGGTATGTTCAAGAAAAATGTTAGGAGCATAAAATTATTGGAGGTTGGTCTCACATTGCACCCTCTAGGGGCGTTTCTAGGGTAGTTGTGGGGTGTTTTTGAGGATTTTTACATCATTGCGCCAAAATTTTATCCCAATGAGGGTCAATATGGCTCCACCCCATCGCTCTTATTTTTTGGCACATACTTTATTTTTCGAACACATAAAAATAAGAGGGTGTCGCGGATCGAAATCGATAAGTGGTGAGCTATCCCACGCCTAATAGTGCAAATTAAAGAACCGTTTTTTGTGTTCCAAAGTTAATAATTTTTTTTTTCATATATATCCCACTCTCATACTGCTAAGCCACCTCATAGCTCTTAAAAAAATCTATGCTTTCTTTTGAATCAAAAAAAAAAGTCCGATGTGACAAAAAAGTCAAAAATGTTTTGGATTTAAAAAAAAAAAAAAACAATTTTTTTTTTTTTATTTTATTTATAATTTTTTTTTTGAAAGATTGAAAAACTATTTATTTTACACATTTTGCTAAAAATAACAGGTAGGAAGTTACATGGAGTCAAAATTTTTCGTGGAAAACCTGCGTCTGAACAACTATTCAATAGGACTAACCTTGGTTGAAATTTCATCCTGATCGGAAGAAACGGTTTCAAAATTTGTGTCAGTTGACACGAAAACCCCCTAGTATTAAAAATTGAGTGTGATTTTATTTTAAATGAAAAAACAGTGGAATGGGTTTAAAATAAAATTTCATTTGTTTTACGTGAATATTCACGTTAAAACGTCCAAAAATCTGTATTTTTATCTTATCTCGAAACCTATGACAGATATGAAAAAATGACTCAAGACAAAAATATTCCTCGAATGCAAATTGCAATGCTTTTGCTTATAAAATTTGAACAACGTATGTAAATAAAGAAGATCGAATCGTGTTTTTTTAAATTTGTTATTATTTTCTCAAAATTTGTAGCACAATTATCAAAAATTGTGTATTACATATTTGGGGTCAGTCGAATTAAATTTAACCATGGCGCGAGTTGATCGAAGTTTTGGATTTTTAAAAAATAAAAAAAAAATAAAATGTTTGCCGACATACCTGTTATTTATTTCGCTGCGCTGAAAACGAATATAAACGAACTCAAAATCGATAAATAGGTTTTTAAGATATCGCTAGTCAAAATTTGAAAAAAATCTAGGTTTTTACCTAAGTTCAAGAAATTTATTTTATAAAAAATTATCAAAATTTTTTATTCTTGACCCATTTACATTTCGTTTAAACTTAATTTGAGCTTAGTCCGATCATTTTCTTCCGTGGCTTCCTTCTATCAAAGTTTTGGATTTAAAAAATACACCAATATTTTAGATTGTTGAAAAATGAATATATATACCTTAGTCAAATAATTATATGTGCACTGTATTATATTGAGTTATAGGAAAGAAAACATAATATTTTTTCAAGTTTGGTTGATATTTTGTTATGTTTTTAAGTAAGCTTTAAAATCATAAAAACATTAATTTTAAACTTTATTTTTTAATACAGCAAATAAGGAATGAAAATATACTTCATAGAAAATAATTATATGTGCATAAAGGATAATTCATATATTTTCTTTTTGATATACAATATAATTAGGTTATATGAATATTTAATGAATATTTATACTTGTTTAAGACTACGAGGCATAAAACCAATCAAGTTTTTTAATGTGCCAATACCATTTTTCCCTCGTTTCGTCAATATCGCAAATTTAAGTCCTTAGCGCGTAGTGTACCGCTTTGACCTTAAAAAGGCCTTGGCAGAAAGGGTCCTAAGGAGGAATTTAGTTAGGTTTATGTCAGGACTAATGCCTGGCCACTTCAATACTGGTATGCTAGGCGCATTAAACAAGTTTTTTGTCAAACCAGTTACATGGATTGGTGCGTTGTCTTGGTGGAATGTCCAATTATCTCCACACGGTTCGGTAGAAAAGTCTATTAAATGTTCCCGAACAAGTAAAATTATATTGTTACATTATTTTTAGTATGGGCAAATCATATTCGGAACCGTCCTCTTCATCCAAATGCACCCCATACCATAACGGATTCGCAACCGTGATTTTGCAAATAGCACGTTTGGCGCGGCTGTCTTAAATCTCTCCAATATTGGTGTTGACGATCATTGCCATCCAAATTAAACTTTTTTATCACTAAATAAGACGAAAAAAAGTTAAATTAAGACGGCGCTGATGGTCACCACTTCTCCTGTAGAGATTTAACATATTTCCGCCAAACGTGCAATTTTCGAAAGCACAGTTTCGAATCCGTCATGGAATAAGATGCATTTGGATCATGAAGAAGGGTTTGAATATGATTTGTTTCCAATAAAAATAGTGCAAAAATTTATTTTTACTTGTTGGGGATCATTTAATAGACTTTGCTACCGAACTGAATGGAGATAATTGGACATTCTCACAAGATAACGCTCAAATCCATGTCACTCGTTTGACAAAAAACTTCCTATATGCGCACAACATACCAGTATTGAAGAGGTCAGCCATTAGTCCCGACCTTCACCCAATTAAATTCCTCTTTAGGACCTTTTGTGCCAAGGTCATTTCAAAGTCAAAGCCGTACAAGACCATTAAAGGACTTTAACTTTAAATACTAACAAAACGGGGGACAAGGGGTATTGGTACATTAAAAACCTTGGCGGGTTTTATGCCTCCTAGGCTTAAAAAAGTTTAAATACACAAGGCGAACACAAATTTTCACAAAATACTTAATTATATTGCAAATCAAAAAGAATATATAGGAATTTTCTTCTATGCACATATAATTATTTTCTATAGAAAATATATGAAGTATTTCCTTTTTCGTTATTTTCAGTTTTAAAAAATAATGTATAAAATTAAAATGTTTATGATTTTAATGCTTATATATAAACATAATAAAATATTAACCAAACATAAAAAAATAATTCTTTTCTTTCCAATAACTCAATATAAAAAAATGCACATATAATTATTTGTCTTAGGTACATTTATTTTAGCTTGCTAAATATGAATATAAAAAAATTTTGCCGTTTAAAATTTTTAAAAAATTTCTAAATATAGTAGTAGTAGTTTTTTCCTATGATCAAGAAATTTTTTAAAATTTTTTAATATTGCCCTTGAATATTCAAAATTTTCTTAATTCGGGACACGCTAATAGTTATTTTTGAAAAACTATTAAAAAATAAACTGAAAAGACCACATCTTGTGGTAAAAGTCAGAACAAGTAAAAAAAAAATCCACATTTTAAATGATGTCGACTACAAACGTTTTTCCTATCAAAAACTTTAAGACATTCTTTACATACACACTGACTTCGTTGCAGTCGCTTGTTGTATCTTTATAATATTGCTTAAATTCTAATTAAAATTATGCACCTCACTCTTTGTTTTAGTATCTTGTTAGTGAATTTTATATTTAAGTTTTTTTTTTTTTTTTTTTAAATCTGGTGTGCAGCATTTTAAGTTACCACATCAAAATGTTTAGCACAAAGTTACACTGTGCTACAAAAGTATACGGAGATTGTAATTAGTTTGGACAACTTAACAGTGTAATAGAAACCGAATTTTGGGTTGATATAAACAAAATTGCAGTTAAAAATTTTATTTATTGAGTGCAGTAAAAGGTCATTTACATGATTCACACTAATTACGTGACTTTTTCTGTTTGAGAAATTTTTAGAGCAAAGTAAGAAATAACACGTTGGAAGAAGGTAAAAGCAATTTTCCAATTAAAATAAACAAGAAAACAATCCCATTTTTGAGAAAATTTCCAAAAAAAAAAAAAAAGTGACTCAAGCTAAGTTTAAATGAAAGCTCTTTATCAAATAATAAAGGAACACAAAAACTTCAAGATTCAAAAAAAAAAACTTGATCTAAATTTAAACACAATTCTAAAGTTTTCCATACTTTTTGAACAAATTGTTTTTAAGTTTTTTTTTATATTAAACTAAAATATATTTTAGTACGCGAAAGAAACAAATTAAAAACGTGAAGCTATATTAAGTTGGCATGTTTCGTTTGTCGTATTTCCATAATTTAATTAATTTTTCACGGGAAAACTTAAAAACTATTTCTTGTCCAACTCTGCTCATAATTTTTAATTTTCACTGCAAGTAGTTAAGATTCTCTTCTTATATATTTTTTTGCTGTTTTTAAGATTTTTTCCTAAAAAAATTAATGAAATGAATGGTATGCTCTTATTTTATGTGTGTGAACTTTACATAATTTAATGTCGTATATATTTTTTTTCTTTTCTTTAGATAAGTTTTCATTAACGAAACGTGACCAAAGGAAATGGATTGATGAAAAAAAAATATATATGCAAAATAAGTATGAAAATTTCAGGATGTTAAATTAATGATAAATTCAACAGAATTTAAGATTCGCCAAATTCCTCAATAACGATATTAATGTATGTCAGCTTCATTCCAACTATTTGAGTTAGACATTTTGATATAACGAATTTAATTTTTTTGAATTTTGACTGAAAAATTGTAAATATGCCTTCTTTGCATTAAGGCCTGTCTTTGGTTAGTTTTCTAAAATGTTTTTTTTTTTTTTATAAAATTTTAAACGCCGATTTAAAGAAAAAAAAGGGGATTAGCTCGACTTGTGTCCCTCTTTTCATCTATATATATAAAAGAGTGTGGTGACTGACTGACTGACTGACTGACTGACTGATTGGCAATAATCATCGCCCAGCCCAAACCGCTGAAGCTAGAGACTTGAAATTTGGAATGTAGGTTCGGCTCCCGACAAAACCACCCACTAAGAAGGGATTTTTGGAAATTCCGATTCTAAGGGGGGCAAAAGGGGGAAAATAGGGCCCTTTGGGGGATTTTGTATCTTTTGAACTAATAGTCCTAGAAACTTCAAATTTGAACTCTAGGATCCTCTCGCGGAAATAAAATTTCGGAAATTTTTTTTTTGGAAAATTCCGCCGCCAAGGGGGGAAAAAGGGGGAAATAGGGCAAATTGTTACATTTTTTATATTCTAAACAAATGCTCCCAGAAACTTGAAATTTGAAGTCTAGGACCCTCTCGCGGAAATAACATTTTGGAAAAAGTAATATTTTGAAAATTCCGTTTCTAAGGTGGGGGGGAGGGGGAAAATAGGGCAAGTTGGTACATTTTGTATCTTCTGAACTAATGGTCCTACAATCTTGAAATTTTGAATATAGGATACTCTCGCGGAAATAACATTTTGAAAAAAGTACTTTTTTGAAAATTCCGGTTTTAAGGGGGACAAAAAGGGGGAAAATAGGGCAATTTGGTGAATTTTGAACTAATGGTCCTAGAAACTAGATATTTGAACTATAGTATCCTCTCGGGGAAAAAACATTTTTTTACTAAAATTTTTCACTCAAAATTTTTTTTCACTCAAAATTTTTTTTTCACTCAAAATTTTTTTTCACTCAAAATTTTTTTTCACTCAAAACTTTTTTGCTCAAAATTTTTTTTCACTCAAAATTTTTTTTTTACCCAAATTTTTTTTCACTCAAATTTTTTTTCACTCATAATTTTTTTTCACTCAAAATTTTTTTTCACTCGAAAATTTTTTTTCACTCAATTTTTTTTCACTCAAAATTTTTTCACTCAAAATTTTTTTTCACTCAAAATTTTTTTTCACTCAATTTTTTTTTCACTCAAAAACTTTTTTCACTCAATTTTTTTTCACTCAATTTTTTTTCACTCAAAATTTCTTTTCACTCAAAAATTTTTTTCACTCAAAAATTTTTTTTTACTCAAAACTTTTTTTTACTCAAAATTTTTTTTCACTCAATTTTTTTTACTAAAAATATTTTTGACTCAATTGTATTTTATTCTTCAGTTTTTTACTCAATTTTTTTACTTAAATTTTTTACTTAGAAGGTGTTTGCACCCAAATTTTTTTTACTGAATTTTTTTTTACTCAAAATTTTTTTCGCTTAATTTTTTGACTCAAATTTTTTACTCAATTTTTTTTCTCATTTATTTTTTTTATTTTTGGGAATTTATTGATTTAATCACATAAATTTAGGGGGAAATAGGACAATTTTGAACATCTTCTGAACTAATGGCCCCAGTAACCTAACATTTAGACTATAGGATCCTCTCGCGGAAATAATACTCTAAAGAAAGTATTTTTTTTTTTCAATAAGAAGGGGAAATGGGGGGAAATGGGGGAAAAGGGCAATTTGGTACATGTTCTATCTTTTGACCTAATGGCAAGGATCATAGAAGTAAATAGGATGTCCAGAACTTCAAGTTTCTGATAATCACGTTGCTCAGCCTCTCAGTCTGCTCAGCTTGCTCTCCCAAAACAGGGGTCTTGTGGACTGTCCACAGGGGCCTTGTGGACTGTCCACAAGACCCCTGAACATTAACCATTAAAGCGTTCAAAACAAAGAAATCGAAATTTGGCAAACATTTAAAAAATTTTCGATTTAAATTTTGAAAAAATGAGGAATATTAAGAAAAATTCCAAAAAAAATAATTGAAAATACTAGGAAGAACCAAAAATGAATATTTATTTTCTTATTTTTGAAAATTTAAAAAATTTTCATTCTTTTTTATTTTTTTTCCCCCACAAATATTCATTTTTGGTTCTTCTTAGTATTTTCAATAATTTTTTTGGAATTTTTCTTAATATTCCTCATTTTTTTAAAATTTAAATCGAAAATTTTTCAAAATGTTTGCCAATTTTCGATTTCTTTGTTTTGAACGCTTTAATGGTTAATGTTCAGGGGTCTTGTGGACAGTCCACAAGGCCCCTGTGGACAGTCCACAAGACCCCTGTTTTGGGAGAGCAAGCTGAGCAAGCTGAGCAGACTGAGCAGGCTGAGCAACGTGATTATCAGAAATTTGAAGTTCTGGACATCCTATTTACTTCTATGATCCTTGCGAATGGTCCTAGAAACTTAAAGTTTGCACTATAAGATCCTCTAACGGAAAAAACATTCTGAAACAAAGTTTTTTTTAATTCTGATTCTAGGGGGTTGAAAGGGGGAAAGTAGGATAGGTACATTTTGTATCTTCTGAACTAATGGTCCTAGAAACTTAAAAATTTGGACTATATGATCCTCTCACGGAATTTATGTTCTGAAGAAAGTATTTTTTGAAAATTTTTCATTCAAATTTGCGGGGTGGGGAAATAGGACGATTTTGAACATTCTCTATATTGTGAACTAATGGTCACAGAAACCTGAAATTTGGACTATAGGAACCTCTCGCGGAAATAATATTCTGAAGAAAGTACTTTTTTACACTTCTTTGGTACATATTCTTTTTTCTGACCTAATGGTTCTAGATACTTAAAGTTTGGACTATAAGATCATCTCGCGGAAAAAACATTCCGAAACAAAGTTTTTTTTTCAATTCCGCTTCTAGGGTGGAAAAGGGGGATAATAGGACAATTTGGTACACTTTGTATGTTCTGAACTAATTTTCACAAAAACTTAAAAATTTTGACTATGGGATCCTTCGCGGAAATAACATTGTAAAGAAAATTCTATTTGGAAAATTTGGCTTCTAAGGGCGAAAAAGGTGGAAAGTAGGGTAATTTTGTGTCTGCTGAACTAATGGTCGTAGATCCTTGAAATTTGGACTGTACGATCCTCTCGCGGAAATAACTTTCTGAAAGAAGTACTTTTTTGAAAATTCCGGTTTGTATCTGCTGAACAAATAGGACTGCTCGATACTCTCGCGTGGACTACACGATCCTCTCGCGGAAATAAGATTCTGAAAAAAGTGATTTTTTGAAAATTCCGCTTTAAAGGGTGAAAAAGGGGAAGGTAGGGCAATTTTGTATCTGCTGAAAATATGGTCCTAGATACTTGAAATTTGGAGTGAACGATCCTCTCGCGGAAATAACATTCTAAAGGAAGTACTTTTTCAAAATTCTGGGGGAAAATGGGGTAAAGTAGGACAATTTTGAATCTGCTGAACTAATGGTCCTTAATACTTGAAATTTTAACTGTACGATCCTTTCGCGAAAACAACAGTCTTAAAGAAGACCTTTTTCAAAAATTCCGCTCCAACAAGGAAAAAGGGGGAAGTAGGGCAATTTTGTATATGCTGAACTAATGGTCCTAGATACTTGAAATTTGAACAGTACAATCCTCTCGCGGAAATAATATTCTTAAGAAAGTACTTTTTGAAAATTCCGTGGAAAAAGGGGGTGAGTGGGGTAATTTTGAATCTGCTGAACTCATGGTCCTAGATACTTGAAATTTCAACTGAACGATCCTCTCGCGGAAATAACATTGTTAAAGAAAAACTTTTTTAAAAATTCCGCTTCTACGGCAAAAAAGGGGGAAAGCAGGGCAATTTTGTATCTGCTGAACTAATGGTTGAACTGTACAATCCTATCCCGAAAATAACACTCTAAAAGAAGTACTTTTTTGAAAAATTCGTTTTTAAAGGGGGGAAATGGGGAAAGAAGGGCAGTTTCGTATCTGCTAAACGAATGGTCCCAGAAACTTGAAATTTTAACTCTATGATCCTCTCGCGGAAAAAACAGTTTGTAAAAAGTAATATTTTGAAAAACCCTTTTATAAGGGTGGGGGTGGGAGTAGAAGGGATTTAATAGGGCAATTTTGTATCTTCTGAACAAACTTGAAATTTTGAATCTGGATGCTCTTGCGGAAATTATTTTTTGAAAAATATACTTTTTTGAGAATTTTGGTTTTAAGGAAGCCCAAAAGGGGGAAAATAGGGCAATTTGCTAAACTTTAAACTAATGGTCTTAGAAACATGACATTTGGAATATGGGATCATATCGCGGCAATAACATTCTAAAAGAAGTACTTTTTTGAAAATTTCGCTTTTAAGGGGTAGAAAGGGGGAAAGTAGTGCAATTTTGTATATGCTAAAGTAATGGTTCTAGATACTTGAAAATTGGACTCTACGATCCTTCCGCGGAAATAACATTCGGAAAGGAATACTTTTTTGAAAATTCCTCTTTTAAGCAAAGTACTCTGTTCGAGTTCACAGGAAAAAATCTGTCAAACTCCATATAAAAAAAATAAATTTTGGCAGCGCGAGGAATTATAGGGAAAAGTTTTCACCCATTTTTATTATACAAGACAATTTAAATTGCCGTGAAAAAGTGACATTTCAGTTTTGTTATGATCGTTTCTTTCTTATAATTGTAAAAATTTGTTGATTTTTAAATGTCTTACTACGATTTAAGGCGTTGAAAGTTTAAGTGAAATTTTCACCGTAAAAAACAGAGTACTAAGCTTTAAGGGGAAAAAGAGGGGAAAATAGAGCAATTTTGAATCTGCTGAACTAATGGTCCTAGATACTTGAAAATTGGACTGTACGATCCTCCCGCGGAAATAACATTCGGAAAGAAATAAAATTCTTCTTTTAAGGGGGAAAAAGGGGAAAAAAGGCCAATTTTGTATCTGCTGAACAAATAGTCCTAGATACTTGAAAATTGCACTGCACGATCCTCTCGCGGAAATAAAATTCGAATGGTGGACTTTTTGGAAAATTCCGCCCCTAAGAGGGAAAAGGGGGAAAGTAGAACTAATGGTCCGGGAGACTTGAAATTTGGACTGAACGATCTTTTCGCGAGAATAACATTCTGAAAGAAGTACTTTTTTAAATATTCCGATTTTGAGTGGGAAAAGGGGAAAAGTAGGGCAATTTTGTATCTGCTGAAATAATGGTCCTATAGACTTGAAATTTGGACTGTACGATCCTCTCGCGGAAATAACATTCTCAAGGAAGTACTTTTTTGAAAACTCTACTTTTAAGGGGGGGGGGGGGGGGTTATATAACATTCTAAAAGAAGTACTTTTTTTTAAATTCTGATTCTACGGGAGGAAAAGGGAGAAAGTAGGGCAATTTTGAATCTGCTGAACTAATAGTCCCACATACTAGAAGTTTGGACTCTACGATCCTCTCGCGGAAAGAACATTCTAGAAGAAGTACTTTTTTGAAAGTTCTCCTTCTAAAGAGGGAAAAGGTGGAAAGTAGGGCAATTCTGTATCTGCTAATGATCCTAGATACTTGAAATTTTAACTGTATGATCCTCTTGCGGAAATAACATTTTAAAATAAGTCCTTTTTGTAGAAAGTTCCGCTTCTAAGGGGGAAAAGGCGGAAAGTAGGGCAATTTTGTATCTGCTCAACTTAGACTGCACGATCCTCTCTCTTGGAATTAACATTCTGAAAGAAGTACTTTTTTAAAATTGCTGAACTAATGGTTCTAGATACTTGAAATTTGGCTGAACGATCCTCTCGCGGAAATAACATTCTTAAGAAAGTACTTTTCAAAATTCTGTGGGAAAAAGGGGGAAAGAAGGGCAATTTTGAATCTGCTGAACTAATGGTCCTAGATTCTTGAAATTTGAACTAAACGATCCTTTCGCGAAAATAACATACTTAAAAAACTTCCACTTCTATGGGAAAAAAGGGGAAAGTTGGGCACTTTGGGGGATTTTGTATCTTTTGAACTAATAGTTTTAGAAACTTGAAATTTGGACTCTATGATCCTCTCACGAAAAAAAAACTAAAAAAATATTTTTTTGAAAATTCCGCCTCCAAGGTCGGGAAAATAGAGCAAATTGGTACATTTTTTATCTTCTGGACAAATGGTCCCAGAAACTTAAAATTTGAACTCTAGGATCCTCTCGCGGAATTAACATGCGGAAAACAAAATTTTTTGAAAATTCCGCCTCCAAGGGTGCGAAAAGGGGAAAATAGGGAAAATCGGTAAATTTTTTATCTTCTGAACAAATGGTCCCAGAAACGTGAAGTTTGGTCTTTAGGATCCTCTCGCGGAAACAGCATTCAGAAAAAATATTGTTTGAAAAATTCCTCCTCCACGGTGGGAAAGGGGGGGAAATAAGGAAAATCGGTACATTATGTATCTTTTAAACAAATGGCTCCAGAAACTTGAAATTTGAACTCTAGGCTCATCTCGAAAAAAAAAACATCTTGAAAAAAGTAGAAGGGGGAAACTAGGGCAATTTTGTATCTTCTGAACTAAAACTTTAGGTTTTGATCCTCTCGCGGAAATAATTTTTTGAAAAATACACTTTTTGAAAATTTTGGTTTTAAGGAGGGCCAAGAGGGGGAAAATAGGGCAATTTGGTAAATTTTAAACTAATGGTCTTAAAAACATGACATTTGCAATATAGGATCATCTCGCGGAAATAACATATTGAAAGAAGTACTTTTTTGAAAATTACTTTTTAAGCTAAGTACTCTGTTTCTTACGGTGAAAATTTGACATAAACTTTAAATGCCTCAAATCGCAATTAAACATTTAAAAATCAACAACTTTTGACAATTATAAGAAAGAAACGATCATAACAAAACTGAAATGTCACTTTTTCACGGCAATTTAAATTGTCTTGTATAATAAAAATGCGTGAAAACTTTTTTATCAATTTCCCTATAATTCCTCGCGTTGCCAAACTTTATTTTTTTTATATGGAGTTTGACAGATTTTTTCCCGTGAAATTGAACAGAGTACTATGCTTTAAAGGGGGAAAGAAGGGCAATTTTTTATCTGCTGAACTAATGGTCCTAGATATTGAAGTTTGGACTGTACGATCCTCTCGCGGAAATAACATTATGGAAGAAGTACTTTTTTGGAAAAATCTGCTTCTATGGGGGAAAAAGAGGGAAAGTAGGGCAAATTTGAAATTTGAATCTTCTTGCGGAAACAACATTCTAATGGAGGTACTTTTTTGAAATTTCGCTTCTACGGGAAAAAAGGGGGAAATTATGGCAATTTCGTATCTGCTGAACTAACGGTCCTAGATACTTGAAATTTGGAGTGTACAATCCTCTCGCGGAAAAAACATTCTGAAAGAAGTACTTTTTTGAAAATTTTGTTTTATAGGTGGAAAAGGGGGAAAGTAAGGCAATTTTGTATCTGCTGAACTAATGGTCCTAGATACTTGAATTTTGTACTGTTTTGTATCTGCTGAAATAATGGTCGTAGATACTTAAAGTTTGGAGTGTACTATCCTATCGCGGAAATAACATTCTGGAAGAAGCACTTTTTTAGAAAATTCTGCTTCTAAGGGGAAAATTGGGGAAAGTAGGGCAATTTTGTATCTACTGAATTAATGGTCCTCGATACTTGAAATTTGGACTGTACGATCCTTTCGCGGAAATAACATTCTAAAATAAGTACTTTTATGAAAATTCTGCTTCTAATGGGGAAAAAGGGAGAAAGTAGAAATACTTAAAATTGGTACTTTACGATCCACTTGCGGAAATTACATTTTGGGAAAATATTTTTTTGAATTTTCGCTTCAATTTGGTACATATTGTTCCTTATGCACTTATGTTCCTTTAAACTTAAAGTTTGAACTATGGGATCGTTTCGCCAAAATAAAATTTTTTGCAACTTTAAATCTACTCAAAATATAATATTTTAAAGGTCGAAACTAACAATTTTTATGTTTAATTAAAAAATAGTAAGAATTTGAAGTAATAAAGTTTTTTTTTTTACAGCTAACCGGTAACGAAGTACCGGGCGAGTTAGCTATTAATAAAATAAAAAGTGGTTATCATCGAGAGCAAGAAAATATTCTAAGAACATATTCTTATTGTTAGAAAATATTTACCCCTTAAACGAATCAGAAGAGTTTTCCCACATTATAAAAAACTGAGAAAAGTGGGTAACATCGAGAGCAAAAAATAATTATTCTTAGAAAATGTTCTTAGAAATTATTTACCTACTTAACAAATCAGAAAAGTTTTCTATAGAAAAAATGTCTCAGTATCTGAAAATCTTCTATAAAAAAATGTCTCAGAAACTGAAAATTTATATGTATATAAAAAAAGTCTCATAATCTGAGAATTTAATATAGAAAAAATTGCTCAGAATTTTAAAATGTCTTTATAGAAAAAACATTTCAAAATCTGATAATTATTCTATAGCAAAAATGTCCCAGCATTTGAGAATTTTTCCATAGAACTAATGTCTAAGAATCTGAGATTTTTCTATAGAAACAAAATCTTAGAATCTGAGAATTTTTCTATAGAAACAAAATCTTAGAATTTTCCTATAGAAAAAAAGTCTCAGAATCTGAGAATTTAGCTATAGCAAAAATATCTCAGAATGTGAGAATTTTTCTTTAGATTTTATTTTTTTTTTTTAAATGTCATAGAATCTTAGAATTTTTCTACAGAAAAAGTGACTCATTGTCAGAATCTGAAAATTTTTCTTTAGCAAAAATGTCCGAGAATTTGAGAATTTTTCTTTAGAAAAGTTGTCTCAAAATCTGAGAATTTTTCTAAAGAAAAAATGTTTCAGAATATATGAATTTTTCTATTAAAAAAATGTCTTAGAATCAGAAAATTTTTCTCTAACAAGGGAATTATCTCAACCTATATGAACCGATTTGCATGAAACGTAAAATATATATTAAAGGGACAATTCTAAGGTTGGGGTGTCTCGGCTTATCGGCCATATCGGAGATTTAAGGGTTCAAAACATGGGTCAAAAAATGGCGAAAAAAAACGTTTTTTGGATTTTTCAGACAATTTTTTCTAAGAAACTATATGATTTTTACATATGAGAAGAAAGGTTTTTTTAATGCCTATCCAACGGTGGCATAACCTTGTAAAAGTTCGGCTTTTTTAAATACTTTTTTCACGAAAATTTGTAAATTTTGTGGGGTATTTATATGATAGACCAACGATGTCCATATGAATACGAAATAATCTCTATTAAATTTAAGTCGACACGTATTTTTGCTCTAAATAGAGGATATTCCTATTAGTTCGGGAGTTATCGAAATTTTTCCGAAGGTCCACTTTGTTTCATAAGGGACAACGAAATTTTAAAACTCTGATATGGCCGATAAGCCGAGACACCCCAACCTTAAAATCTCTTTTATATATATCTTTAATATATCTTTAAGAAAAATGTCTCAGAATCTGAGACTTTTTCTTTAAGAAAAATTCTTAGATTCTTAGATTTCTGTGTTACAAAAAAATGTATCAGAACCTGAGAATTTGTCTATACGTATCTAAGACTTTTTCTTAAAAGAATTTTTTTTGTACGAAAATGTCTTTGAATCGGAGAATTCTTCTATACGGAAAAACTTTAAGGATCTCAGAATTTTTCAATAGAAATCTGAGACATTTTTACAAATTCTAGTTTTAAAAAATGTCTCAGAGAATCTGAGAATTTTTAAATACGAAAAATATCTCATAGTCCGAGAATTTTTTTAAACTAAAAGTGTCTCATTAAGTTAGAACTTTTTCTATACGCTTAATCTTTAAGAATCTGAGATATTTTCTTTGCAAAAAATGTCAAAGAATCTGAGAATTATCCATACGAAAATTGTGTCATAATTTGAAAATATTGCTCTAAGAAAAATTTTTCAAAATCTGACAACTGACAAGGGAAGTATCTCAACCCTTATGAACCGATTTGTCTGAAACTTAAAATATATATTAAAGAGACAATTTTAAGGTTGGGGTGTCTCGGCTTATCGGCCATATCAGTGTTTAAAAATTTCGTTGTCCCCTTATGAAACCATGTGGACCTTCGGGAAAATTTCGATAACTTCCGAACTAATAGGAATATCGTCTAGGGAAAAAATACGTGTCGACTTAAATTTAATAAAGAATATTTCTTACTCATATGGATATCGTAGGTCAATGTCTTCACATAAATACCCCCCAAAATTTACACATTTTCCTAAAAAAATATTTAAAGAAGCCGAATAATTACAAGGTTATGCCACCGCCGGATAGGCATTAAAAAAACCTTTCTTCTCATATGTAAACATCATATAGGTTCTTAAAAAGAAATGGCTGAAAATTCCAAAAAACGATTCTTTCGCCATTTTTTGACCCACGTTTTGAACTCCTAAATCTCCGATATGGCCGATAAGCTGAGACACCCCAACCTTAAAATTGTCTCTTTTATATATATTTTAAGTTTCAGGCAAATCGGTTCATATGGGTTGAGATACTTCCCTTGTGAGTAAAAATAAAACTAAAATAAAAAATCCCGCAATTTGATGATTTGATACAACTGATATAGTCACTTGGAAACTTATTTTTCTGTGTGGAATTTTTAAAAAATTAACTGAAAAAATTTTTAAAAAATCAGTAAAAAATCAATAGTTTGTAACGCGAGTTTACAAAAAAGAACTACTAAAAAATAATTTTTAGTAAGAATTAGTAAAAAACCTGTAAAGTTGGGTTACAAACCATTTTACAAACTTTTTTACTGACGTATTTTTTTGAGTGTACCACAATTAATTATAAACAATTTTTATTTTTTAACTTACTTTAATATCATATTTTTTCCAAAAAATGGACAACCCTTTTCATCATCATGAAATAAAGCTCAAAGAAATGTTATTGGAACTGTTGGTTATACTTTTAAGAGATATGAAAGGGAAATGTTTTCATTTAATTCCATTTTCGCCAGTGGCGCCATTGCGAAATTAAAAAAAACCCAAAAAAGAAAATAAAGTCCTTAAAAATTTTCTCACATACATGTTGAAGAAGTTTTAATCAAAGACACATCGCTCCTTTACTTGTATAGTGTCACAACTCAAAATATTTGATTTTGCAGAAAACACGTTTAAAGTTTACTATTGAAACTGGTTTTTAATTGAAAAAGGCCGGCACATAGAAAATGTAATAATGGCGTGTACTCTTCTCAATCGGTGAGTTTTAAAGATAGTAATACGAATTTTTGACACAACATAAAGCATTATATAACGAATAGTTCTGCATCATTAACTCAAAAAAACGCATTTTTTGAGTTATGACACTATACAAGTAAAAGAGCGACATGTAAAATTTGCATACTTTTTGTACCCCCTTGGAAATGTTTAGTTTATTTTCAAAATTAGTTTTTATTAATTTATTATCTTGATATGATTAACTAGTAAGCTACACTGAACAAAAATATTTTTAAAAAATAACTGAGATTGAAAACATTTTAGTTTTTAGTACCTAAATAAGAAAAAAACATCTTCTAACAAAGTAATGGTATCAAAACAGACCTCTGAGTCTATGTGTACTGGCCCAAACATTAGCAGTGAGTTTAATGCAAAGAGATCCGTTAATCCATATAAATAAAAGTCAAATGTGCTGGTAATCGTATCACTTAAGAAAGGCTGTACTTTAGACCGGGTCGAAAAAAAAGATCCTATTGTGCGGGCTTAATTTTAAAGCTTACCTCGAAAAAATTCCATAGCCAAAATATTAGATTTTTAGGTCGCGATTTGGTACCGCCGAAATCGTTATTTGTTCATAGCTTTGTCATTTGATGTCCGATCGTTTTAAAAAAAATTTGTTAGAAAGTTACGGAAATAATAATCGTCCTCGCCCACTTCTACGCCCACTTTGTTAAATGTATTTAAAATTACTACACTTGAGAATAGCTGGTCCGATTTGGCTATTTTTATCAGTTTCGTCCACAAAATTTTGTGATAAGTAATAAAATTTATATAATTTTATGATTTGCAAGTGACCTTCTTAATTTTGTATTAAATTTTCCAATATGGAACGTATATTTATTCATATGTAAAGTAAGTAAAGTACATAAACAGTATATTGATATTGAAACAATTTTACAAGGTTTATGTGCACGCACATATTCGTCTTATTCGTTTTGCATATTTTACACAAGCAGAGATGGTCATGTAACTTGCTTGATTTAGTACAAAACAACCAATAGTTTAGGTAAAAGGTTGATTCTTGAATGAAAGAAATTTAAAAACTTTACCATATGTCAGCCTATTAACTTAAGAACACAAGTTTTTCAATATTCCCATACCAACATAAAAGACGAATCCTGTAGACTCGATACGATCTACAACTTGCCATACAATGCTAATCCGGTTAACTCATGTGAGCTTTATGTTTCATTGGTTTCAAAGAGAAAAATATTTAAAAAATTCTGAAATACAATTGATAATTTCTGAAATACAATTGATAAATTCTGAAATACAATTGATAAATTCTGAAATACCATTGATAATTTCTAAAATACAATTGATTAATTCTGAAATACAATTTATAACTTTTGAAATACAATTGATAATTTCTGAAATACAATTGCAAATGGTGTAGATAAGTTACCCGCAAATCAAAAAAGGAAAGTAAAAAAATAATAAAAAAAAAAAAAATTGCCGATAACAGCAAACAATCAAATAAATAAAATAATCGTAGAACAAATTTGATTTCAAATTTGAAATTATAAAATCCAAACTAACATACCTAATGTCAAAGCCGTACAAGACCATTAAAGGACTTTAACTTTAAATACTGACAAAACGGGGGACAAGGGGTATTGGTACATTAAAAACCTTGGCGGGTTTTATGCCTCCTAGGCTTAAAAAAGTTTAAATACACAAGGCGAACACAAATTTTCACAAAATACTGAATTACATTGCAAATCAAAAAGAATATATAGGAATTTTCTTCTATGCACATATAATTATTTTCTATAGAAAATATATGAAGTATTTCCTTTATCGTTATTTTCAGTTTTAAAAAATAAGGTATAAAATTAAAATGTTTATGATTTTAATGCTTATATACCCAGCAGAAATAAATCGAGATTTTGGCGACACAGCATCTGTTTATAGCATACCGTAGCGCATCCAAAGAGCGCTCTTAGGGATGCAGTAAAAGGAAGGGGAAAAAATTTTAATTTTTTTTTAAGATTTTTTATATAAAACTTATAATGTGTAATTATTTTTTGATAAAATTTCACACTTGCTTTCCTTTTTAATATTTTTAACACTTTTTGAATAAAAAAACATGAGTTTTAGACAAAGACACATGATTTGGCTGCATCAATATTGCGCATTAATTAGCGCTGCAAAGAGCGCTTCAATCATAGCATCTTTGACCGCTGTTCCCAAAAAAAATCCCATAAAAAATGTGAAAATTGAAATTTCCGATATTTTTTTGATGTTCACTTCCGATTTTTTTTTTCATTTTGTTTCACATAAATAAAGTTTTGTAAAGTAAAACGAATGAATTTTTTTGTTATATTTTTTTAAATTTTAGTTATTTGATTTAAACTTTGAACAGACAAGGAAAAAATTCGAATTTTATTTAAAATTCATAAGGTATTTGAAATAAAATTTTTGTTTAAATAAAATTCTCAAAAACATTTGATTTTTATTATTTCCAAAAATAAAATTCTCAAAAAAAAAGAATTTTATTTTTGGTTTGAATTTTATTTTTGAATTTTATTTTTGGTTTAATTTTATTTTACTTTTGGTTTGAATATTTATTTGTTCAAAATATATTATGGAAATAAAATTCTTTTTTTTTTTATTAATAAAATTCTTTAAAGAATTTTAAATAAAATTTTTTTGAATTTTATTTCTTCTAAGAATTTAAAATAAAATTTTTAAGAATTATATTTAAAATTCTTTCTTGAATTTTTTGAAAAATTCAAAATTGAATTTTATCAATAACGAATTATAAATTTTATTGTTTTTCCTTGTCTGACTTTGAATGAACCCGTAAACAAACACCAAACTCGATTTCATGTGATTCGGAAAATATCATGTGATTTAAAAAGTTTTGAAAGACATAACAGAGGCCTTTAACACATTTTAAATTATGATAAATAGGCCAACCAAAAAACAGCCAATGCTTATTTGTTATTTCAATGAATAAACCGATTTGGATTAAACACAAACTCTAATCACGAAAAAACAGAAAAACTAAGATCCATTTGTTATAACTTCTTTTGAATATTTTTTCATTTATTGGTAAATTTTTTGTTTTTTATCTCATTTTTACAAAAACTAAAAAGATACATGAATTTACAGCATCTTTATTCTGCTTAAATCAGCTCTACAAAGATACATGAATTCACTGCATCTTTAATCTGCTTAAATCAGCGCTAAAAAGATACATGAATTTACAGCATCTTTATTCTGCTTAAATCAGCGCTCTAAAGACACGTGATTTCAGTGCATCTAAAGAGCGCTGTTTCTGTGTATCCAACTAGCGCTCTAAAGTGGGACATCGCCTTAGAGAATCATGCATGAATTCAGCGCAATTGGATGCGCTCCTTTACTCAAGTTCCCCTTCCAAAAGCTGCTGAACGTTCAGCAAAATTTCTGCTGGGTATAAACATAATAAAATATTAACCAAACATAAAAAAATAATTTTTTTTCTTTCCTATAACTCAATATAAAAAATGCACATATAATTATTTGTCTTAAGTGCGTATGATACTTGCTTGTTTCAAGTTACTTGTTGCTGCATTTATTAGGGTTTTTCTATGGGAATTTCGATAAATTCAAAATTTTTGGTTTAAGTTATCGAAATTTTTATAGAAAAACCCTAATAAATGCAGCAATAAGTAACTTGAAACAAGCAAGTATCATACGCACTTAAGACAAATAATTATATGTGCATTTTTTATATTGAGTTATAGGAAAGAAAAAAAATTATTTTTTTATGTTTGGTTAATATTTTATTATGTTTATATATAAGCATTAAAATCATAAACATTTTAATTTTATACCTTATTTTTTAAAACTGAAAATAACGATAAAGGAAATACTTCATATATTTTCTATAGAAAATAATTATATGTGCATAGAAGAAAATTCCTATATATTCTTTTTGATTTGCAATGTAATTCAGTATTTTGTGAAAATTTGTGTTCGCCTTGTGTATTTAAACTTTTTTAAGCCTAGGAGGCATAAAACCCGCCAAGGTTTTTAATGTACCAATACCCCTTGTCCCCCGTTTTGTCAGTATTTAAAGTTAAAGTCCTTTAATGGTCTTGTACGGCTTTGACTTTGAAATGTCCTTGGCACAAAACTTCCTAAAGAGAAATTTAATTGGGTGAAGGTCGGGACTAATGGCTGACCTCTTCAATACTGGTATGTTGTGCGCATATAGGAAGTTTATTGTCAAACGAGTGACATGGATTTGAGCGTTATCTTGTGAGAATGTCCAATTATCTCCATACAGTTCGGTAGCAAAGTCTATTAAATGGTCCCCAACAAGTAAAAATATATTTTTGCACTATTTTTATTGGAAACAAATCATATTCAAACCCTTCTTTATGATCCAAGTGCATCTTATTCCATGACGGATTCGAAACTGTGCTTTCGAAAATTGCACGTTTGGCGGAAATGTGTTAAATCTCTACAAGAAAGGTGGTGACCATCAGCGCCGTCTTAATTTAACTTTTTTTCGTCTTATTTAGTGATAAAAAAAGTTTAATTTGAATGGCAATGATCGTCAACACCAATATTGGAGAGATTTAAGACAGCCGCGCCAAACGTGATATTTGCAAAATCACGGTTGCGAATCCGTTATGGTATGGGGTGCATTTGGATGAAGAGGACGGTTCCGAATATGATTTGCCCATACTAAAAATAATGCAAAAATATAATTTTACTTGTTCGGGAACATTTAATAGACTTTGCTAGCGAACTGTGTGGAGATAATTGGACATTCCACCAAGACGACGCTCCAATCCATGTAACTAGTTTGATAAAAAACTTGTTTAATGCGCCCATCATACCAGTATTGAAGTGGCCAGGCATTAGTCCTGACATAAACCTAACTAAATTCCTCCTTAGGACCCTTTCTGCCAAGGTCGTTTCAAGGTCAAAGCGGTACACTACGCGCTAAGGACTTAAATTTGCGATATTGACGAAACGAGGGAAAAATGGTATTGGCACATTAAAAAACTTGATTGGTTTTATGCCTCGTAGTCTTAAACAAGTATAAATATTCATTAAATATTCATATAACCTAATTATATTGTATATCAAAAAGAAAATATATGAATTATCCTTTATGCACATATAATTATTTTCTATGAAGTATATTTTCATTCCTTATTTGCTGTATTAAAAAATAAAGTTTAAAATTAATGTTTTTATGATTTTAAAGCTTACTTAAAAACATAACAAAATATCAACCAAACTTGAAAAAATATTTTGTTTTCTTTCCTATAACTCAATATAATACAGTGCACATATAATTATTTGTCTTAGGTATTTACCGAGTATCTTCATTGTAGGAGTACTCCTTCTATTTAAACGCCATTCACTGTTTGTCACTCTGTTATAGGTGTTTTTTATACCCTCCACTCTAGTGATAGAGGGTATATATAAGTTTGTCATTCCGTTTGTAACACCTCGAAATATTGGTCTAGGACCCCATAAAGTAAATATATTCATGATCCTCGATCGATTTTACGACGATCTAGCGATGTCCGTCCGTCCGTCCGTCCGTCTGTCCGTCTGTCTGTCTGTTGAAAACACGCTAACTTTTGAAAAACTTTACGGAGGCTCCTGAAGTTTGGCATATATGTTGGGCATTTACCTGGTCAGGTTGGTATTGCAATCCAGCGAAATCGGTACAGTGGTTTAAAAGTTATAAGCAAATGAGTGAATTTCGGCAAGGGTTTCGAACGGCAATTCTGAGGGTGCTGAAGTGTGGCATATATGTTTGCCGTTCCTCTGGTCCTGGTCGTTTTAAATTTCAGCCAAATCGGTCCAGTGGCTCAAAAGTTATTAGCAAAACCGTAAATTTCAGATTAGTTTCACCTTAAATTCACGTGTTGAAAACCTGTTAAACATGTTTTAAAAACATTGGGGCCATTCCAGAAAATTTAGCTCAAATTTTAGTCATTTTTGGAAATGGTGTCTCAGATTAATTTGAACCTTGACACATAGATAGCCCTCATAAATATGATATATGTACCATATATCGTTTTTTTACATTTGGTGTATTTAACGAATTATGGCGGTCAAAGATTGACTTTTTAAGCAAAAGTAAGAAAAATACATCACGTTTAAAGAGCTGTTACTTCTTAACCAATGACCCGATTTTCACAAATTTAGGCTCATGTGAAAGCTGGGGTTCTTCTTTTAAAAAATATTTTTAAAATAACACAATTTTTTTTACAGAAATGATGCAAAAATGCAAAAACATTTTTTCTTTTCGAATATTTAAAAAAACACATCTTCGATTTTTTTTGAAAAAATTCTGGTGAAAAATAACAATGTTTTGTATAACATATTCAAAATTCAGAGTGGGATCTCCATGGGATCAAAAAATATTCTGTTTTAAGTACGAGGTTCTCATACTTTTCCCTTAGAAAATTTAAATTTCTAATGTTTTAAAAATTTTAATAGTATAATTTTCTTTGAAAATTTAAATTTTTATATTGAAGAAACATAAAATTTTAATTTTCTAAGGTAAAATTTAAGAACTTCGTACTAAAACCAGAATATTTTTTGATCCCATTGGGATCCAACTCTGAATTTTGGATATGTTGTACAAAACAGTATTGTTTATCACCAAACTTTTTTTTAAAAAAATCGAAGATGTGTTTTTTTAAATATTCGCAAAAAAAAATGTTTTTGAATTTTTGCAACACTTCTAAAAAAAACGGTATGCTTTTGAAAATTTTTCCTAAAAGAAGAAGAATTAAGCTTTCATATGAGCCATTACTTGTGATAATCGGATTACTAGTTAAAAAGTTAGAGCACGTTAAACGTCATGTATTTTTCTGACTTTTGCTAAAAAAGTCGAACTTTGACCCGCGATAATTTGAAAACTACAGCAAATTTTAAAAATCCAAAAATGCAACATATCTCATATAAACGTGGATATCTATGAGCCAAATTCTCAGTGGCGCCCAAAGGCATGTTTCCGAACAGTGGGCGAAAATTTTTGGAATTACCCATTGGTAAGTTACAAAAATATATTACAAGGTATTTTTGTCACACAAAAATATTTTTACACTAAAACAAAAAAAAAAAAATACACTCAAAAAAAATTTTATACTCAAAAAAAATTTTACACTCAAAAAAAAATAATTTTTCAAAAATTAATAAAAAAAAAGTTTTTTTACACAAAATAAAATATTTCTAATCAAAAATGTTATTTTTTTCACGTTAGAAAATTTACTATCACTTAAAAAGGGCATTGTGGAGGGTATTCATAGATTCGGCCAAGTCGAATTTAACTTTTCTGCTTGTTTTTTTTTTTATTGTCAGTCATATAACGTTTAAAAAATGAAAAAATATTAATTATTATGTAGCTCAATATTGTATGATAAAAAACATTGCAAAAGTACAATAAAAAAAACTCAGACGCGTCCAAATATAATTAAAGACAAACAAGAACGCATAACCAGCCAACCATATAATAGGGTCGTGTTTATATACCCAACAACTACAGTATGGGGAAATACTCACTTAAAATTAGTGGTTCAATGGGCCGGGTCGTACCAAAGAAAAATAAAATATCTATTTTAACAAAAGTTTTATTTTAAATTTAAAATTTTCCACACATTTTTTGAAAGTCGATTTTAAAAATTAATTGTTTTCACAAATATGGGGTAATTTTGCAAAACCCTCTATGGGTCATTATTAGTGAAATCAATCATGAATATTCTTGACCCCCTCCGATATTGATGAAATTTGGTTAAGTTCTTACACTACGTAAAAAACTAACAAATGCAAATTTTCAGCCCTCTAAGTCAATAGGGGCCGAAAATACGGAGGGTCAAAATTTCCCCCAAAATCTCCCAGTCGCGACACTTTACACAGTAAAAACTTAATATCGTTGGTTCCATTATAGCTAGAAAGCCCATTTTTGGTTTGTTTTGAAGCTCATAATATGCTCTATAAGACCTACCATAACAAAAAATTTTCGAAAAAAAATAAGGGTTACCTCCCTTATTTTAAGGTCGTGATAAAGGGAGGAGAAAATGGGGAGGATGGTATCCCCCGATTTTTTTTTTACTTGATAATCTTATAGAGAAAGTCCTAAAGAATATATTATAAAATTTTTAAGTTGGGACAACAATGGGATCACTCAAAATCAAAATTTTTCACAATTTCCCCCAAAATCTCCAAATCGCAACACTATTGAACCTTAAAAATTTAATATCATATGTGCTATTGTAGCTACAGAGTCCATTTTTGTTTGTTTTAAAGCTTATAGTACGCTCTACAATACCTACCTTAACCAAAAAATTTTAGAAAAAACGAAGGGAGCTCCCTTATTTAAAGGTCGAGGCAAAGGGTGGAGGAAATGGGGGGAAGGTATCCCCCGATTTTTTTTTTTTTACTTGGTATTCTCAAAGTACAAGTCCTAATGAACATATCGTAAAATTTTTATGTTGGGACAACAATCAGATCGACCAAAATCAAAATTTTTCACAATTTTTCCCAAAATCTCCAAATCGCGACACTCTTGCCCATTACAAATTTAATATCGTGGACTGTATTGTAGCTACAGAGTCCATTTTTGGTTTGTTTTGAAGCTCTTAATATGCCCTACAATATTACTATTACAAAAAAAAAATAAAAACAATTAGGGGTGCCTCTTGTATTATAAGATCGTGGCAAGGGGTGGGGGAAATCGGGGGATAGTATCCCCCAATTTTTTTTTTTTTACCATGTTTTTTTTTTTTAAAGAGTAAGTTCTAGAGAGCATATCCTGAAATTTTTATCTTGGGACTCCAATGGGAGGCGCAAGAATGTCGCGATTTGATGATTTTGGGGGAAAATTTTGAAAAATTTTGGTTTTGGTCGATCCCATTGTTGTCCCAACATAAAAATTGTAGACTATGTTCATTAGGACTTGCACTTTGAGATTTCCAAGTAAAAAAAAAAATCGGGGGATACCTTCCCCCCATTTCCTTCACCCTTTGCCACGACCTTCAAATAAGGGGGGCACCAATTCTTTTTTTGGAAAATTTTTTGGTTTTGGTATGTCTTGTAGAGCATAT
Organism: Pegoplata infirma; assembly: GCA_963921195.1. Classification (NCBI taxonomy): domain Eukaryota; kingdom Metazoa; phylum Arthropoda; class Insecta; order Diptera; family Anthomyiidae; genus Pegoplata; species Pegoplata infirma. The sequence goes on from OY992536.1 coordinate 191,708,679, forward strand.
TATAAGCTTTAAAACAAAAAATTATTGGCTCTGTAGCTACAAAAGCACTTATGATATTATATTTTTAGGGTTAAAGAGTGTTGCGATTTGGAGATTTTGGGGAAAATTGTGAAAAATTTTGATTTTGAGCGATCCCATTGCTGTCCCAACCAAAAAATTTTAGAGTATATTCTTTACACTCAAAAAATTATGTAGGTAAATTCCAGTGAATATTCACTTAAAACAAATGAAATTTTATTTAAAAACCATTCCACTGTTTTTTCATTTAAAATAAAAACATATTACAGTCAATTTTAAATGATAATTTAATGACCAACCAAAACATTAAAAAACTACTGAATATTCACTTATTTTGTATTGAAAAACGGTAAAACTATAGAAGAAATTTTTTACTACCGAAAATGAATGTAACAGAAAATTCGTTTTTAAAACAGTAAATTATTTTTTTTAAACTACAGAAACAGTAAAAAAATTAAATCCTTTATAAAATAAGTGATTTTTCTTTTAAAATAACTTTACTGATTACTTTTTAAAACAACCTACAGACAGTTAATGACATAATTTTCTTAGTGTAGGACTTCTCTATAAGATTGTCAAGTAAAACAAAAAATCGGTCGATACCATCCTCCCCATTTTCTCCTCCGTATATCTCGACCTTAAAATAAGGGAGGTAACCCTTATTTTTTTCGAAAATTTTTTGGTTATGGTAGGTCTGGTAGAGCATATTATGAGCTTCAAAACAAACCAAAAATGGGCTTTCTGGCTATAATAGAACCAACGATATTAAGTTTTTACGGTGCAAAGTGTCGCGACTGGGAGATTTTGGGGGAAATTTTGACCCTCCGTGTTTTCGCCCACTGTTTACTTAGAGGGCTGAAATAAGTGTGCATTAGTTTATCACTTAGTGTTACAACTAAACCAAATTTCATCAAAATCGGAGGGGGTCACGAAAATTTTTAGCTATTTTTGATTGATTTCACTAAGACTGACCCCTATCTAATCATTTTCATTCATATACTTAATATTTTTGAGAAATAAAACCCTCTATCTTTCCTCTAAAATCCCCAATAGTGCAAAATTTTAAAATCAAATCATATATGAGATTTAGTAGTTGATTTAAAAAAATATTGTAGAATATCGAATTTTAATTACTCTAACAATACGCGAAATAAACAGTATTTTGCCTCTCCTGAAAAGTTGTGTTTTTTTAGATAGAGAGTTTTGAATATAGGCCCTCGATATGCTAAAAAATTAAAAACCGTTTTTTTTTTTAGTTACAAAATTACAAAATATTTTTTTAATGGATACCCCACTCGCATCCCACTAAGCGACCACAAAGCTCTTAAAGAAAAATACCTTGCCTTTCTTTTGAGCGAAAAAAATGGGTCCACTTTGACAAAAAAGTTTTTGATTTTGCAAAAAAAAATAAATTAATAAAAATTATTTATTATTCGAAATTTAAAAGTCTATTTTCTATTTTCTATCTACAGTGCCAGTAAAAAGTATTCGTCGCTCAATGTTTTTTTTTAAAATCTTAAATATCAATATTCCTTTTGCATAAACTGCAAATTTTTTTTTTCCACAAATATTCTTTGGCTCTCAATATAAAAAAGATGTTGTTTTTGGTGATTTGAATTAACATCTTCTTTGCTAAAAAAGCGAAAGATAAATAAAGCTCAAATATTTTTTCCAAAAAGGTATTCGTCGTTTTACTGTCTTGTGAAATTCTCCACTAGTAAAACAGCGATTTGATTTAAAAAACTTACAGCGTCTAAGGATTTTGGTAAGTTAAGAATTGTTTCTGAAAACCCGATCGGAATCGTGAAAACTGGAAGGATAGGGCGGAATTAAAAAAAAAGTTCCAAAGAAGAAGGAGAAATCATCATCAATAGAGTCAAAAAAGAAAATTCTTTTAAAAATATAGCCGAAGCGGTTATTAGACTCATTACCACTACCAACAACGTTTTTTATAGGTACGCGAGAACTGGGCGGTATGTAAATAATAAAAAATCGGATCTTCAACTTGTTGACTGATCAAAAAAAGAGCAATAGCCGTCAAAAATATCACAAATGGTCCATGAAAAACTGCGTCTGTATAGCTGCGCAAGTATTTTACGACTATGGTAAACAAGCTTCGGTTGAAACTATTCGCAATATACTGCATAAAGCCACGTACTTCCCGTAGAAAACTTCTTATATCAAGAAAAAACATGCCGAAGCGTTTGAAACACGCCAAAACTTACCTTAATCATGACCTTAAGCATTGGAACCGAATACACCGAATACCAATGACAGTATATTTAACCTATTCAAGTCTGATGGAAAGGTTAAAGTGTGGCGAAAGTCGTAAACGGAAACGCGAGAGAATACCCTAACATGTTCTGTTAAACATTATGAAGTTCCCAACTAGTTAGGGGGTGTATAAAGACGAACGGGGTGTGGCAAAAAAAAATTGTTGAATGTATTATGCACTAAAAGGTCTACATTTACATCATCAATGCTTATCTCGAAGATAGTTTAAAAACAAAGCGCTTACCAAGCAATTATATATTTACTAAAGATAACAACCCAAAGCATGTGGCTCTTTATACGGAGTTATAGTTATTATAAAATGTTTCCAAATGGAAAAGACGCTTTCCGAAGTCCAGATATTAACCAAATCGAGGATATATGGGAGGCCCTCGACCAAGTCATGGAAAAAAACATATTTCTGATAAGAAAAACTTAAGAAATGCATTAAAAGAAAAATTTGGTAAAATTATACCGGAAAAATTGCTCAATTACGTCAATTCCATGCCTAGATGTTTGACGGCTGTAATAAAGAGTAGTGTTGGTCCAAAAAACGTTTCAAAGTACAAATCGCAGAGTGATAATTGCAGTTCCTGAAAACAGACGAATACTTTTTTGTTTTTATTTTATGTAATTTTTCTTTTTAATAATTATGTTGCCTTCATTTTATGTATTCTTTGTTATTTTTGTTGGGATTTGGATAGAAGACGTAATAAACATTATGTATGTAAAAAAAAAAAAATTGCAGTTTCATGGCAAAAATATAGCATTTATAAAAAAAAAAAAAATCGACGAATACTTTTTACTGGCACGTATAAAGTTGTTTGTTTTAAATTGATTGGTTTGGTCTTTGGTCCAAGACTTACTCGACACTTGTTTCGGAATTTTTCAAATTCCATTGTCAAGAGTATTTAGCAAACTGACAATCGTTAGTGGCAAAACATAAAGTCTTATATCTGCTCAATGTCATATTTATTTTACTAATCATTGCGATGATATTATCAAAGTAGTCTTAGAATAAATTCCACAGACGTAACAATTAGTATGGTGAAAATCCTTGCCAAATAGAAACAAGGTTTAAAAATTTGCCACATCAATGCTCAAAGTTTAAAGCCCAAAATTGACGAATTTAGGTGGATTTTTGAAAATTCGAACGTGGATGTTATTTGTGTTTCTGAGACATGGCTCAGTAAGTCAATACCAGATGGTCTTGTATCTTTACATGGATATAAAATATTTAGATCTGATAGACTAGTTGGAGGTGGTGGTGGTGTTGCCATATATGTCAAAGACAATATTACTTGCAAATACTGTAGTAAAACGGGGAAAAAGGACGTAATTGAACATATCTATCTTGAAATCTCATCTTTTGGAAGAAAAATGTTAGTTGGTTGTGTTTATAGACCGAACAGCTCTATTGTTTATACAAATTTTGTTGTGAAAACCGAATCCTTAATTATGCCATACAATGATATCTTAATTGCTGGGGATTTTAACTCAAACCTATTAAGGGAAACCTCGTTTAAAGACAGTATGGAGTCGATAGGACTCACACCGACCAATACTACCATGGCTACTCACTTTACTAAAACCAATTCAACGCTCATAGATCTTATTTTTGTGGGAGACACTTCGAAAGTTCTGCATTATGATCAGGTTTCAGCTTCATGTTTTTCCAAGCATGATTTGGTATTTGCAGCATATGACTTTTTGTTAGAACGAAAGGATCAATCCTATTCATATCGTGATTTAAAAAACATAAACTACAATCTTTTGAACGAAAACGTTTTACAGATAAATTGGAATAATATCTACAACATGACTTCTGTAGATGAACAACTATCCTTTCTTGAGAACAATATTGTGCAACTATATGATGAAACAGTACCTTTGAAAACCAAAACTATCAGACCGAAAAATAACCCGTGGTTCAATTCTACTATCCAATTTTCAATAAAACGTAGGGATTTAGCGTACTCCCGGTGGAAACGTTTTAGGACAGCAGTTCTAAAAGCTGAGTTTCGTTCTTTAAGAAAGGAAGTTAATAATCAAATACGAATTGCAAAGTCGGAGTACTATTCCAAGCGTTTTGGCTCTGCTCTTGATTCTAAACGGACTTGGAAAACCATTAAGGACATTGGAATTGGTAATCCTGATAAAAACACAACATCTTCTATTGATGCTGATGACCTCAATATAATTTTTGCCAGTAGCCCAACAGTAACAACAAACAACATACCACTCGTCAACAATACATCTCATACTAACAACAACAATAATGCGTTTGAGTTTTCCTGCGTTTCACAGCATGATGTGATCAATAGCAGTATACAGATAAAAACCAATGCTGTAGGATATGATAATCTCCATCCCAAATTCATTAAATTAGTTTTACCAGTTCTTTTGCCGTATATAACTCACCTATTCAACACCATCATCACTACAAGTTATTTTCCTGCAAAATGGAAGCATGCGAAAATAATTCCAATTCCAAAATCGAACACCGAGTATCGACCAATTGCTATTTTAAGCTTCCTGTCAAAAGTATTAGAAAAAATCTTACACCGCCAAATAAGTACTTACGTTTATGAAAATCAATTACTATGTAAGAATCAGTCTGGTTTTCGTCCTAATCACAGCTGCGTAACAGCTCTCATTGATGTTTCGGAGAATATACGGCGCGAACTTGATGACGGTAAAATTAACTTTTTGATCTTACTTGATCACTCCAAGGCTTTTGACACAGTTAACCATCAAATTTTATGTTCAAAGCTAAAGTCTTTGTTTAACTTTTCGTCTACATCAACACAACTTATATCATCCTACCTCACTGATCGCATTCAATCAGTATTCGTGAACGACAAAGTGTCTAATCCATTACCACTTTCAAAAGGTGTACCCCAAGGATCGATTTTAGGACCAATACTTTTCTCTATGTACGCTAACGACCTGCCCCAACATTTATCCCACTGTAGTGTCCACATGTATGCAGATGACGTACAATTGTACCTAAGTAGTCCAGCTAAATCAATCAGTGAAAATGTTGACAAACTCAATTATGACCTAAGCAATATACATCGGTGGGCATCTCAAAATGGTCTGTGCTTAAATCCTCGAAAATCTAAATGTCTGGTGATCCATAAAAAAACTGTAACACCTTTAATCGAAAAGGATATCGTAATTAACAACGAAAAAATTGAAATCGTACAAACAGCAAAAAATCAAGGATTAGTGTTTAACAGCAATCTAACTTGGTCAAGCCATGTCAATGCACTGGTGGGACAAATGTATGTTAAACTAAGAACCTTGTGGTCCGTCCAATATTTTACACCGTTGAATGTAAGAATACTTCTTGCAAAAGCTTATTTGATTCCAAGCCTCACATACGGATGCGAGCTGTTTTCATACTGCGATTCCGTTAGTACGGGAAAACTTGAAGTCTTATATAATAACATTATAAGATATATTCATGGACTTAAAAAGCGTGAACAAGTTTCAACATTTTCGAAGACTCTCTATGGTGTTTCTTTTGAAAGCCTGCTTAAGATAAGGGTTCTTTTGTTCTTTCATAAAGTAATTTTTACCGAAAAGCCGAAATACCTATTTGAAAAAATAAGATTTGCTAGATCTCCAAGGGGTAAAAAGATAATTTTTCCGAGTTTTCGATGCCTAGTTTCTGAATGGCAATTTTTCATTACCGCTATTCGTCTTTGGAACGATCTTCCAGATGACCAACAAACAAACAGCAACGCAATGACTTTTAGGAAAGAGCTTTTTAAATCTTTTGCTTAATTTATTTCATTTTTTTATTTTGTTTATTTAATTTTTTAATACCCAAACCATTTTATATAAAATAATTTTATTTTGTTTTATTTTTATTTATATATTTATATTTTTTTTTTTTATTTTTTTCTCTTCTTTTTTACTTTTATTATAAAATGTAAACTACATATATTTTATTTTTTAAAGTAATCTTAATTTTAATTTAACTCAATTAAATCAGGCATTTTTTTGTATACATTTATAATCCTGTACTATAATTATAAGCTTAGTCTTGTTGTGCAGGAAATCAATCAATAAATAAATAATAATTTTTAGAAACTATTTATAAAGTTGTTTGTTTTAAATTTGCAAGACTTACTCGACACATGTTTCGGAATTCAAAATTCCACTATGAAGTGTATTTATTTAGATTCCTTGACCGATCTCGTTGAATTGTGTCTAAACCACTATTCAATAGGACTAACCTTGGTGAAAATTTCATCATACCGATCGAAAGAAATCGGTTGCAAAAGTTGTGTCACATGAAACAAGATGAAAAGCCTCATAAATATAAACAATAGAGTGGACCAAAAAAAACAAAATGTTGTAAATCACGAAACCTTCTTTAAAAACAATTTGTTCTGTCCAAAAACCCATTAAAAATAGATTTTCAAAGCTGCTAAATTTTATCATTTTATTAAAAAATATTAATCTTTAATAATGGAATTGCGTATATTTTTTGTGATTGTGGCTCATCAAATCTAATAATTAATTGGGGTTGATTACTATTATGAAATCTAAATTCAATTCAGTATCGCGGTTTTTGGCGAATTTTCGCTACACATATTTGAAAAAAATAATATTTTTTTTGCACATATTATAAAATAAAATACAAAATTGAATAAAACCAAGTAACGACATTTGAAAATTTCTAAAGTTTTATTTTGACACATATTTTTTTAAATGCAACTTTAATAAAAAAAATTTCAAAATTTCACACTATGCGTAAAATTTTATTTCCATTAATATGACTTTGAATATACAATTAAATATCTTGGTCAGTGGTTTAACAACATCCAATAACTTTAATTTTTCAATTGTATCGTTTTAAGAAAATTTAAAAATATCATTAAAATCATGTTTAAGTTTTACAAAATCGCGAATAACTGCAAATGTACTTAATATTTTTTTATATTTTAGCACAGATTCGTAATCTGCATTAAATTTGAGCATAGATTTCAAAAAATATTGAATATTAACCATATAGTGTAGGGAGGATGTCACTTTAAAGTTAACCAAATTTTTTTGTGTGAAAACTCCACACAAATGTAATTATGAAAGTCGTCAAAGTGAACGACCTCTAAACCTTCGCGTGAATTTAATAAAAACTTTACTTTGGACCACCCTAATAAACAATCATCATTGTATATTAAGTCCCAGCAAATCTTTGCATAACTAGTTATGAATTTAATTTCATAAAGATAGGAATGTGAGATTTAAATAAATTTGCAGGAAATTTGTCAGAATTTGATATTGTTTCTGCAGAAAATTATCTCTGAATTTAAGACGTTTCTATATAAAAAATGCTTGTTTCAAAAATTTCTTAGAATCTAAGAATTTTCTATAAGAAAATGTCTTAGAATCAGAAATGCTAGAGAAACTGTTAATTTTTCAATTATTTAATTAGTTATTACCAAAATCAAGATCATGCAAATACCATGATTTTGCTGGGATTTTATACATGTGTGTGGAAATGTACGTATGTATGTTTAAAGTTGACTCAACTTTATATATTGTACAATACAATGTTTACCTTTCACAAGAATACATATGGAATATACGTACAATAGGGTGGCAGCTATTTTGCAAATCTTCGAATTTGAAGGAGTGCACCCCTAATTTTTATTACATTTGGTCTAAAAATGCTATGCTAAAAATTTCAGCCAAATCGGACAACGTTAACACGAGACGCATCGAGGTCAAAGGTCAAAGGTCAAAAAATAGCCATATTTTGATAAAAATTATTAAATAAATGGTGTTGATTTTTTAATATATTGTTAAAAAGTGGTACACGAGTTGTTTTTAGTATAAGAAGATAAATTACAAATTTTTGGGTTTTCAAAAATTAACCCTTGTAAGTCTTTCGGGGTCAAAATAACCCAATTTTCACAAAATGACCCCTTAAACACGAAAATCAGCTCCAATTTTCTAAATTTATTGAAATAAACCAATGTAAACCCATATTTATATTATATTCTATCATAAATACTCAGATATGAAATACTGTCTTTCTAGGATGTCATTCACCCGTTTCATGGTAAGGCCAAAAATATGCATTTTATTTGGCGTGATTCTCAAAACTGATATTTTGGTTTTTTCAAAATGTTCTTTAACAAAATTAGGAAAAATGCTGAAAAAAAACACAAAATCTTATAAAATATATGTTACCATATAAAAAAAAATTTTTTGGGGGATATCCCTCGGATAGTTTGGCGGGGGCATCGATTTAAACTCAACGGATTTCGAGGAAAATTACTTTTTTGCCCACAATTTATTCAATATGGGAAAAATTTGGTAAATATTTTAAAATTTGACAAATATTTATTTTTTTTTTCTATTTCTATAAAACTTGTTATTAGTTGTATGCGACGTCTGAAAAAATAATTATTTGAATTATAGAAAAAAAAAAATAAAAAAAACTATATTAAGAATTTTTAACGTGCTGGGCCATTTTGACCCCGTGTTCATTTATGGGTTAATTAAAAAAAATCAAATAATTAGTTTTCTGACCTCGCACATAATCATAACAAGTTTTATAAAAATCGAAAGAAATATAAAGATCTATATAAAGAAATTTTAATCTGCTGGGCCATTTTGACCCCATGTTCATTTATGGGTTAATTTTAAAAAAATTAAATAATTGTTTTTCTGAGCTCTTACAATAATTATACCAAGTTTTATAAAAATTCGCAATAAACATTTCATATTTAGATGCCTTTTTCCAAAAAAAATTCAAATGTCCCTAAATTTGACCTTTGACCCGAATAAAAACCGGGTTAATATTATTCTATTTTCCTAAAACGTTTAGGGTTAATGTCTAACATAGTTTTTAATAATTTATGGCCCTGACTTTGTCAAATTTTAAAATATTTACCAAATGTTTTCCATATTGAATAAATTGTGGACAAAAAAGTCATTTTCCTCGAAATCTGCTGAGTTTAAATCGATGCCCCCGCCAAACTATCCGAGGGATATCCCCCAAAATTTTTTTTTATATGGTAACATATATTTTATAAGATTTTGTGGTTTTTTCAGCATTTTTCCTAATTTTGTTAAAGAACATTTTGAAAAAACCAAAATATCAGTTTTGAGAATCACGCCAAATAAAATGCATATTTTTGGCCTTACCATGAAACGGGTGAATGACATCCTAGAAAGACAGTATTTCATATCTGAGTATTTATGATAGAATATAATATAAATATGGGTTTACATTGGTTTATTTCAATAAATTTAGAAAATTGGAGCTGATTTTCTTGTTGTAGGGGTCATTTTGTGAAAATTGGGTCATTTTGACCCCGAAAGACTTACAAGGGTTAATTTTTGAAAACCCAAAAATTTGTAATTTATCTTCTTATACTAAAAACAACTCGTGTACCACTTTTTAACAATATATTAAAAAATCAACACCATTTATTTAATAATTTTTATCAAAATATGGCTATTTTTTGACCTTTGACCTTTGACCTCGATGCGTCTCGTGTTAACGTTGTCCGATTTGGCTGAAATTTTTAGCATAGCATTTTTAGACCAAATGTAATAAAAATTAGGGGTGCACTCCTTCAAAGATTCGAAGATTTGCAAAATAGCTGCCACCCTAACGTACAAGTACTTATACTTACATTTAAACGAAGCCTAACGCAGAGTACAGGCAAAAATAATGAAAATTGTAAAGATATGCATGCATTATTTTACTTGCATGTATATGGAGCATCCATACCAAATCGCCCAATTGCGGACATGATCCCTTTTGATTTCGCTAATTTTTTAATATATTTAAGAACGTACGAAATTCAAAATTCCGATTTAAAAAAAAAAAAAAAAAAATAAAAATTTTAAATTAATTTTGACCATTAAAAATTAGCGACATTTTAAAAGAAGTTGGGCAGCATTTTTTTGTATTTAAATGTAGTTTTAGAAAAAAATATATAAAAAAATTATTCGAAGTTATAAAATATCACTTAACTTTTAAGGTTTAAAAATTAAAATTGACTTTTTTAAAAAGTCCGAAGCCTTCGATTTTTTTTTAAATCTAAAAATTGTTCTCGAATTTTGAAATTTAAACCTTTTTCACAAAATTATTATATATTGGCCGTTACCCTACCTAAATATATTCAAATGTGTGAAACAATATGTCTCACAAAATTTTATGATAAACGGACACGGGTGAGACGTTTTTTTTTTTTTTAAGGAAACTAGAAGAAATCAAAAAAAATATTTCGTTGAAACTTGAAAAACAAATAAAAAAGTTATAACAGTAAAAAAAATTCAATAGATTTTAAAAATTGCGCTTGTATTCCCTTATCAATTGATCTGCCTCAAGTAAGATACCTGGGGAAGTTGTAATTAGTTACAGATTTTCAACAGATTTTAGTTTTTAGTACTTTATTTCAGATACATTTTACTCCAAATTACAATTCTATAACCATTTCAATTTAAAATTAAGCTCAAAATATCGAAAATATTTATACAATTAATAAAAAAACATATTTTCCCAGCATAATTCGTTTTAAAAATTCATGGCCTATGCCTTTCCCATGTCCGATTATCCTAAATTTTTTTAGAATTCGTATCGCCGGCGATATACCTTTCGGGAGAAACTGTTACCCGAAGGCAATACATCCCGGTGATACGAAAACGATTCGTCTTGGCGATAAAAGGGCAATATCGCCAGATGATTATATAAACGAAAAATAATAGACTTGTATTTATCGCCGGAATATCACTAAAATGATAGTCCGGCGATACAGTTATGTATATCGATTCCCTGAAGCTGAAAATAGACATTATTTTTTTTATTCATATTTTGGTCATGTTAGCAGGACCAACAACATTTGCATTCACCTGAAAAATATATCCGCAATAACTAATGGCCAAATCGGCCCTGTCGCTCTATTATTTGAGATGTTCAGAAATAAAATTTTGCGTGAAAATTTTTATTTCCATTTAAACCTAAGTTGGACTATGACGATAATTAAAAAAAAAGTTTAATCAAATCGAACGTGAACAATTTGTCTTTCCTTAAAATCTTCTACGTTCTTTCGATACATAGAAAAAAGTGGGCGTGGGAAGTTTTACTATCCGTAAAAACCTCAGTTGAATTATGACGAAAATTTTCAACAAAAATTAGCCAAATTTTTTTGTTAAAACCAAAGTTGGAATATGATGAAAATTTATTAAAAAAAAATTAATCAAATCGGTCCAGCCATCAGATTTTAGATCAATTGAAAAAGGAGGCGTTAAAGTGGGCGTGGTCGATTTTTCTTTTAGTAAAAACTTAAATTGGATTACCACAAACATTTAAATAAAAAAATACTCAAATCGGTGCAGTCATTTTCCGATTTTAGGTAAATCGAAAAAAGTGGTCCTAAAAGTGGGCGTGGTCAATTTTTCATTACGTAAAAACCTAAGTTTGACTATGACGAACTTTTCAAAAAAAAATTGTACAAATTGGTTCAGCCGTTCTCAACTGATGCGGTAACCAACGAACGACAATTGATTTTTATTTTTATAGATTGACAAAGAAATAAAAATTTTCACTATTTTTTCTTCGTATGAGAAAACGGCTATATAATAAAAATACTACTTTGATTTTTTTTATTGAAATGGCAAATTTTCCGTATTGCCGCAATATCTTTTCGGCCTATTTTTTGCAGGGAACAACTTAATTTTTTAACAATAAAAGTACAATTTTCAAAATTCGAAAAAAATTAAAAAGAATTGTGATCACATCTCAAGTTATGGCTTAAAAGTTGCGTAATTTAGAGTAGAATTTAATTTTTTAAATTGAAGATTTCTGCCTTTTTAATATTTAAACATTAAAAATTAAGTAAAAATTACTCTGAAAATTGTTTTCATAATTTTTCTCTACGAATACATTTAAATGCCAACAAAACGTTTTTCAAGTTTTTTTTTTCTGGTCAAAATTAACTGAAAATTTTTTTTCTTAATATTTGTTTTTTAAAAAATCTCAATTTTGAAAAACCGAGTTTTCAAAACTGATTTGGAATGAAACGCTTAAAATTAGTGTTCAAGTTGAATTTAAAACGTATTAAAACTTATAAAAAAATTATCAAAATTGAAGGAGTCATGTCCGAAAATGTTTAATTTGGTATGTAATGCCCCATATGTATACATAACTGTGTGTGAGTATGTTTCTTTAAATTCAATCTACAATTAACAAACCAACATTTTCATAAAACAACACACTGTTTTTAATGAAGGATAATTTATGCAGTGCAATGTTACGTTTAAAATTTTTTTAACTATGTGTGTGTGTGATTGTGATTGTATGTGTCTGGAAAAATTTAAATTATCGAATTATCATTAATTGCTAGGGATTCAATTCAATTTAAGAATTATTTTTGGTGTAGTGAGATTCAGTTACATATATACACTATGTTTTAACTAAAAAAAAAGAATTTTTTTTTTAATATAGTAGCTTGATAAGCTTATTAATGACAAAAAGCTTCATTTTAGTCGATCAAAAATTTCAGTTCAATGACCATGAAAAAAAAATTAAATTTTTTACTGATCGATTCTAAGACCTTTTAGCGATGTCCGTGGAATTTTAGTTTTTTCAAAAATTTTTTTTTTTTTGCATATTATTTTTATTTTACATATGGGTTCAAGTTGAAAAATGCAGAACAAATGTAAAAAAAAATATTTTTAATATAAAATTTTCCATGCATTTTTTGAAAGTCGATTAAAAAAACAAAACCAATCATCCTTACAAAAAAAAAAGACTTATAAAAAGAGTGAGTGTCGCAACGTTTAAATTCTTATTGAAGATAACACAATCAGCATTACCACAGAAAAAAATAAATTTATAATCTACTTTTAATTTAATTTCCATACAAATTGCATCCATCGACACATTACTGCATCTGCTGCCAATTGACATCTTTGCTAAAGGTGAGGCTTATAAGGCATGCCTCAGACTCAAGGAGTCAAATTGGCTCATACGCCGAAACTTTGGACACAGTAGCATGGACAATTTGGAAAATGTTGTCACTGACTACAAAGTGCCCAAATTACTTTTCGACCGGAAATTTAAAGTTGAATTTCCGACTCGAGAATTTTGGTCGGACTGGCGTTGCGCTCCAAATGACGCTATAAATATTTTCACAGACGGCTCCAAACAATCGACGGGAGTTGGAGCCGGTTTTACTTCAGACGTTTGTGATATAGAGAAGTCTTTCAAATTACCTTTACACTGTAGTATTTTCCAGGCTGAAATAGTTGCTATAGATAAGGCAGCCTCACAGTTTCTTGGGGAAATGGGTAAAATGATAAACTTTTACGTCGACAGTCAAGCTGCACTAAAGGCTCTAATGAGCTTTTGTATTAAATCAAAAGTCGTTTTTAAATGTTACGAGAATCTTCAGAAACTATCCGGGAATAATACCGTATCTCTTGTATGGGTACCTGGACATAGGGGAGTAGATGGGAACGAGAAAGCTGATGAGCTCGCTAAGCTTGGAGCAGATGGCGTAGGAACTTTTGTTCATATTGAGCCCCCGATTCAGTACTATAGGACGAGAAGTGACTGTCGTTGCATTTCTATTGCAAACAGGAATTGGAGAGAGCTAAGCACGAGCAGTATCACCAGAAGAATCTGGCCGCATTACGACCTCGGGAAAACTCGCTACGTTCTCTCTCTTAACAGAGAGGATTGTCGTTTACTCACGGGAGTGGTCACAGGACACTGCCTAATTGCTTTTCACGCGAAAACTATGGGACTTATCTCGGATGCCAATTGTAGAAAATGTGATGAACCTAATACAGATAAAACAGTTGAACATATTCTGTGCAAATGCCCCGCATTGGCCAGACACCGCGAGCGAATACTAGGTAAAGCAGAAATCGAGAATCTAGATGATATCGCCGCTACGGACCTTACGCAACTAAAACTGTTCGCAACATAGACTAACGCGTTTTATCCTCGTCGCTGAAGGAAATTGTGGTATCGCTATGGACCAGCCGGTCTATGCGAGGAGTCTGAACTTTAGGCTCCACCACCCCTAACCTAACCTTAATTTAATTTCCATACAAATTGGCTTGTACCACAGAAAAACAAAAAGCCTATTTTAACAAAAGTATTATTTTAAATTTCAAATTTTCTGTACATTTTTTGAAAGTTCCCAGCAAACAAGCAGACTCATTTTAGACTCCAAAATGGTCTCAAAAAATGTAACAGAAATTTCGAATTTTTGTATGAAAGTGGTTCATCCAAAAGAGCCCTCTATTTGGTCTCCAAAATGACTCCAAAAAAAGATTCAAAAAGGGGAAATTTTGTCCATACGTTTGAGTCTTTTTAGAGTCATTTTGGATTCCCTCAAAAAAGTGTGGTTATCTGTCTGGTCAATTGATTTTAAAAACAAAAACAATAGCCCGTACCAAAGAAAAATAAAAATTTTATTTTAACAAAAGTTTCATTTAAAATATAAAATTTTCTATACAACTAGCGAACCCCCTGCACTTTTTGTAGCGCAAATACTTCACCCAAAAAACTTTTAAATTCAAAATATGTATTTTTCTTGGATGTTAATTATGCTGGATGATCCCACATGTTAAATTTTTCAATTCTGGGATTTTCAGTTCAATAGTTTTAAAGATAGTACCAATTTTCCATGTTTACCCCCTTTTTGACCCCTTAAAATAAAAAAATTCAAGTTCGAAAATCGATCTTCGGAAAGTACTAAAGCACAATTGTTTCACCCTCTTATAATAACCTTCCAAATAAAGAAGTGGCCACTTCAAATCGGTACGCACTGTTGTAATCGTAACAACGCCCCCTGTTATCAAAATGGAAAAGCATTAACATACGTTTTTAACAACAAATCTACCGTTAATCTACAATGAATTGCGAGTCACTAAGTTTAATTTTAAAAAGTGTAGACACAATGGAAAAATAAGCTATAAATAAAACTGTGCACAAATATCTAGAAAATCCGACTTTGGCGGGTTCAAATATAGCCAAATCACTTAAAATGGCTACATCTACAGTGTGTTAAGTTTTAAAAAAAAATACAATAATAAATTATCCACTCAGTCTGAATTGAGCAATCAAAGCGACAACATCTCTATTCGCGTGTTTTTTCTTTTTCTTAAAAGTAAAATCCATAGTGCATTTACGTAGTAAAACTATACAAAAAAAAAAAAACAGTTAAAAACAACAAAACTCAAAACAATTAAGAATTCTCTTAATTTAATACGTATTCTTCTTTCGTGATAATTCTTGAAAAAATTAAAATACCGACTGCTGAATAAAATCAACAACAATGAACGAACCTCCCAATATTGGGAACAAAATTTCTCTTCCACAACCCAGCTTTAAGCTGGATAAGGAAAGATATCTCAAAAACGCAACAATTGGACCAAAATACCTACTAATGACCAGAACCAGTACAAACCCTGCCGAAAATACTGACTCAAAAATAACCAAAAACGATGAAAATGAAACTAAATGTGCCGAAAGTTTAACTAATGTATCACCCTTTTTGATTAAAAAAGTTATCGATAGTGTCTGTGGAGAAATTGATATGTGCAAAAAACTACAATCCGGAACTATCTTGATGAAAACAAAAACCTTCGCTCAAGCAAACAAACTAATAAAACTTGTATCCCTCTCCCCCACCATTAACGTAGAAGTAAAGGAACACAACACACTCAATTACTCCAAAGGGGTTATTTACTGTAATGATTTGAGAAATATTACAGAAAATGAAATTCTAGAGGAACTAAAATCTCAAAAAGTCACTGAAGTTAAAAAAATACTAAAAAAAGAAAACGATAAACTGCTTGAAACAGGTCTAGTTATATTAACCTTCGCCTCAATAGAACTCCCAGAATCTATCAATATTGGTTACCAAATAACTCGTGTAAGACCCTACATCCCACTTCCACTTAGATGCCACAATTGTTTCCGATTTGGTCACATGTCTAAATTTTGCCAAAACGACAAATTATGTATAAACTGTGGAAACATTGATCACTTAGCTGAAAATGAAATATGTGAAAAAACAACAACATGCAATAACTGCGAAGAAAACAAAATAAGCGACACTAATCATTTAGTAATTAGCAAA
This sequence comes from Pegoplata infirma, assembly GCA_963921195.1. Classification (NCBI taxonomy): domain Eukaryota; kingdom Metazoa; phylum Arthropoda; class Insecta; order Diptera; family Anthomyiidae; genus Pegoplata; species Pegoplata infirma. Next base: position 191,725,100 of record OY992536.1, read on the forward strand.
ACTTGTCCAATTTTTATAAAACACAAAGAAATCCAAGCAATAAAAACACTAGAAAAAGTAGACAACAAAACTGCTGTCAAAAAATACAATGAGAGACACTCACAAGTTAACTACTCAAATGCAGTAAGATCAACCATAATCTACGAAACACCAACAACTGTAACATCATCCACAACAAACAACATAATACCCAAAACAACAACTAACGATAGTAATACTACAATAACAACAAATCCTGTACCGAACTTGATAACAAATAACAAACTGAAAGAAAACACTAAAACTACAATCGTAAAAACAACAACTAACTCAGCAAATACTACAACAAAAGTAAAAATTCTACCTATAAAATCATCACGTCGTACTAGAAGCCAAATTCAAGCTACCATAAAGAAACAAAAAATTTCAAAGGAGAGCCAGGAGAGCCAACAGAGTGATGATAGTAATGCAATGGAAGAATAAACATTAAATTAACACTTTGGGGGCCGTTGGTGGGGAGAGCGACCCGACCGTTCGAGCCAGACAAAAGCCTTGAATTGATACGCGGGGGGAATAACGTACTACTCTAATGTACAATGCATTGGAGTGGTTGCCTCCGCTGTCAATATTGGGCAGGAGTCTGGTTTAAATAGCGGATCGTTTCTCCTTATCAACGGCCTCCCAATTAAAACTATTATAATGCCACGCTCATACGTGCGTGATGCTGGGTGGCGGGATGTAACTCATTGGAGCCTTCTGGGGTGCGCGCGTGAAGGTTATGGATTATATCTATAATCTTTACGCGGTTGCTCTGGTGGCTCCAGGGGGCACTTCGTTGTCCGGGATTAGTACTAGTGGGCGTGGTAAAACGCCCATTTATTGTAAACATTTTGTAAATATTTTTTTTTTGCTAACAACACTAATCTTGTAGCTCCTAATATATTAAGTAACTCAAAAACACTTACAATATTAATATCCATTTTTTTTATATTATTAATATGTCACTAAAAATTCTACAGTGGAATATAAAAGGTTACATAAATAATTATAGCGAACTACAAATTCTCATAAAAAAATACAATCCAAAAATAATTTCCTTACAGGAAACACACTTACAAAATATAAATAATATCATAGTACCAATTTCCTTTAAAATGTATATATCGAACTCAATACATAATACCTTTGGAGGCTCAGCCCTTCTGATACATAATTCAATCCATCACGAAACAATAGACATACAAAGTAATTTTGACTCCATAGCAATACTAATTCACTCAAAAAAATCTTTTGTGATCTTCTCCACTTACATTCCCCCTACAAAATCATTCAATTATAACAACCTTTTACACCTATATGATACTAGACACCCAGTATTAATTACGGGCGACTTTAACAGCTGGCACACTAACTGGGGTTCAAGGGTAAATAATAAAAGAGGCAAAACATTAGCAAAATATATAACTCAATCAAGACTTACTATTTTAAATAACGGTGCTCCAACACATCTATCTACACACAAAACATTTACTAATATAGATCTTTCAATTGTTTCTTCAACTCTTACCATTTACGCACAATGGTCAATCGAATCAGACTTGTCTGGCAGTGACCACTTCCCAATAATCACAACACTTTTTCCAAACGACACAAACCAAATGAATCCAATATGTAGACCTCGCTTCAATCTCAAACGTGCTAATTGGACTACCTATAACAATCTATCAGACAGATACAGTAGTATCCGACCAATAAGCCACAACATTAATAAAGAAACCGCTAATATACACAAAATAATATTGCAAAGTGCCAACGAAAGTATTCCTCAGCACAAAATATTTGCCCACACCCCCTCAGTCCCCTGGTGGTCGAAAACATTAGAAAAACTAAAGACAAATAAAAATCAGTTATTTTACAAATTTAGAAGAAATATTTCAACTGAAAATGAATTAAAATTTAAAAAAGCAAACGCACTGTACAAAAGAGAAATAAAAATTGCAAAAAGAAAGTCCATTAATGAATTCACATCAGAAATTAACCCTCAAACACCCTCAGAAAAAATATGGTCAAATATTCGAAGATTTTGTGGTCTAAAACCAAAAACCCCAATACATTGCATTCAAAATGGTTATAATACTAGCAATACAACCACGGACCCAAGTCTTATTGCCAACATTTTTTGTGAATACTGGTCAACCGAATCTGGGGATAATAAATTTTCTGATACTTTTCAACAATTCAAACAATCTGTAACTTCTAATAAAAAGCACCTCACACCAAGTAAAACCGCTGCCAATATAGAAGAAAAAATAACCTTGATGGAGCTCTCCATTGCACTAAACAAACTAACTGGCAAAACACCTGGTATAGATCGTATATCGTACCCCATGATAAAAAATCTATCAAAACAAGTACACACAAGACTAATTTTACTTTACAATAATATCCTAGACAACTACGTCCCCCAAATATATAAAACTAGCCTTATTATACCAATACTTAAACCAAATAGTGACAAAACCAAAATTCCGTCTTATAGACCCATTTCCCTGAATCCATGCTGCTCAAAAGTTCTTGACAAAATAGTAGCAAACAGGCTCTGGTGGTTCGTTACCACAAACAAATTGCTCAATAGTAATCAATATGGCTTCATAAAAGGAAAATCAATCTCTGACCCCTTACTCCTTTTAGATTTTAAAATCAGCCAAGTTTTGCGAAACAAAAATCATTTATCAATAATCTCATTAGACTTTGCCAAAGCTTTTGACAAAGTAGGAATTCATACAATCCTAAATCAACTCGAGGAATGGCAAATAGGCCCAAAAATATATAATTATATAAAAAACTATTTAAACAAAAGAAAAATATTGGTAAGGAATAACTCCTTCCATTCAAAGACTAAACCTTTAGAAAACGGCATTCCCCAGGGTTCACCGCTATCGGTTATTCTTTTCTTAATAGCGTACAATAAACTTTCGAATATTATATCTTTACACAAGGAACTAGACTTTGTTGCATACGCAGATGATTACGTTATAATAAAAAAACTCAACAAAACCAAAAACCAAGACATTGACTTAAATGATTTGATCTCAGATATAACAAACTGGTGCACTTTCTCAGGAGCACAGCTTTCTATAAACAAATGTAAACATCTCCATATATGTAGAAAACAAAACTGCACCCCTAATTTACATGGTGGCAACACTTCAATTGAAGCAATCAATGAACTGAAAATACTTGGAATTACCTTCAACAATCGATACAGATGGAATTCTCATATCACTAATCTTAACTCAACACTTTCAAAACGATTAAATATCATTAAATGCCTCTCGTCCAGTAAGTTTGGTTGTAACACAGCATCCCTTTTAAATATCCTCAATTCTATCTTTATCTCCAAAATTAACTACGGTATTTATTTGTTTGGGTTTTCTCCAAAAAGCGATTTAAATAAAATAAAAACAATATTTAACTCTGCCATACGAATGTCTCTAGGAGCCTTTAGGACGACTCCAATTAGAAACATGTTATATGAAGCAAATGTTATGCCAATAGAACAATATCGTGATTTTGCCACAACTAAACTTTTTAAATCTATAATGTTCAGCGACCGACATCCACTATCCAATATTCTAAATAAATCTATTAATCAAAAATACTTCCACAAAATACCATCAACACTTACTCGCATAGTACAATTATGTGACAACTTTAACATACCATACAACATCAAGACACAATTCCTGAATAAGTTTCCTAACTGGCACATAAACCCAATTATAATTAACACATCTCTTAATGAACTAAAAAAATCCTCAACAAATACCGAAGTATATCAACAAAGATTTCAAGAAATCCAATACAAGTTAAACGACCACGAATTCATCTACACAGACGGCTCTAAAAGCGTAAAAGGCACTAGCTTTAGCATTGTAGATAAACACAAAACATTAATTAATTCAATTTTGCCCGAATACAGCACTAATTTCTCTGCTGAAATGATAGCAATTCATGAATCAGTTAAATATGTTAGAGGACTTAAGGGTAAATTCGCAATCTGTACTGACTCTCTCTCTGCGCTAGATGCCATAAGAAACTGCAATAATGATCAATTCTACCCAAACATGATTAGACAGTTTATTATTGAAAGACAACCTGATATTAAACTTATCTGGATCCCAGGACATACCGGAATAAAAGGAAATGAGGCAGCGGATGGAGCCGCAAAAGCAGCTTTAACTGCCCCTCTTATAACTACACCAAATCTATTTTTTGACGACATAAAAAAATTTATAAAGAACTATTTTAGGACAAAAGTTACCGAAAATTGGAACACAACCACTGACTGGTACAGGAAAATTAACCCCAACAAATTTAACGCCTACAAACTATTCAAAAATATAAACCACAATCTACTACCAAGAAGAGACCAAATTAAAATAATAAGGCTAAGACTTGGTCACACTAGAATTTCAAATGCACATATAATGGATAAAAACCTATCAAAACAGTGTCCATTCTGTGGATTCAACCCAATAAGCATTGATCATCTCTTTTTAAACTGTCCTCACATTAATCAATTTAAAAATACCAATCCCAGTAATAACGACTGCTTGCAACTACTAATAAACTCTACTATGACCAATGACAATATCAAAACTTTTTTAAACTTTTTAAAAAATTGTAACCTTTATAATTCCATTTAAAACTAACAAAATATGGAGCTTAAGGCCATTGTTGCCATAGCTCTTTTCTCCTTATTATACTAATAATTTACTTATAAGTATAATATGTAAATAAATAAATAAATAAATAAATTATCCACTGAAAAAAAGATCAAAATTGTGAAAAAACAGGAACTCGAGACAAAAAATTAAAGCAAAAAGTGCTAAGGTCTCTCAAAAAAAAAACCCAGTCTTATCAAACAATAATCGTGCCAAAAAAAGTCAAACTAGCAGAAGTCTTGTACGTCGAATTTGTGAAAATGTTGGATTAAAGTCCTACCGTGCTAATTAATATCCAAATAGAACAGAAAAGAAAGAATCAGTAGCAAAAAAGTGTACCAGATTGCTGTGTGATCGGGATTTTACCAATTTTAAGGGCTGCATTGTTATGGATGATGAAAACACATCAATCCACCAAATTGCTCAAATCTTCGTCCAATCAAGAAATATTGGGAAATTTTTAAACGCAAATTGAAAAAGTGTGCAGGAACAGTAAATAACCATATTTTGATGAGAACAAAGTGGAATAAATTAGCTTGAGAGTGGAAAGAAAAGTTGTGAAGAAGTTGATAGGCATTAAAAGAGAAGTCAGGAAATTTATACGAAACAAGGACCCATAAACTTCCAATTATATTTTTTTTAAAGGTTAATAAATTACCTTTAATTAAATGTATAAAATGTTAATATATGTTGTGTCATTTAAAATTTATGGTCGCTTTAATACGTCCCGATTTTAAGTGGCCACTTCTTTATTTCCATATATACACCGCACATTGGATCCTAGACGCGCATTTGAGAGCCAAACAAATGTTTAGTTATTTACAGTAAATGCTCGTATTCGTTAAGTAGACACCCTACGAGAAAGAAAACCGTTCATAGAAAGAAAATCCATCGCTTAGTTTAGTCAGGACATAAATTCAAAGTAAGGACTTTTTGCATAAATTTGAAAAAAATAAATTTTTTTGAAGACTTTTCTTATTTTATTTTTTAAAACTACTTCCAATAATGCGATTTTCCTGAAATAAAGTGGAGATTGTAGCTATAACTATTACCTTTGTTACCCATTTTATGGTTTTTAATATTACTCTTTTTAAGTAGGAAATACAGGCCATCAAAAAGAGTCAATTTTTGAAAAGTTAGAAAAAAACTATTTATATTTTGGATTGCAACTTTTGTGGGGAACGGAAGGGAATGGCGGGTTCTTTTTGTACAATAAACTAGAAGTATTACTAAATACTCTTGGAGTAGAAATTTTTGCAGCCAGTTGCAGCTGCGCCCTGAAATGAGGTTTAAATTGGGGTCTGCTAACGAAAAAATATGTATTTTTAAAGTGATTATTTTTTAACAAAATTTACTGTTAATCGTTTTATTACAAAATTGTACTTAAATGACCTATATTGTTAACAGACAACCGCGGTTTCCAATAATTATTGATATTGATACCCTACCTCACTTTATTAAGGCAAATGGAGTTTCACATAATGCTTGTAACTAAAAGGCTTTCTTGACCGCAATTACGGCCGAAATAACTGGAATAGTAGATATTATAAAACGGGTTGTTATAATACATCTGTGTATCAACGCAAATGAAAAAAATAATTCAGTTAAGTTTAGAAAACACATAAATGGAACTGCAAAATTATAAGTTGAAAAGCATGGTTGGTAACCCATGAGTCCCACTATGCATACAATTCTAGCTCATGACACTATTTTTACAAGAATTGTGATTGCCCCTTGGTATTAAAATTACCCTTAACTAATTAAGTAACATTCAAAAAGTATTTGCCTTCTTTCATGGCAATTATCTGAGTAGGATTTGAAAAGATCACATAGGCATTTTAAAAGCTATAAAAGAAACTTTAACAGAGAAAACTTAAAAACAAACAACCTGCAAGATGTTTTTAGTATGGTTATGATTGATTCTGATCCAAATATATCCCTAATAAGACAGACAGACAGACAAGTTGAAAGTACTGATTATAGAGTAATGTTTTTATAATATTTTTTCCCAAATAACTTAACAATTATTGCAAATAATGCGTATTTACCGCATGTTGCTTCTTTGTTTGATATTTTTCCCCATTATTTTTGTTTAAAAAGTCGAAAATGATATATGATAGAAAGTAGTTAATTTTGCAGTGTAGGGTGTAGACTTTACCAAAATATGAAAAAAACACTTTGTATTGAATGGTAAGCTGTTATATTGTCACTTTAAATCCGTAACTGTTTTAAATAATCGACCACCATTTTATTTTTTTAAATGAATAAATTAACCAATTTTGCCTTAAATTTACAAGTAGGGTACTAATGCGAAAAATTTCCAATCCACATGTGTGAGTTCTTTAAGGTCTCCAGTTTTTATAATGGTAAAAAATGTCGTGAAATTCCTATCCATTCAAGAGTTATAACAAAAAAAAAAACGTCGATGCGCGCCTTTTCCATACAAAGTTCCCAATGTGCACCGTTTACGCAAACGTACAGGTATGCGCACTAAAATTCATGTAACTCATCAACCAATACACTTACAAAAATCGTGTATTCATAAAAACCATGGCATTGATGTCACCTTTCATGGAAAATTTGCAGAAAAAAATCAGTTCACGTGTTACAGCGAACACGCATTACAAACACAATGCAAGTTATTTCTCTATTTGGTGCACTTAAATGCGTATAACTTATGAATGCACATACAAATACCGTATACCCATAAAAACCATGGTATTGACGAAACCTATCATGGGAAGTTTGCAGAAACAAAATCGGTCCACGCATTCCAAAGAAAACGCATTACAAAGAAAATACAACTCATTATATATCGGTCAAAATTACGATACGAAACCACAAATTTGGACGTGGGTCTTCAGATTTTTTTTATATTATGAACACCGATGCTCTATGGAGCCATTTAGACATTACCATTTACGGTTTAATTAAATTCAAAAACTCGCGATTTTATTCGCGATTTTCATTTTTTAAAAATCACAATTTTGAAAATAAATATATTAAAAATAGAAGACATTTGTGTCCCATGAAAATGACAACTGATTTTGTTTGTAAAAATGTTATACTTTAATAATATGTTAACTAAAAAAAATCAAAATGAGTAAAAGTTGACGAAAATGCACCCCAAAATGCATTTGCATTTAGAATGCATTTTTTTAATGACACAATTTTTTTTACCTTTATGTTTAAAGTAGGGGACTTTAGCTTTTAATTTCAATTTCGATTATAAAAATCCGATATTTACTTAAGAAGTTATAGCTCTTCAAAATATACCCCTTTTAAAATTTTTTGTGATTTTTAAAAAAATAAAAATCGCGATTTTTTGGAATTTAACGAAACTGTAAAAAGGAATATCTAAATGGGTCCATAGGGTAACTTTGTACACAATATAAAAAAATTTGAAGACACCAGGACAAAAAATACCATTTTTCTCATTCTGTTTCATGGAAAAGATGATGTACGTACCGTCCAATGACGAAATTCAGTAATAACTTAATTGATTAATTTTTTTAACAAATAACTTTGCTTCTTAAATTTTTTAAAATACTTTGTGAACGTGTTGATCACTTCTGATACAAGCGTATGATCAACATTTAATTATAGTGCATGCTAATATCACTCATACCCACAGTAATTCATTGCATTAGCAAAATAAAGAAAACAAGTGAGAGTGTTAAATTCGGCTGGGCCGAAGCATTTATACCCCCCAACATGTAAAAAAAAATGTCAGGGGGGTTTTTTTGCGGAGTGGGGTGGGTTTGGTGGGAGACGTTGGAGGACATCTTACGATAAATGTTATCAAATGTATTTATTATGATCTAGACATCACTTAATCTAATTAATCATTATTAAAATACATTTTTTATATCTACGCCTGCAAAAGGGGGCGGGTCAAACTTTTTTTTATTTTTTTTATCCGCTGGGTCCACATCCAGGATTTTGATCTTCTTTTGACACAAAAATGTTGCGTTTGCTTAACAAAAGTATAGAAAACCCTGCAAAAAATGGAGGGTTTTCTGAAGTTGGTTTAGTTCTCCAAGGAGGAACTTTTTCCCCCTTGATCCGCTTTACCCATTTCCGAACTTTACCAGTCTATGACCATAAGACGTATCACGAATATGTAATACGTCTTATGGTCAAACTCGAAACCTTTTTTATTTTGGACTGTATCGTGTCTTCTACAGACAGATGGACATCGCTAGAATGTCTTAGAATCGTTCACTGATCAATAACCCATACTGTGGTTAGAGGGTATTAAAAATACACTTTAAAAAATTTTGTTTTTCAGAGGTTTGTTTAGTTCTTCAAGCGGAAACTTTTTTCCCACTTGTCTGATCATAGTTGATTATAGTTTTTTTTGCGACCGTATCGTGCCATCTACAGACAGAAGGTCGGCCGTACATACGCACAGACAGACACTTATAAAATGTCTTAGAATCGATCATTGATTAATAAAATACATACCTTATAGGGTCCCCTAAAGTGTAACCCGATGCTTCAGTTGGAGGGTGTAAAAAGGGAGTGTTAAATTCGGCTGTGCCAAATCTTTCATACTCTACAAAAATAAAAAAAAATGTTATTTTTTTGTTGGGGGGGGGGGTTTGGCGGGTGTTGGGGAAACTGGGGGACCCCCTCGTAATCGTGATTAATGTTATCGTATTTATTTTTTATGATTTTTGTGCCTATATAATACAATTTGAGCACTAATTTAAATTGGCGAACACACAACGGGTGAAAAAAGTAAGGATTTTAAATTCACTGGGTCCAATTACAGCACGTTTCTGACTTATTCTGACTAAATAAATGCTTCATTTGTTCAACAAAAGTACATCAAAATTGTAAAAAACGAGTTTTTCAGATGATGGTTCTGCAAGCTAGAATTCCCCCATGTTCTGCAAGCTAGGATTCCCCCATGTAACAAATTGCATGAGTCTAGCTTTTTTACTTTGGACTGTATTCTGTCCTCTTCAGGCGGGCGGACAGAAGGATATTCATAAAATATCTTAGAATCGATCATGGATCAATAACATTGTTCAACACGTTATGGACCCTTAAATGATCTCGTTAAATGGTGTTGCCATATACAAAAGACGGGTTTTTGCGATTTTCATCATGATGATCCATACCACGTAGTTGTTTTTTGCCCACTATTCGTATTGTTAGGGATCCTTTTACACACAATCTTTCAACCTTTGACAACCCGTAGTGAAATTGTATTAGGAAAATATTTGTGGAACATTTTAACCCCTTAAATAGAGGCTTTATTAGACTTCTGAGTTAAGTTTTTGAAAAAGGACCAAAAATGACACCTTAAAATGTCAGTTATAGGGTTAATATATATTCTGTTTAAATTTTTAAATTAATAAAAATTATTTATTATTCGACCTTTAAAATTCTATTTTAGAGAAAGATTATTCCAGCTCAAGGTCATATTTCTTTTACTAATCATTACGATGATATTGTCAAAGTAACAATTTTCAAGAAACTTTTTATAAAGTTGTTTGTTTTAAATTGATTGGTTTGGTCATTTTGCAAGACTTACTCGACACGTGTTTCGGAATTCGTCAAATTCCATTGTCAAGAGTATTTAGCAAATTGACAATCGTTTGTGGCAAAACATAAAGTCTTATATTCATATGTAAATAGGCATAATGAGAAATGTACTAAATACACAACATAATACAGCTCTAAATTTCAAACGAAAAGTCATAACCAAACCATCACTATTTAATTCAAATATTAATTTATAATTAGAAAAGAACTGACATACAATTTCACTGTGGACATTAAACCATTATTTGAAGCTTAGATGTATTTTATATTATACATAGTGTTTTTGACGTTTTTCAAAAGCCAGTAAAGAAAATTTTATTTAATCTGAGTTTCAGATAACAAAACATTTTCTGTAACAAAAAAATTATGAAAATTTTATGAAATTGTAAAAAATTAGGTCGTTTATTTATCTCACATACTTAAAGGACATGGGGGCCCCTGTAGGCTAGTTGGTAGCGTGCTAGCCTTTGAAACAGGGGGTCGTGGGTTCGATTCCCACCAAAACCCTTGGTCGATTTCGCTACAACGAGACGACGGTCATTGTTACCAGTTCTCGGTTAGGTTAAAATTATTTAAAATGAGTTGTAAATAAAAATTGGAAAAATAAATAAAAACTGATCATTGGATCAAATTATTAAAAAAAAAAAAAAAAAAAAAATTTATTACTTAAAGGACATTCACTTTTTCTTGTTTTTAATTACTTAAACACTCATACAAATAAAAATAAATATACAAGCAACAAGAAAAAAACATAAGTATTCAATCAGACGCTCTAAATAACTCAACAAGAAACTTTTACTTGAATATATTGAAGAAGACGAAGAAAAAATTATTTTAAGTTGTTAAATGCTTGTTTGCAAGAATGGGAATGGGTTTATAAACAGCTATAAGAAATCAGCAAAACATATAAAATGCAAAAAAAGTTTGAACCAATTCCAGGCGGAATAATTAGATTTTTACACAAGTAAAAAAAGTTAAATTCGGCATTGCCGAATGTATTGATACCCTCCACAATGTAAAAAAATATTTTTTGCAAAAAAAAAAAATAAAAAAAAATCCGCGAAAAATAATTGTTTGTAACAATGTGTTTTTATTGGTTAAAATACCATTTGGTGATCAATTCTGTTGATATTTGTCAACAAGCAGTCGAATTAAAGCATTTTGTATTTTTAGGTTATGTTGAATTTACCAAAATATTCGAGGTGTCCTTACATTTTCTTTCATAACTTTTGAACCGCTGAACCGCTTTTGCTCAAACAATTTATGACAACAACAAGTAAATATTCTAAGTCTTTGTCATATCTAATAAATACTTTGGCCGTGAACACCATTGTCACAGACGGACAGAGAGACAGACTGACATTGCTAGAATATCTTAGAATCGAACACTGATCAATAATATATATACTTTATGGGTTCTTAGACCGATATTTCGATGCGTTACAAATGGAATGACAAACTTATATATACCCTCTATCACTAATTGTAAGTGGAGGGTATAAAAATAAGTTATTATTAATATTCGTCTAAATTTTCATATTTCATTTATACTCCTAGAGTCTAACATACTTTCTTAACTTAAAATTCTTTAATAGTCTCAGTATATTTGGAACAGTTGATATTTACAAAAAAAAATAAAATTATGATGTGCGCAAAATACATACAAAACCTGTTTATGATATAAAATGCAACAATCAAATATATCGCTCATTTACTTGAATAGTGTCATAACTCAACATTTCTGATTTTGCAGAAAACGCGTTTAAAGTTTACAATTGAAACTGGTTTTCCATTAAAAAAGGTCGGTTCAAAGAAAATTTAATAATTGAGTGTTCTCTTGTCAAACGGTGAGTTTTAAAGATATCAATACGAGTTTTTGACACAATTTAAAACATCATTAACGAATAATTCTGTATCGTTAACTCAAAAATTACGTTTTTTTAGTTATTACACTATTTAAGTAAATGAGCGATATATTCAAACGAACATGTTTACAATTCACAGAATTCAGCGATTTTAAACATGTATTTCTATTTAATAACTCCAAGCTGGATAAAAGTGCATAATTCATAATTTGTCGTACTTATTTTATATGAGAAGTTCTGTCTAAGATTTATAAATGTGGGAACTATTTAATGTCCTAGGATGCCACTAGGGATAGCAAATGAAAGAGAAGGATCTCCCATAATTTTCCTATTTTATTATTTTTACACATCAGGAAAAAAGATGTAAGTTGCGTACTTTCAAAAATTTATCCTTCAACGTCATTCAAAATTTTCAACAAAATATTTTGATATAGTTTTCAAATGACTTTATTCACATAATTTTATCCTGATAAGGCAAAATAAAAAAAAAAATAAAAAATTGGGGGGCATACTGCACTTGCATTTTCCATCACCTGTGTCATCCTAGGACAAGTACATATATTTTAAAAATATTTTACAAAATGGGTCCTATAAAACTTTGAAGTCATTTTAATAGGAAACAGGTTTTACGAAACGAAAAACTGTAAATGCAATTTTAATTTATTTGATCTCTACTTTCAGACGTATATCATCTGGTTTATGTTTAATTTTAGCTGTTGGACGGTGTTATATTGTATAATTTTAACGTAATAAGGTTTTTGTAGTTTGTTGTTCAAAAATATTTTTTTTACTCCAAACATAAAAATGAATTTGAAACAGTTAAAAGGTCCGTTCGATTACCATACTACAATCTACTGTTTTTTACTATTTTTACTACAGCTCGAAATTTTCAATACAAAATGTAAAAATGCCTGCGAATTTTGTACTCTTGCCCAAAACATTAAATCATGAAAATGTTTTGCGGAAGATTTGGGTGTACTTGCCAAAAGCAAAGTTTTTTTTAGAAAAAATAATGTTATATTGCTTTGCTATTCCATGCAAAACGAATTTAAATATCAGTCGAGGACACCATTATTTGTAAGTAAGTGCATTTGTAAGTAAGTGCAAAAATAAGTGCAAAAAATGTTTTTACATTTTGGAGAGTTTAAAAGTTTCGGCACCAAAGAATATGCCACTCTCAATTGTTTTATGTACATTTGATAAACAAATGGAAAATTTTTATGCTAAAAGCTTGGTGAAAAAGTAGTTTCCCAGTTGGCAAAATAAAATCACCCCTGACATACTGCTGGCTCTCCCATTATGAAATCGCTGACATCTTCATACAATTTTCCAAAATGTCACCAATGACATGCCAGCAGTTGGTCAGCAGTGTCCACCAGTATCGGTGGCCACCAACAATTCGTTTAAACAACCGCTGACCAACTGCTGAAATGTCATTGATGACATTTTAAAAAATTGTATAAAGATATCAGACATTTTATAAAAAGGAAGAGTCAGCAGTATGTCAGGTGTGCTCTTTTTTCCGACTGGGTTTGGTAAAAAACAATGATTTTTTTTTCACGAAAAACTAAATTATGTTAAAAAAACTTAATGAACCCAAAATTTTTAGTGAAAAAAAATGTTGATGAATTTTTTTGATGAAAAGAAAAATTTTTTGATGTAAAAAAAATTGATGAAAAAAAAATATGAAAAAAAAAAAAAATTGTGAGAAAAAAATTGATAATAAAAAATTTGATAAAAAAAATTTGATGAAAAAAAAAAATGATGAAAAAAATATGATTAAAAAAATTTATAAAAAAAATTTTGATAAAAAAAAATTAATAAAAAAAAAGTTTGATGAAAAAACAAAAAAATTTATGAAAAAAAATTTTGCTAAAAAAAAAAATTATAAAAAAAAAATTTGATGAAGAAAAAATTTATGAAAAAAAAATTTGATAAAAAAAAAGTGATGAAAAAAAAAAAAAAAGTTTGAAGAAAAAAATATTTTATAAAAAAAAAAAAAATTTGATGAAAAAAAATTAAATGTTGTTTTTTTATTTTTAGTACCAAAAGGTACATAAAAATAAAATGTATTTATTCGGCCTTTATATATGTATATATATTCGATTAGAGTTTTTTTCTAGTTCGAGGCCCAAAAATATTTCTATATATGATATTGTCATAATAGAGTATTTTTAATTTATTGCTTTAAAAAGTTACTCATCTCATAGTATGTCTGTACTGATCAGTTTCATCCCCACTAAGGAATCTTCAGCAGACTGTAGGGAATCATCGTTGGTCAATCAAACATCAAACCAGACACAATATTTGATATATTTCACAAGTTATATGAGAAATACTATTATGAAGTTCCGAAATCTGTTTTTCAACAAAAATAACTCTTTTAAAGCAAAAACTGTATATACTAAATCACCATCGGTAATTATTAATATATGTGTTGCTGTTATTTTACAATAGCAACAGTGCCTAACCAACAATAAATTAAAAATACTCTAATATGACAGCATCATATATAGAAATATTTTTGGGCCTCGAACTAGAATAAAACTCTAATCGAATATATATATAATATAAAGGCCGAATAAATACATTTTATTTTTATGTACCTTTTGGTTCTAAAAATAAGAAACAACATTTTTTACAAAGTTTATTACGACTACCAACACTATTGTTTGGTTAGGCACTGTTGTTATTGTAAAATAACAGCAACACATATATTAATAATTACCGATGGCGATTTAGTACTTATATACAATTTTTGCTTTAAAAGAGTTATTTTTGTTGGAAAAGAGATTTCGGACTTTCATAATAGTATTTCTCATATAACTTGTGAAATATATCAAATATTATGTCTGGTTTGATGTTTGATTGACCAACGATGATTCTCTAAAGTCTGCTGAAGATTCCTTAGTGGGGATGAAACTGATCAGTACAGACATACTATGAAATGAGTAACTTTTTTAAAGCAATAAATTAAAAATACTCTATTATGACAATATCATATATAGAAATATTTTTGGGCCTCGAACTAGAATAAAACTCTAATCGAAAAAAAATTTATTAAAAAAAAAATTGGTGGAAAAAAAATTTGATGGAAAAAACCTTGATGAAAAAAAAAAATTTATGAAAAAAAAAAATTTTTATGAAAAAAAAAAATTTTTTGTTGAAAAATAATTATGTTTTTTTTTATTCACCAGCTGGTGAAAAACGGGTTTATTCACCACGAGGTGAACTATTATCCAAGTTACAAACCCAAGTTATTAAAATTTTTGGTTTTAAGAAAATGAAAGTAGTAATTATTGTTTTCTTTTTCGTTAATTGTTAGCTTATATAATCAAACTGAGGTTGCGTCCTGCAACTTTTTTAAGATTAGACACCAGCCTAAAAACATTATCATGTTAACAATACTTTCCAATTGTAGTAAAAAAATTTTTGGTAATCGAATGGACATAAAATAATTTAAATACCATTTGTGTTTACGGATTGTCTACACTCAAAAGGGAATTATCTCAAGCCTTATGAACCGATTTGCTTGAAACTGAAACTGTACATAAAAGAGACGATTTTAAGGTTGGAAAGTCTCGGCTTATCGGCCATTTTGGGGATTTAGTTGTTCAAAATATAGGTTAAAAATGGCGAAAAAATAGTTTTTTGGATTTTTCAGAAATTTCTTTTCAAGAAAGTATATAATGTTTCCATATGAGAAGAAATTTTTTTTTAATGCCTATCCAACTTTGGCATAACCTTGTAAAAACTCGACTTAGAATTTGTTAAATATTTTTTGTCATGAAAATATGTAAATTTTGAGGGGTATTTATTTGACGACATAGACCTACGATATCCATATGGATACGAAATAATCATTATTAAAATTTTCTCGAAGGTCGTGGACAACAAAATTTTTAAATTTTTGAAAAGCCGAGACACCCCAACCTTAAAAATTTATCTTTTATATATTTTTTAAGTTTCAGGCCCATCTGTTTATAAGGGTAGAGACTTCCCTTTTCAAAAAAAAAAATGCTTCATAGTATTTATTACATTTTGTCATAAATATTTTTGTTATAAAATTTCGTTATATTTATAAAACTTTCATAAATAAAGTGAAGTTTTATGAAAAATGTATGAAATGCACTTAATAAAATTTCATTAATTCATACAAAAATTCATAAACGTTTCATATGATTTTTTCATAATATGATAAAGAAGCATTTCACTGCATTTAGAATCTGAGAATTTTTCTATAAGAAAAATGTCTTAGAATCTGAGAATTTTTCGATAAGAAAAATATCTCTGATTGATATTAAAAAAAAAATTATTTTAACTATTTTTTTTTTTCAAATTAAAAATTATTTCAAATATTTCGAAGATGTTTCCTATTCAGCAAAGGTGAAAGCAACATTGCTTTTAGGTGAAATATAACCCATGCTTATAGGTAATAAAACTACTTTTTTTCATACAAAAAGGAAGTACCTTTGCCAGCTTAGCCAATATAACATCTAAGTTTTTTTTTTTTTGTATAATGTAGGGTGTTCAATTAATCGGGTTTTTAATTGTTCGATTAAACGATTAATCGATATTTGCCATTTTAAAATTATTCGTTTAAACGAATAACATTTTAAAATTGTTCGAATAATCGAATAACTACAAATTCAGAAATTTTCTAAATTACAAGATTTTTTTCGACAATTTTAGAAAAAATTAGTACTTGAGTAATTAAACAACATTAAATTCAAGTATTTCAACATTTAATTAACAACAAAAAAACAAAATGAAAATCATTTCAAAATGTATCAAAGTTTAAGTCATAGAGAAACATAGAGGCGAAGGTGAAAGAAAAAATAATATCACTATCTTTTTCTAATTTCTCACACGTACGTTGTCGATGTGAATTCACCACACAATACATGTTTACAAGTCGTACTTTGTCAACAAATACATGTATACAAGTTGTACTTTGACAACTCAATTTTTGACGCCTTCGCCTCTATGTTTCTCTATGGTTTAAGTTTTCTGCTAATTTGTTTGAAAAAATTAAAAAAAAAATCATTTTGGAGATTTGTAAAATTTGTAGAATTCAAAAACATTTTTTTAACAAATTTATTGGATTACCGATATCACAAAAAAATTATTATTTATTATCTGACTACATTTTACCGATTTTAGCGCAGTCATACAATTAACCGATTTCGGCCAAAATTTTATCAGGTACTTATTTAGGTCGTTTAACAAATCCAAGCTTCAGGAGCAGCAAAAATCCGAAAACAAATTTAAAATAAGGACCACTCAAGTAAACATAACTGTGTTTTTTTTTTTAATTCCTACGGTAACATACATTTGGTTTGTTTATTGGACTTAAAACTTTTAAAAAATTAATCACACAAATATAATGTTATCATTCGATTAATCGGCATTAATTCTTCGATTAATCCCTTAATCGAAATTAGCAATTTTAAATTAATCGAACAATTATTCGTCTAATCGACTGAACACTAAAGGTGTCCTTACGACTAAGGTAATTTTTCAAAATCACTTTTTAATACCTGGTAGGGTCCTAAATTGTAGTTTAGTATCTAAAAATTAGTGAGCCAAAATTTGGGGACAATCGGATAAAAATAACTCGTGCCGAAAATGGATTGGATCTTATATGAACGAAAAACTCGTTTTTTCTAGTTCTTGGAAAAACATTGGTATTTTATAGTTTTTGTTAAATTTTTTGTAAAATAATATGAAAATGGTACTAAATTATCTTTCCAAAACGACTAATAAAATTAAAATCGGATAAAAAGTAAGCATTTTACGCGTACATGCCCCAGACCATTGCATGGGTTTTAAAGCCAGAATTTAAAAATTTTGAAAATTTTTAGACAAAAAAATAAAAAAAAATAAATTGTACGTTATCATCTCATTAAATACATGTTGTAGATAAAAACTAAAAGACATGGTAGTCTAGCTTTTTTTTTCATTTGGCATGGGTAGTGATATAATTTCCGCGGATTCCAAAGAAAATGTGCTTTTCTATAATAATTTAGCAAATATGGAAAAAAATTTATGTATTGTACGATACGAAGTGTAAAACATATATTCTGTTAATTTTTGGAGAAATCGGGCATCTGTAACCCCTTTTCGTCGAGGTTGAAATGACAAATTTGGGACATTATACATTTCTATTATACAAAATATCTGCATACATCCGATTTATCAAAAGTTATAGAATTTACGTTTTACACTTCAATCCGTACAATAGAGCACAAAATTTCCAACATTTGCAAAATTATTGTATAAAAACTCATTATATTTGGAATCCGCGGAAAATGTAACAATACCCGCGCCAAATAAAAAAAAAGCTGGACTACCATATCTGCTATTTTTCATCTTAAACATGTTTTCAATTTGATAATAAAGTAAAATTAAATTTTTATTATTTTTTTGACTAAAATTTTTGAAAATTTTGAAATTCTGGCTTTGAAAACCATACAATGGTCTGGGGCATGTATGCGTAAAATGCTTATTTTTTTATCAGATTTTAATTTTATTAGTCGTTTTGGAAAGGTAATTTAGTACCATTTTCATATTATTTCACAAAAAATTTAACAAAGAATATCAAATACCAATGTTTTTCCAAAAACTAGAAAAAACGAGTTTTTCGTTCATATAAGAATGTCCCAAAATTTCAATCCATTTTCGGCACGAGTTATTTTTAGCCGATTGTCCCCAAATTTTGGGTCACTCATTTTTAGATACTAAAAAACAATATAGGACCCTACCAGGTATAAAAAGGTGATTTTCGTTTTTAAGGACACCTCTACTGAACACCCTAGTATAAGGGCCTGGTCCACAAAAAATGAAAATTCCTATATCTCGAGAAGGCAATTTGATGCAACTTTTTTGGTGACAGATTCATGTTTAGGAGGCCAAAATACTTTAGAACATGTATTCAATATATCTGTGCAAAAACCGTGTAGAGTAGTGATACCGAATGGTATTTTAACAATTAAAAACATTTTTAATTAAAAATAAACGGATTTTTTTTGTTGTTGCAAATAATCTTTTTGACATTGTGGAGAGTATTAATTAATTCAATTAAAAAAAAAAACACGATTTTAGTTCACAGTTGCTTATCGCCATATTTACCCAAATCAAATATTTTTCACAAAACATACTCAACATTTTCCAACTTTTAAGGCGTGAGATATTTTTAATAAAAAAAAAAATAACAAATTTGTTAGCTTCACTCGAAATACGAACCTACCATTTTTTTTTTAATCAAATGTTAATCATACAACCCGTTGCACGTTAATATTATACCGCTGAAAAGTATGCAACAATCGAGTAAATAATGTATTAGTGTTTTGTAGCGTATTCGTAATATTAATTAGACTTTAATCATTGATTGTTACGTATCCGCAACCATACTTTATATCATGAAATCTTTTTTAAATTTCAACTCAGTGAAACTGAAATAAATGTTTAAGAAAACCGTCAGTTTTTGGAATTTAGAAAAACTGTAAATGCAGTTGTGTAAACAAGACCTTGAACCATCACTGAGCAAATAAAGTTTAAGGATTACACCACTTTATCCGTAAAAGTTACAGAGGGTAAAGTTGAAAAATCGATAAAAAATGGCTTGAAATAATTCATAGTTTTTACTTTCTTTCGCATTTTTTTTAAGCTCTCCTTATATTTCAATCTTTTCCGGCATAACACAAAGTCAGTACATATAAAAGATTATTTAAATGTTGGCTTGATAGATGCTTCATCGCTTGGTAAGAAGTTATAAGACAGTTAAATTTTGAAACCAAAAATTAAGAGTTTTTAAATTTTCTTGATCAGGGATTTCGGTCCCCTCTATAAAATGAAAAAAGTTGAACTAGAGTTGGTAGCTTTTGTAATTCTTAACATTTTGAAATTTATCCCGGTTATGTGCCACGAAGAGTTAAGGAGTTTCAGCAGATCAAAGTTCGAAAGAAAAAACGTAATTTTTTTAAAATACCAGTTTTTCGCGAGGCACATTCGCGGTTTCATTCGAAATTTGGTGGACTCTTGCGTAAACCGAGTTTTTTAGGAGTTTACATAAAAAAATCACTGGCGGGTTTATAAAAAATAAATTGCAAAAATTTTATGGCATTTTTGAAAATTGTGCGAAATTTGCAAATCTGTTTCCAATTTTTTTTAGTAGCAATTAATGCATCATGTTCATTTTGATACACCAAAAGACATGCCTTAACGAGTAGAACTGATTTGCTTTTTGGCTTTTTGCTTTAAGCCATTCTGAGCGGAAAGCGCGATGATTTTATCTAAACTTGTTTTGATCTTGCACATCCAAGGCTTTAAACGAAATCGGATGAAATTTTTTTTAAATGAAAGCCCACTTGATGTGTCATCATAAAATCAGAGGCGGGTTAAAAAATTTTTGATGATTATAGATTTTTTGGACCATAATAAATTTTCTTGTTATAAATAAGCATCACCGATTTTTTTAAACACTGGTACAATGATAAGATTTTCCGTGATTGCTTTTTCAGTAAAACCAACGCGCATTGCCTAAATATGTTATAAAAAATTGTGAAACTTTTCTTTTACCGCGAATTAATAGCAATTTTAGGTACTAAGATATTTTTTTTAAATCGTTTGGTCATTTAAGGGTTAAATTTATATCATATATTTTAGAAGAAATGATATATCCTGGCATGTTTTAATAACGCATGTAACAAATGTGTAGAAAAAAAATATTTAAAATATTTTTAAGATTTTTTAAAACCGCTAAATCTTAAAAGCGCCATAACTTTTGACCCCCTTTCGCGATTTAATTAACGCGAACGAATTTCTTATTCTTAAATAGCTTCTAATATTTATGCCAACTTTCATCGATGTGCCATCAAAACAAAAATCACATCTTTTTTACCTCAAAATTTAAGTCTTATGGTAGAAACAGAACAAGCACGGCACGGGGGACGGTTGCTGTTGCCGGAGAAAGTAGGCCCAAAACAATGACGGGGGACGGCGACGGCAAAAAATGTCATTTGTTTGTTCAGTGGTGCTAACTTTTAATAAAATAAGCGTAATTTTACGGGAAAAAATCGCTAACCACATAGTCAATGTGGTTAAGTTGGCACTACTGTACGTGCGTTACACCATTGTGAATGAAAAGATAAAAATTTGTTGTGAAAATGCGGCAACCCTGGAGTGTGAGAGGAAGGGAGAATGAGAGAACCCGGAGAACAAATAAAATAAGTTTTAATTTTTTGCCGTGCCGGTCACGGTTTTTAACTGTCAAATCGTATGGAAAAAGTCGTGCCGGGCTTGTTCTGTTCATACCTTTAGCCGGAACTCCTCATATATAAACTTTTTATAAATTAAAAAAAAAATATTAAAAAAATTAATAACAGTCAATGGAAAAATTAAATGTCCCAAACAGTGGAACAGCCTAAAAAAATTGTTTATTATTCTTTTTAGAAACAAAAGAGCGAATTATCTTGTTTTTTTTCTTTATAAAATATATACTTAAGTAATCTAGATAAGACTGATGAACAACCCTCCTGCTGCACAGTGTTGCGTCTTCTTGTAAAGAGTGGCCAAAAATATAAGGAGTTAAGTTAGAGAGCTAAAATTTGGAACACTTGTTAAGATCGATAAGATCAAGAAAAATTTTGAATTTGGTCAATATCCGCCCAAGGATTCGTATCCTTCCCATATATCCTGAAATTAAAATACGGCATAAAACGAAAACTAATGCTTTAATCTTCATGTTATTTATTGTAGTTATTACCTATAATGCCATTAATTATTCTACAAAATTTTGTCGAATTCGGAGCAAGGATACGCCTAGCTCAAAAATGTCCTTTTTAAAATAACGTTCAGAAAAAGGGTAAAAATTGAAGTTATATCAGGAAATTTTGAAAATCCAACTGTTATAATATGCCGATTGTACTAACCAAAATTTGTACAAATCGGAACAAGGATACGCCCTCCCTGAAAATGTCCTTTTTTAAAAAGTCAAGAAAAATTGTAAAATTCAAATTCATTCATGAATTTTTTCATCCGCATCATTTAGAATATACCTCAAATCTTAATTTAATAAAAAAACTAAAGCAAGGATGTAATTTATAAATTAAAAATGTCCTTCAAAAATTAAAAAAAAAATTAAAAAATCCTTCGTACTTCATGAAATTCTGTTCTGATAATATTGAATATACCTTATTTTAGTATAATTGAAGCAAGGATTTTCCTTAACCTATCCTTAGGATGTTCTTAGCAAATAAATATCCTTTTTATAAAGACTTGAGAAAATTCACAACACTTTTTGCATGTAGTATTTACAATACGTTTAATATTGTTTTAGGTTTGATCAGGGATATGCCTTCTCAAAAGAACCTTTGTAAAATAAGCAAGTAAAAATATAATACAACGTACTTCCTCAACAAAATCTTACTTAAAAAAATCTGCATCTGTTAATGTACAACTTGTGTCTAGCCAAGCTTCTAATTTGTGTCAGGCATGGATGACAAATAATGGTTCTGGACCAATTTAAATAAAATTTAAAATTTAACCGACCAATTAATTTTGCATTCCGATTTATTATATGTATTCCATAACTTTTTTTGCAAAACCTTTCACATTATCAAGGACAACTGCAGCATCTTGGTGTTTTACTTTAAGCAGTTCGTTAAAAAAATTTCCAAATTTATATTTGGGTTCCCAAAAAAAAAAATTTGATTAAAAAATAAAGTGGAAAAACGTGGACGAGTTCTTTTATTATTTTTAATCTACATACTTATAATAATATTTTCTGCAAAGAACTAAG
Source organism: Pegoplata infirma (assembly GCA_963921195.1). Lineage (NCBI taxonomy): Eukaryota > Metazoa > Arthropoda > Insecta > Diptera > Anthomyiidae > Pegoplata > Pegoplata infirma. The sequence continues at coordinate 191,748,028 of OY992536.1, forward strand.
CGCGCCAATGAGGGCCACAAAAGTAGCAGACTATCAAATATGAAATTTTGCAAAATAAATTAGTATTTTCTTTGGAACTCACTTTATAACAGCGTTACTTGCCATATGATTAAATTATGTCAACCAAAGCAGCATTATCATACAAGCAACATATCTAACTTAAAACTGCATAACCAATAAGGTCGAATTTTAAATGCAATATAATTATTTAACCGTTACAAGTAAAAGATTCAAAGATTTTAAAGCCAAATATGATATATTTCAAAAAGTTCAACTTTAGAGACATGTAACTTAAAAACATGAAAGCGCCGCAGGAGAAAAATTTTAGCAAAAATTTTAACAAAAAAGTGCGTGATTTTTAAATATTTGTTAATATTTTTAATATTCTGCAACAAATTGAAAACAGGGTTTTTTTAAATGCCGATCTCGCTTTTGAATTTAGGTGACATTTTTTTTTATCAAAAAATTTTATCATAAGCCATGTTTTTATGATTGAACAGTCATAAAATTAATATTTATCAACACAAACCATCAAAAAACATTAAAAATTTGAAACTTTATTTGCAAATTCTAAACTTGCTCTCGAAACTATCATAAATTTACTTTTCAGTCATAAAAGTTGGCTTATGAACATTAGTGAATAGATCCGTAAATTTTTATATGTACAAAAAATCTCATTTTTTAAAAATATATATATTCGATTAGAGTTTTATTCTAGTTCGAGGCCCAAAAATATTTCTATTTATGATATTGTCATAATAGAGTATTTTTAATTTATTGCTTTAAAAAAGTTACTCATCTCATAGTATGTCTGTACTGATCAGTTTCATCCCCACTAAGGAATCTTCAGCAGACTTTGGAGAATCATCGTTGGTCAATCAAACATCAAACCAGACATAATATTTGATATATTTCACAAGTTATACGAGAAATACTATTATGAAGGTCCGAAATCTGTTTTCCAACAAAAATAACTCTTTTAAAGCAAAAATTGTGTATACTAAATCACCATCGGTAATTATTAATATATGTGTTGCTGTTATTTTACAATAACAACAGTACCTAACCAAACAATAGTGTTGGTAGGATAAGTCGTACTAAACTTTGTGTTAAATGTTGTTTTTTTATTTTTAGTACCAAAAGGTACATAAAAATAAAATGTATTTATTCGGCCTTTATATATGAATATATTTTCGATTAGAGTTTTATTCTAGTTCGAGGCCCAAAAATATTTCTATTTATGATATTGTCATAATAGAGTATTTTTAGTTTATTGCTTTAAAAAAGTTACTCATCTCATAAAACAACATTTAACACAAAGTTTAGTACGACTTCTCCTACCAACACTATTGTTTGGTTAGGTGCTGTTGTTATTGTAAAATAACAGCAACACATATATTAATAATAACCGATGGTGATTTAGTCTATTATGACAATATCATAAATAGAAATATTTTTGGGCCTCGAACTAGAATAAAACTCTAATCGAATATATATACATATATAGTATAATGGCCGAATAAATTCATTTTATTTTTGTGTACCTTTTGGTTCTAAAAATAAAAAAACAACATTTTTTAAAAATTTTAATTGCATAAAAGGAAACACAGAAATATATTCTGAAAGGATGTTTTATTTGCAAAATTTACATACAAATATAATAAATCAATACACGAACTATTTTTGTAAGATATATTGTTAAATGGGTAAACATATTGGAAATGTAAACAGATACAGTATGTGTGGTGCGATATTTTTAGATCGTTTATTAGGGAGATACTAAAACGTTTTGTATTTTTAGAACATATTTAATTTTGTATTTGTTGTTTGTTTTCCAAATTTTTACTAAATGGTTTACTTTGAAGCTAAAACAGTCGAACAGTTTGTATGTCGGATCACCCTAATGTTTATACTCGCGCCCTTAATGTGTTAAGTAAGTAGAAAAATATGCAACGAATGACACTAAAAAAAGAAAATAGCGAGCAGTGAGTGTAAGTATGTATATTTTGCTTTTTTTAAATGAAAAGATGAGTTTCATGCATATCACATCAAAATCACATCATACCAAGCAACCAAAAAAAAAAATATATCGTCGAACTATATTCAATAAATGCCAACTCGAAAAAGCTTACTTTTCAGGAGAGCTAAAAAACTAGTTATTTTGCATACTTATTATTATAAAAATAAACAATGTACCTTCCATAAATATTCTAAACCATTTTTACCTATGCCAAAAATTTCATATTTTGCACTGGTTTGCGTATTTTTTTGAGATGGCATTTATTACTATATCAAAAAACAAATATTTTTTTAGAGTTGGCATATTTTGTCGGAAACTAAAAATAAATTTTTTTTTGAAAAATTTTTATAAATTTTTTTTTTTTGGATTTCGTTTTCCTTAGTGCGGTAATTGCAAAAACTAAAAAAAAAAATAAAAATCTTTGCATATTTTTAAAAGTTACTAGCTCCGAAAGCCTTTTAATTTCAGGGTGGTCAACTTTGGCATTCTGTAACTCACGCTTTATTGTAGAAGGCTCACTCCAAACTAGCTATTTTGAAAGCTTATATCATTGACTTTATTTGCCCCACTCATAATGTTTCAATCTGATAAATAGTTTGAAAGTTACATATATATACCCGAGTAAAAATGTTTATATGATGCAATATATAATGATATATGACACAATATATATTAATACGCAATTTGATCCGAATAATGGTGGATGTTTTTGCATTAAAAAAGATCTACTTGTATAAAATATGATTTGATTTCATCCGAGTTTTGACCAGACATTGAGTTATATTGGTGGATCTAATTAGATCTAATTGCATAAAAACATATAAAATCCTGGTGTTTTTTGGTTTGGGTTGAGATACACCACAGGTCAACGATACATTCACCAAACATTTAATTTTCTAAAACAAAAAAATGTTTGGGTACGCTTCGAACCAGATAGGTGATATACATAACCCTAACAAGAAATGTTTAGGAACATTTTAAAAAGTTTCTTATACTTTGCCTAAAAAACTTAGAAAATTTTTGGTTAATTGTAAACATATATAGGTTTATATGGAACAGCATAAGCTATATATAATTTTAAGTTAAATTATACAGAAAAAGAAATTTTGTATTGACCCTCATATAATTTTATATAATTATATCAACCGTACACCTTTTAATCCGAATCATGATTAAATTATATATTACTACATATGACTGCATTAAAAAAATTTAGAAAATATCTCAGGGATGTATAATCATATATAATTTATTATGTTTGTATCAAGTTATATATTGTAATATATGTTTATTTTTACTCGGGTAAGCAATTTTTTTTTTTGCAAACACTATTTACCGATATTTTCAAAATGGCAATATCTCGAAAACTAGGCATTAGATATCAAAATCTTTACCAGATTCGTGATCAGAAAGGCAAATGCAATAAGATATGTCATCTAATTTTTTTTTAAAAAAATTTTGAAAAATTTTTGGAAATTTACAGTGGGAGTTGGCATTTATTTTCACCAAAAAAATATGTACTTTGAGTTAGCAGAATAACAAAAATGGATGTAAAACGACAAAAAATTATTTTTTTGCTCTGAAATTTTTACCACAGATGGGTATTGCATAGGGGAGCTATTTTCCATCGGAAACTCATTTCGGTCAAATTTGAGTTGGCATATTTTGAATATAGGTTCACGATATATAAAACAGAATAAACTTATTTAATACTACCCCATCTTGTGTGTCACTTCTCACACTCTGTTTACTGGTACAGGTTGAGCTTGACTTACGCTGTATAACAAGATTCAAAAAGTAATTAAACCAAGTAAAACCTAGCTTAGACAGGCAGTTCCGGCCTACTGTGGATAACAAGGCACACGATGTTATTTTAATGACGTTGTGTGCGTTGCTATCTGCTCATGGGGAGCATAGCTGAGTGCTACCAGGTCACAGGTCACAGGTTGCGGATAGTGATACGTTCCGTAGATATAAGGAGTAGCTGCTATTTGTAGTAGTCGCGGACCGTCAGCGATTTCAAGAGGAGAGTCTCGGAGGGTCTTTCGAGTTCCCACAAATTCCGAGTATGCCGATGATCCTTGAAATGTCATGGCGAGTATTTGGCGCCATAAAAACAATAACCCACAGTATGTCTGGATACTTTAATCGGCAGCCCCGTTAACAGACTCGGATGCGATCGGCTAATTCCCGGTCCATCTTAAACATCTTTTATTAATGAAACCACAACAAATAGAAACATAAATGATCGGAATTCGTTGAAGACCTTCAGCTTTAAAACCCGGACTCGATTTGGAACATGGAACATAAGAACATTGTTAAAAGCATCACGGTTAGAACAGATTACTAAAATATGTAAAGATTATAATCTTTTATTTACTGGTCTATGTGAGACTAGGTGGCCAGAACAGGGTGAGGTTAAAACAAATAATGGGTTTACTTTTCTGTACTCAGGAAGAAAACCTGACCTACCAAGAGGAAGTGGAGTAGGGTTCCTACTAGCCAAGGAGGCCATGGACGCTCTAATAGATTGGAAACCACATTCTTAGAGCATTATCTCAATCAGATTGCGCACAAGGGCAGGAAATATCACCTGCATTCAATGTTATGTACCAACGGACCTAGCTGTCATTATTGATAAAGGTTCAGTCTTAGTGAAATCAATCAAAAATAGCTAAAAATTTTCGTGACTCCCTCCGATTTTGATGAAATTTGGTTTAGTTGTAACACTAAGTGACAAACTAATGCACACTTATTTTCAGCCCTCTAAGTAAACAGTGGGCGAAAACACGGAGGGTCAAAATATCCCCCAAAATCTCAAAGTCGCGACACTTTGCACCTTAAAAACTTAATATCGTTGGTTCTATTATAGCTAGAAAGCCCATTTTTGGTTTGTTTTGAAGCTCATAATATGCTCTACAAGACCTACCATAACCAAAAAATTTTCGAGAAAAAATAAGGGTTACCTCCCTTATTTTAAGGTCGAGAAATACGGAGGAGAAAATGGGGAGGATGGTATCCCCCGATTTTTTTTTTACTTGACAATCTTATAGAGAAAGTCCCAAAAAATATACTCTAAAATTTTTAAGTTGGGACAGCAATGGGATCGCTCAAAATCAAAATTTTTCACAATTTTCCCCAAAATCTCCAAATCGCAACACTCTTTAACCTTAAAAATTTAATATCATAAGTGCTTTTGTAGCTACAGAGCCAATTTTTTTTGTTTTAAAGCTTATAATACGCTTTACAAGACATACCAAAACCAAAAAATTTTCCAAAAAAAGGAATTGGTGCCCCCTTATTTGAAGGCCGTGGCAAAGGGTGGAGGAAATGGGGAGAAATTATCGCCCGATTTTTTTTTTACTTGGGATTCTCAAAGTTGAAGTCCTAATGAACATAGTCTGCAATTTTTATGTTGGGACAACAATGGGATCGACCAAAATCAAAATTTTTCAAAATTTTCCCCCAAAATCATCAAATCGAGACATTCTTGTGCCTCCCATTGGAGTCCCAAGATAAAAATTTCTGGATATGCTCTCTAGAACTTACTCTTTAAAAAAAAAAAAAATGGTGAAAAAAATTGGGGGATACTATCCCCCGATTTCCCCCACCCCTTGCCACGATCTTATAATACAGGAGGCACCCCTAATTTTTTTTATATTTTTTTTGTAATAGTAATATTGCAGGGCATATTAAGAGCTTCAAAACAAACCAAAAATGGACTCTGTAGCTACAATACAGTCCACGATATTAAATTTGTAATGGGCAAGAGTGTCGCGATTTGGAGATTTTGGGGGAAATTGTGAAAAATTTTGATTTTGGTCGATCTGATTGTTGTCCCAACATAAAAATTTTAGGATATGTTAGGATATGTTCATTAGGACTTGCACTTTGAGAATACCAAGTAAAAAAAATCGGGGGATACTTTTCCCCCATTTCCTCCACCCTTTGCCACGACCTTTAAATAAGGGGAGCACCCTTCCTTTTTTTCTAAAATTTGTTGGTTAAGGTAGGTATTGTAGATCGTACTATAAGCTTTAAAACAAACAAAACTGGACTCTGTAGCTACAATAGCACATATGATATTAAATTTTTAAGGTTCAATAGTGTTGCGATTTGGAGATTTTAGGGGAAATTGTGAAAAATTTTGATTTTGAGTGATCCAATTGTTGTTCTAACTTAAAACTTTTAGAATATATTCTTTAGGACTTTCTCTATAAGATTGTCAAGTAAAAAAAAATCGGGGGATACCATCCTCCCCATTTTCTCCTCCCTTTATCCCGACCTTAAAATAAGGGAGGAAACTCTTATTTTTTTTCGAAAATTTTTTGGTTATGGTAGGTCTTATAGAGCATATTATGAGCTTCAAAACAAACCAAAAATGGGCTTTCTAGCTATAATAGAACCAACGATATTAAGTTTTTACGGTGTAAAGTGTCGCGACTGGGAGATTTTGGGGGAAATTTTGACCCTGCGTATTTTCGGCCCCTGATGACTTAGAGGGCTGAAAATTTGCATTTGTTAGTTTTTTACGTAGTGTAAGAACTTAACCAAATTTCATCAATATCGGATGGGGTCAAGAATATTCATGATTGATTTCACTAATAATGACCCTAAAATGAATTTTTATAGTTTGCTAGAAAAGGTTGTTGCTGAAACAAACAAAGGCGACATCCTTATACTGATGGGAGATATGAACGCGCAGGTTGGCGGTGACAACACAAATATGGAAAACGTAATGGGGATGCATGGTCTTGGTAAAAGAACGGAAAATGGGGAGTTATTCACTGAATTCTGCTCGAAATATAATTTAGTTATTGAAGGCATTATTTTTCCACACAGGAGGGTGCACAAAGTATTGTGGGTCTCTCCAGACCAAAACACCGAAAACTAAATAGACCATATCGCAATCAGCAGAAAGTGGCGAGGCTCTCTTCTTGATGTTAGAAACAAAAGGGGTGCCGACGGAGCTTCGGATCACCATCTTATTATTGGGGAGATAAGGCTCAAAATTGCTGCAATCAAACAAAACAAAAATCGTGTGACACGAAAGAAATTTGCAGTAGAACAACTACAAACTAGTAATGTGAAGAATGACTATATACAAGAACTCAGTATAGAAAATCAAAATCTACACGCGGAAAATAAAAGACAATGGAAGGATATAAAAAATGTTTTCATTGATGCTGCCAAACATCATATAGGTTATGCAAAAAAAAGACCGGAAACTATGGATATCTGACGTTAACTGGAGTATTATAGAAGAAAGAAAAGATGCAAAAGAGAAAGTAAACAACGCTAAAACACGTGCTTAAAAACAACTTAGGCAACGTGAATACAGTAATATTGATCGAAAAGTGCAAGGCAAGACAAACGAAAGTGGGCAGAAAACCTTTCTGCAAAAGCTCAATCCGCTGCTGAAACCAACAGATCGAGAGATCTGTATAAAATAACTAAGCAGTTGACTTGTCGGCCCGTTATCTCTAACCGCAACTTGAGAAGGAATGGGGTCTTAATTACATCTAAACAGGGGAATCTGCATATTTGGACAGAATATTATAAAAATATGTTAGCAAATACAGACTCACAGTCAGTGTGGCAATGTGAATGTTCTAGTCATATGGAAAGAGAAGATATTGATGTTAGTTGCCCGTCACTAGAAGAGATTGCAAATGCCTTAAAGTGTCTAAAGAACAACAAATCACCCGGAATTGACTGCATATCACCTGAACTCCTCAAAGCTTACCCCACAATCAGCGCAAAACTTATAAAGCCAATTATAGATGACTTTTGGATAAATATGCCTAATGAATTGAAAGATGGTGTTATAATTAAACTTCCTAAAAAGGGAGACCTATCGAACTGCAAAAACTGGAGAGGAATAACACTATTAAGCATGATAAATAAGACCATATCGCGCATTATATACTCAAGACTCACCCCCTCCCTAATGAGCAGTTTAAGATGTGAACAGGCAGGTTTTAGGTCAGGACGTTCTTGTACCGACCAGCTCAATAGTCTTCGTATCATCGTAGAGCAGTCTGTTGAATGGCGTTCTCCTCTGTACCTCGTATTTATTGATTTTGAACGAGCTTTTGACACCCTTAACCATAAATCCATATGGAAAATTTTGAAATTTCGTGGAGTTTCGGAAAGTTTAATAGGCCTTATCAAGGAGCTTTATGACTCTGCCAGTTGTCGAGTGCTTCATGATGGACAAATTGGTGAAAATATTCCAGTAAATGTTGGCGTTAGACTGGGTTGCATCCTATCACCACTCCTTTTTAACATCATTTTAGACACGGTCATGGTACGTGCAACAACAGTAAGAAGAGGCATCACTTGGGGTGTACAGAGAAGACTGGAGGACCTATATTTTGCCGACGACATTTGTTTGCTCTCACACAACTTTGATGATATGAATGCAAAATTAAAATTGATTGCTGAGTTGGGAACAAATGTTGGGCTTAAAATCAATTATGGCAAAGCAAAGGTTATACGCATCAATACCTCCAATATCTCCAAATTTGAAATTGATGGTCACGAACTGAAAGACGTTAACAGCTTCTGTTACCTCGATAGCATCATTTCTCCTTCCAGTGGTTCCAACGATGATATCAAATGCCGTATTAATAAAGGGAGGCATTCGGAGCTCTTCAACCTGTATGGAAATCTTCCAGAATTTCATTAAAAACCAAACTAAGATTATTTTCTTCGAATGTGATATCTACCCTTCTTTACGGATGTGAATCATAGAACACGTCCAAAGACCAGGTCAACTGTCTTCAGGTTTTTGTTACCAAGTCCTGCGTATTTACTGGCCAAAGACTATTTCAAACAACAAACTTCAAAGAAGGACAAATCAAGTGCTAGTAAAAGTTGAAATAGCTAAGATGAAGTGGAACTGGTTGGGGCATATATTGAGAAGACCTCAAGCTGATATTGCCCGAATAGCAATTGGTTGGAACCCACAAGGCAGTAGAAGGCAGGGTAGACCAGCTCATAATTGGAGAAGAATGTTAGAAATAAACTCAACAAATAAAAATTGGCGCGAAATAAAAAAGCTGGCAGAAGACAGATCTGAGTGGAAGAATTTCATTGTGGCCCAATGTTCCTCCATGGAACCTAAGGAATAAATATAATATATAGTATAAGACAGGCAGAAACTGACAAAAGTTCAAACCAAATAGTCTCGGCAAAGCATTTTAACTTTTGAAAGGCTTTACGGAGGCTCCTGAAGTTAAGCATATATGTTGGGAATTTACCTGGTCAGGTTCGTATTTCAATCCAGCAAAATCGGTCCTGTGGTTCAAAAGTTATGAGCAAAAGACTGAATTTTGGCAAGGGTTTTTCATGAATTTACGAGAAAAAACACAAGGTAATTTTTAAACGACAATTCTGAGAGTACTGACGTGTAGCATTTATATTTCTCGTTCTTCTGTCCCCGTTCGCTTCAAATCTCATCCAAATCGGTCCAGTGCACAGTGCCACATTTGGCCAATCTAGCACGACAAAAATCAGAAAAAAAAGTTCCCCGATTTTCATGATATGTTTGTATGTATTAAAGAACATTCCTAATAGCACGGAAATAATCATATAAGAACTATAATTCTGTTTATTACTAACAGGTGGGTGTATAAAGTTGCATCTTGTGAAATCCTGTTACTGGTGTACATTATTTCGCATAAAAAAAGTCGAGTTTAAACTGTTGTAACTTTTGAAAAAAAAGAGATATTTATCCACTCTTTTTTGGTAATTTTAAAGGATATTTAAATGATTTAGGTCATATTTTTTCTTTGTTTTTTAAACAAATTTTTCGATGTTTTATTAAATTTTTAACAAAATCCAAATTTTTGAAAAGAAAATTATATATATTTTTTTTTTTTGATGGAATAGAACTTTTGTATTTGGTCCGTATTGGTCGCCGGACTTTTTCAGATATATTGACCAATATCCATAGTACTTATTTCAACAGCTAACTTTTGCGACCGTCTGCGACGCCGACTACAGTGGGGCGATATGTAAACCTTGTTTTTACATATTTTTTAAACATATTTTAAAAAAGTGGGCGTGGCAGTTGTCTGACCGCCCCCTTTTTTTGTGATATTATTTCTACAGTCAATGAGAGTATATATACCAAATTTAAAGAAATTATAACCAAAATTAAAAATTTTTAAAAAAGTGGGCGTGGCCCTTAACTGGCCTCCCACATTTTTCATAATTTTATTTTTGAAGTCAAAACGAACATTTACACAGAATTTCAAGTCAATATAATTAAAATTGGATTTTTGTCGTCCTAGATTGGCCAAATGTGGCACTGTGCAGTGGTTCAAAAGTTATAAGCAAAACCCTGAATTTCAGATTAGTTTCACCTACAATTAAAGTTTTGAAAAACCCCAGTTTTAAAAAAACAAGAAATATTTTTACACTAAAAAAAATATTACACTCGAAAAAAATTTTACACTCAAAAAAAAAATTTGTAAATATTTTTTTTTTTTTACAAAAATGACAAAAAAAAGTTTTTTAATCAAAATAAAATATTTTTAATCAAAATTGTTAATTTTTTTTACATTCAAAAATTTACTATTCTTTAAAAAGAGCATTGTGGAGGGTATTCATAGATTCGGCCAAGTCGAATTTAACTTTTATACTTGTTTGAGTGTACCAATTTTCAAACAACAATATGCCCCGAAATAAGTTCTTTTCATATGACAGTATGGAACAGAAGTCTAAAGTTTTTAAGATTGCGAGCTAAACTGGGTTATTTTAATTTCTTGGTTTAAGTCATTCCTAACAGTTTTTGTGAAAGACTTAAGTGGGGACAAAAATCTTGACCGCTTTATTATAACAGCTTTAATTTAACCTGTAAATAAACTGAAGCGCATGCTGGTTACGCAAAAATACACAATAGAGTGGGTCGATGAACTGCAAAATTGCAAATCTTGTTAACTATTAGCTGATAACGGGAAAAAATCTAAAAAAGTTTGATGAGGGTACATTTAGTCCTTTACAAGAGGTTATAGTTCTTCTGTGGAAGTGAAAATTGAAACAACATTGCAACCTCCTTATCTCAAAATATCATAAAAATAGTAACATATAAATCAAGTGTAGTCTGTATATAAGATTTGAAAGCAGATGTGTGTAAAGATGTATGTATGTATGAATTTGTTTATATCCCGACCAAGTAATATATATGTATGAGTAAGTATAAAAGTGTATAAATACTAACAACAAAAGTCCTCATTATCACACTAAAACTTTATATACAAACAAACAAACTCACACTGTGCTTAAATCGTATGTTGATGACAACAGCGATGATGGTTGTAATATGATACACACAAGTATGATGAGTGATACGATTGCCATGGCACTGCAGTTCAGTCAGAGTACTGCATGGTATGACATAGTGGTGCAGTACAAACAAGTCTGTTTTGGTTTAAGTACTTAAAAAATCTGTTAGTGGGTGTAGTGTTGAATGTTGAGGTACGTTTGTTTTTTTTCCGTTTCTTTTGCATTTGGTATGGGTATGTGTATTCATACATGATCGTACATTTATACATGTAGGTACCCTCTTCTGACAGCACTTCATTCATTTTCAACAAGTTTTTTACGCTTTTTTTGCTTCTTCGATTTTGTTTCTTTTTATTTTTATTTTTGTTGTTTTTTATTTTTTTTTTACATATCCTTTAATGTCGTTTATGTGATTTTATTTTATAAGTGTGAATGATGTTCATATATACATGTGAAACAGCAATGGTCAAATGAACAGCAAGTTTAACAATTTTTCTAACCAAATTACCAATTCGCATGACCCTTTCGGAATTACACTCAAAATATTTTGTAGGCAAAAAAAAATTGAAAAACATATTTAAAACAAATGATAAAACATTTGAAAACCATCCCAGTAATTATTCATTTGTTTTAGCAAACATCAACATTTATTTTTTACTGTTCATAAAATTTTCTAAAATAAATAACATTGAAAATTAAAAAATAACGTCACTTTCATTTTTTTTACCAACAAATTCGAAAAAAATAACCTACGAGAATATTACAAATTAATGATTGTTGTGTTATTTTTACCAAAAAATAAAAAAAAAAAAAATACTTACGTAAACATAAAAAAATAATGATTTCGTAGGTTATTTTTACAATTTTTCTATTGAATTTTATTTTAAAAAAATTTTAATAAAATTTTTGGGGAATCGATCCCGCAATCAGCTTCATTCTGGCCAGAAACTCCACCCATCGTGCCAAAGTTTTTAGAATTTTTTGTCTACAAAAAAATTATCCACACAAATAGGTAAAAACTATATAAGCTAACAATTAACGAAAAAGAAAACAAGAATTACTATTTTCAATTTCTTAAAACCAAAAAAATTTAATAACATGGGTTTGTAACTTTGATAATAATTCACATCGTGGTGAATAAAACCGTTTTCCACCAGCTGGTGAATAAAAAGTAACATAATTATTTTTCAACAAAAAAAAAAATATTTTTTCATACAATTTTTTGTTTTCATAAATTTTTTTTTTTTTCGTAACATTTTTTTTCATCAAACTTCTTTTTTTTCATCATTTTTTTATCAAATTTTTTTTTTCATTAAATTTTTATCATCAAATTTTTTTTTTTCATCAAAAAATTTTTTTTCATCAAAATTTTTGTTGTTTCATCAACATTTTTTCATACTTTTTTTTATATTTTTTTCCACATTTTTTTTTCATCAAATCTTTTTATCAAATTTTTTATTATCAATTTTCTTCTCACCAAAATTTTTTTTTTTTCATAAATTTTTTTTTTACATCAAAAAATTTTTCTTTTCATCAAAAAAATTCATCAAAAACTTTTTTTCAACAAAATTTTTTTTCACCAAAAATTTTGGGTTAATTAAATTTTTTGTAACACAATTTTGTTTTTTGTGAAAAAAAATCATTTTTTTACCAAAACTGTTTTTTTACCAAGTCTAAGCTTTTCGCATAAAAATTTTCCATTTGTTTATCAAATGTACATAAAACAAGTGAGAGTGTTATATTCTTTGGTGCCGAATCTTTTATACTCTCCAAAATGTAAAAACACTTTTTTGCACTTATTTTTGCACTTATTTTTGCACTTATTTTTGCACTCACTTACAAAATGTTTTTTTATGGGGTCCTCGACTGATATTTCAACTCGTTTTGTATGGAATAGCAAAGTAATATAACACAATTTTTTCTAAAAAAAACTTGGCTTTGGCAAGTACACCCAAATCTCCCGCAAAACATTATCATGATATAATGTTTTGGGCAAGAGTACAAAATTCGCAGGCATTTTTAAATGACTATTTCTGTTCTTTGTTTCAAAAATAACAACATAAAAAATAAAGACTTTTATTAGCATTAAATTTTTAAAGTCAATTATTTTTGTTCTGTAAGTAAAAATAAATTATTATTCTTTAGTTTTTAATGATTTGTGTACGTTATTTTTTTTTTTAATCGTTGTCATTTTTTTAAAAAAAATCATTAGTTCTTACCTACTTGTGTGGGTTATTTTTTTGTAGAAAATAACTTCAAAAAATTGTTTATAGAAATATAAAAATATGTTTGTATCAAGTGACTTTGGTTCGATGGGTAGAGTATCTGGCCAGAATGTAGGATCGATGCCCCAAAAATTTCATTAACAATTTTTTTTTAACAAAATTCAATAGAAAAATTTAAAAAAAAAAAACTACGAAATCATTAATTTTTAATGTTTCGTAAATAATTCTTTTTGAATTTGTTGGTAAAAATAACAAAAAAATCGTTAATTTTTAATGTTTTTGTAGGTTATTTTTTTCGAATTTGTTGGTGAAAAAAAAATGAAAGTGACATTATTTTTTAATGTTTAATGTTATTTATTTTAGAAAATTCGGATTAATTTTTATTAAAAAATAAAAATTGTTTTATTTGACCTTTAAAATATTGTATTTTGAGTAGGTGTGTTCTAGCTCGAGGTCATTATTTCCTTTACTTATTAAAACTATGATATTCTCATAGAATAATTTTCAAGAAAATTATTTTTCTGTTTTACATAAAATGTAATTTAAATAAAATATAATAAAATATAATTGAAATATAATTGGAAATTTTTGATATATAAATGGAATTTTCTGAAAACATTTGGAACATATTGAAATACAAATGGAAATTTTTAAAATACAAATGGAATTTCCTGAAAAGCATTTAAATACAATTGAAAATTTCTTAATTATAAATGGAAATTTCTGAAATATAAATGGAAAATTCTGAAATATAAATGGAAATTTCTCAAATATAAATGGAAATTTGATTTTTTCTGTAAGTACAGATCGAGCACGGGCTCTAATTATATTTGTTATAAGGGTTCAAGTTGAAAAAATGCAGAAGAAAAATTGAATTTCTAAAAATTATGGACATTTCTGATATTTCCTATACCGGTTTCAAACACCCCAGTTAGTGTCATCATCAGTAGGATTTTAACCCCCCTATTCTAAGAAAATTGTCATCTATAATAAATGACAAAACTATAACAAAGCAAATTTTCTATGTAAGTATCTTCACAATTAGCGAATTTTGCAAAACATTTTTCATGACAAAGGCTTTGCCAAATTGTATTTATGTATTTACACATTTTTGAATCAATAAAAATTATTAATATCGCGAGAAATCAAAATACAAAATTCTATAACAAATTGTTATAATGACAATTTTTTCTAGAATAAGGGGGTAAATGTCGGTTTGTCTTGTTAATGAAAACTGTTTTTTATATATGTGAATATTTATAGTTTCTACAGAATAAATGTTGACAGTTTCCAACACTACAATTTTATTTCTAGCAATCTCAACCTAACTTCATACTTTCTTTCAACTTTTTTGTCTCTTACATTATTTCGCAAAGGTTACCAACATGATCTGGAATTGCAGACACAAATGAAGGAATTTGCATTTTCTGTTTCGGAGACGTGCCTAATGGCGACATATTTTGTCAGTAATTTTATTTGATTTTTTCTGTAAGTACAGAAAGTTTTGAAATATAAATGGAAATTTCTGAAAAATAAATGGAAATTTTTGAAATATAATTTGAATTTTTTGAACTATAAATGGAAATTTCTGAATTATAATTGGAAATTTTTGAATTTTATGTTTAGAAATTTTTGAATTATAATTGGAAATTTTTGAAATATAAATGGAAATTTCTGAAATACAAGTGAAAATTTTTGAAATATAATTGGAAATTTTTGAAATATAATTGGAAATTTCTGAAATATAATTGGAAATTTTTGAAATATAATTTGTAGTTTCTGAATTAAAATGTGAAATGGTGTAATGGCGGAAATAATTCTAAAGGAAGTACTTTTTGAAAATTTCGGGGGAAAAAGGGGAAGTAGTGTAATTTTGAATCTGCTGAGCTAATGGTCCTATATTCTTGAAGTTTGAACTGTACATTCTGGAAGAAGCACTTTTTTAGAAAATTCTGTTTCTAAAGGGTAAAAATGGGGTAAGTAGGGCAATTTTGTATCTGCTGAATTACTGGTCCTAGAAACTTGAATCGCGGAAATGACATTCTAAAATAAATACTTTTATGAAAATTCCTCTTCTAAGGGGGAAAAAGGGAGAAAGAAGGGCCATTTTGAATTTGCTGAACTAATAGTCCTAAATACTTGAAATTTGGACTGTACGATCCACTCGGGGAAATTACATTCCTGAAAAAAAATTTTTTGAAAAGTTCGCCTCTAAGGGGGAAAATTGGGGAAAATAGGACAATTTGGAACATATTGTTCCTTATGCACTAATGTTACTTAAAACTTAAAGTTTGAACTATAAGATCCTTTCGCGAAAATTACATTCTGAGAAAAGGTTCTTTTAAGTTCCGCTTTTCAGTAGGAAGGGGGATAAGGCAATTTGGTACATTTTGTGTCGTATGAACTAAAAATAGTTAAAACTTCAAATTTTAACTGTGGGATCCTCTCACCGAAATAATTTTCCGAAATAAGTACTTTTTGGAAAATTCTTCTGCCAAATGGGTAAAAAGGGTGAAAATAAGACAATTTGTAACATTTTGTATCTTTTAAAATACTGGCCCTAGAAACTTCAAATTTGGACTATTGGATCCTCTCGCAGAAACCCATTCTGCAAAAAGAGCTTTTTTGAAAACCCGCTTCTATGGCGGAAGTAGGGCGATTCGGTACATTCTGAATCTTCTAAACTCATGCTCCTAGAAACTTGAAATTTGTAGTGTACACAGAAAAAAACGAATTGTTATATTGACCCCCATATTTGTGAATACAATTAATTTTTTCACTGAAAGTGCTCCTATACGGAAATTTGTAATATCAACAAACGTTTGTAAATTTTGATTGTTGAAAAAAGAGTTGATAAATGAGATTGTAATAGTTCTCTTTTATTATTATTTGATTGACAAACGAACAAATTCCTAATTTTTTTTCAACAAAGAAATTCAACAAACACAAACACAATTTGTTGATCCGACAAACGTAAAAAATCTCATATTCTTTTTCAACAAAGAAAATTAACAAACACAAAAATTATTTGTTGCCATGGTAAAATAATTTTGAAATTAAATTACTTGACTGAGTTTGTTAAAAACAAAATTGAAGTTTTGTATTATAGACTAACAGGCGGCAGTTTTTACTAAATGTTTGGTTGATATCATGTTTGGTTGATTTACAATTGCTGTTTGTTGATTTAAATTTAACGATTTTATTTTCTGTGTAGTCCAGTTTTTAAAATTCTCATTTTATGAGGAAAAATTGGGCACTTTTCATACTTTCGGAAATAATAGTACTAGGAGCTCAATATTTAGCACTTAGGATCTTTTTCTGTCTCAGAATCTGAGACTTTTTCTATACGAAAAATGTCTCAGAATCTGAGACTTTTTCTATACGAAAAATGTCTCAGAATCTGGGACTTTTTCTATACGAAAAATGTCTCAGAATCTGAGACTTTTTCTATACGAAAAATGTCTCAGAATCTGAGACTTTTTCTATACGAAAAATGTCTCAGAATCTGAGACTTTTTCTATACGAAAAATGTCTCAGAATCTGAGACTTTTTCTATACGAAAAATGTCTCAGAATCTGAGACTTTTTCTATACGAAATATGTCTCAGAATCTGAGACTTTTTCTATACGAAAAATGTCTCAGAATCTGAGACTTTTTCTATACGAAATCTGAGACTTTTTCTATAAAAAAATGCCTCAGTATGTCAAACTTGTTGCATACTAAAAATCTCTCAGAATATGGGATTTTTCATTAGAATCTGGACTTTTTCTTAAAGGAAAACTGTCTTGGATTTTGAGACATTTTTCGAAAATGTCGCAAAATCAAATACATAAGATTAAAATAGAATGATAGTATAATTTATAATTATTTTTTACACACAAAATGTTTAAACTCGGAATGTTGCTAAACTTTTCCTACACTTTTTGTGTGTATCCGGTTTACACACAATGCGTAAAATTAAATATTGTGTGTAATTTCGCGAGAATAATTGTAGGAAAACAGTTTCCTACCATTATGGTAGTGAAATTCAACAAAAATTTATTAGAATGTAGGTTTTTTATTTTTTGATTACTATAAAGCTCTGATTTGGAATATTTTTATGATTAAAATTAAATAATTTAACACGGTTACTATTTAATTTACCACCAATGTATGTGTTTGCATGTCCTTGAGTGCCTCAGTACTTAAACTGTTGTGCTTGTAAATGTTGTTTTTTTATTTTTTAAATGTGTCATACACTTGTATTCATATCAACTGTGAAAATATACAAACACATCTACGTAACTGTAGTACAACTGTTTATGATGCATTCGATTTGACTTTTTTTAATAAAATATTCTAACTTGTTACACTCTAAAAAGTCTTTGTAAAATTACTACTATCAAGTGGGTAAATTTTTATGTAAAATAACACACAACGCCTAAAATTGAGCACCAAGTGTTTAAAATTTTAGTTTACACACAAAAATTTTAATATTACGCACATTATATAGTATTTTGTGAGTTTATAAATATATTTTCAAAATTATAAACACAAAATTTTTAAAATTACACATTTAATGTTTATCGTAAACATTTAGTGTTTAATTTTCGATATTAAACATTAAATGCGTAATGTTCAACAATTTTAAAATACAAATTGTCAAAATAAAATAAAAAGGAAAATTTAAACAGAAAATTTTGTTATGCTCGCAATTAAACTAAAATAACGCGAAAAAAACATAAAATAAAAGCAAATAAATGAAAAAAAAAGTGAAAATATTAACCAACGCGTTGCAACGTAAAATTTCGAAGAGGCTGACCAAAGACATAAAAACAAACCCGATTTTTTTAAATTCTTAATATTTATGAAAAATATACATTGCATTTTTTCTTAAATATTTGCAATTATAAATCAGAAAGGTAAGTACCAGAAATGTCTTGGATTTTTTGAATTATTCTTTACAAAAATGTGTGGATATCAGAATCTGAGAATATTTTTTGTAAAGAAAAAGTGTCTCAGATTATGAGAATTTATCTACAGAAAAAATTTTTTTCATATCCTTAGCAGATTCTGGGAAGATTTCAATAAAAAAAATTTTCCAACAGATTTTTTTCTGCAAAAAAATGGATATATTTCTGATTTTGAAAACTTTTCTATAGAAAAAATATTTCAGATTTTGAGAATTATTCTATATAAGAAATATCTCAGATTTTAAGAATTTTTCTATAGCACAAATATATATTCTCATATTTTGTCTATAGGAAAAATATCTCAGATTCTTATATTTCGTCTATAAGATTCTGAGAATTTTTCTATAAAAAAAATTCATTATATTTTGAGAATTTTTTTATAGAAAAAAATATCTCAGACTCTGAGAATTTTTCTATAGAAAAAATTTCTTATGTTCTGAGAATTTTTCAATAAAAAAAATATTTTAGATTCTGAGAATTATTCTATAAAAGAAATATTGAAATTCTAAAACTTTCTGTAGAAAAAAAAATCTCAGATTCTAAGAAATTTTCTATAGAAAAAATATCAGATTTTGAGTAATTTTCTGTAGAAAAAATATATCCGATTCTGAGAAATTTTCTATAGAAAAAAATTATTAGATTCTAAGAATTTTTCTATAGAAAAAACAAATCATATTCTGAGAATTTTTCTATGGAATAAATATCTCAGATTCTTAGAATTTTTCTATCAAAAAAATAACTCAGATTGTAAGAATTCTAATATAGAAAAAAAATATCTTCGATTCTAAAAATTTTTCTATTACAAAATATCTTAGATTCTGAGAGTTTTTCTGTAGAAAAATTATTTCAGATTCCGAAATTTTTTTTTAATTTTCCCAGATTTGGAGAAAAGTTATCAGATTTTCAGAATTTTTCTATAAAAAAAATATCTCAGATTTTAAGAATTTTTCTAAAGAAAAAATATTTTAGATTCAGAAAATTTTTCATAGAAAAAATTCTTTAGATTCTGAGAAATTTTCTTTAGAAAAAATATCTCAGATACTGAGAATTTTTCTGGAAAAAATATCTTAGATACCTAGAATTTTTCTATAGATAAAGTATTTCAGATTCTGAGGATTTTTCTATAGAAAAAATATATCAGATTCTAAGAATTTTTCTAAAAAAATAATTTTAGATTCTAATAATTTTCCTATACAAAAAATTCTTTAGATTCTGAAAAATTTTCTATAGAAAAAATATCTCAGATACAAAGAGTTTTTCTATAGAAAAAATATCTCAGATTCTGAGAATGTTTCAGATTTTGACATATTTTGTAAAGAAATATTATCTTGAATTCTGAGAATTTTCCTATAGAAAAAATTCTTTAGATTCTGAAAAATTTTGTATAGAAAAAATATCTCAGATACAAAGAGTTTTTCTATAGAAAAAATATCTCAGATTCTGAGATTGTCTCAGATTCTGACATATTTTGTAAAGAAATTCTGAGAATTTTTCTATAGAAAAAACTTCTCAGATTCTGAAAATATTCCCTTGTATGATTTAAACATCAGAAATATCTCGTAAATAATTTGAAATTTTTTTATACTTGCAGTTTGAGACAACAACTTATGATAAGAAAGTAAAGTTCCAACGAATTCTCCACTCATTGCGATTGCTTGTTAGTATTTAATTTCTTAAATAATTGCAATTTACTGATTAAATCCATTAAATTTATCTTTTTATATATTTTTAGAAACTGAAGACTCACAAGAAATATTTATGTTCGAACATCTCTAGAGAAGAAATTACTAATGTTCGAAAAGGTGGTTCCTGTTTATTTTTATTTCCTATTTTATATCCTGCTGAAATCTGTCAGATGATGGATTTTTTTTAAATTCTATCTCCAAAAAATATGAGGGGCAAACAAATATTAATAATGTTCAAAAAATCCATTCTTTAATTTAGCAAATTTTATCTTTTATGTGGATATTGTAACGTGCTATTTTTCATTTGTTATTAATATTTAGTTTAAGTTACGAATAATTTTATAACCCCAAAAAAATTAGCATTTAAATTATATTTATGAATATTATACATATTTCACTATTATACCCATTTTCATTTCAGTTTAAATAAAAACTATAAAAATAATAATTAAAATGCATTTTTGGTTTTATTTATTTATAGGAATAAATTTTTTAGCAGGTTGTTAAAAATTAAGAAAACATTTAAGATGCAATTTTAAACATTTTAAATCTATTTTTGAGCACAAGTAAGCTAAAATTACACATTTTGTGTGTATTACCAGAGAATTTTTAAAGCAGTTCATTTGTAGGTTTACACACAAAATGTTTATTAGTTGTACACACTTTGTGTGCAAATGTTGAAATTTAAACACATTGAGTATTTTTACCCACTTTATTGTAGGAGAACAGTTACCTACAATAAAGTGGGTAAATTTCAACAAAAATTTATAAGAGTGTATGTATAATCGTATGTACGAACACGTACATACAAATACATATAAGTATTCATTTAGGATTTTGTTAATGAGAGAGATTTTTTTTTGTTTTTTTTTTCAGTTTTTTATGAACATTTGTGGTGATTATTCTGAATTACAATTATAAAATTGAGGTTTTATCATTATCACATAAAAAAAGAAACAAATGCATTTACTTAAACAATTTTCTTTTTATGTTTTTTTTGTTAGATATTTTATTTAGTTACAAAAACATTTTTTTTTTACTTTAACAATTAAAACTTTTTAAACGTTTATCTTTTATTTTACAAGAAGTCGCTTGTCTTTTGTATTCAAAAGGTTTTTGGCATTAAGGAAGAAAAATATTTATGGCTTCGGAAAAGTAGAATTTAACTATTTCAATTGTTTTTTTTTCTGTAGTATTTTTTTTTTTTAATTTTAAATGAATCTTTGAATTTTAAATGTTAGTTGTTTTTGTAGTTTTTTGCTATTTTGCATAATTTTTGGATTCGCAGTCTTTACTTAATATCTCTTTAAGAAATAATAAGAGTTTAACCAGTCAGAAAAATACAAGCGGGACAAGGTTGGCAAAACCTTTGCAATGGCGTTGCCAACCCTGCAACGTTGGTAAAATACCCGATTTAAAAGTTATACTGTACGGTTACAAATCCAAAATGATAACACCAAAACTTGTCTTGGCCTATATGATTTTCTGATATTGGCACACTGTTGGCAAAACTGTACACTCCCAGTAATTAATTTTTATAAATTTTAATACTGACTTTATGATAATGTTTGTAACTACCCAAAATAAGGTTCCTATACCCACCATCAAGCGTGAGTCGAATAAGCGATGTCCGTCCGTCTGTCTGTCTATGTAAACGTACACTCAAAAAATGCATGAGAATTTTGTACTCTTGCACAAAACATTAAATCATGATCATGTTTTGCTGAAGATTTGGGTGTACTTGCCAAAGCAGTTTTTTTTTTTAAATAATGTCATATTCACTTGCCATTCCATGCAAAACGAATTAAAGTATCGGCCGAGTACTCTATTAAGTTTTTATATTATTGATCCATTTCTAAGATACTCTAATTATATACATCCGTCCATCTGTCTATGGAAAGCAAGGTGCAGTCCAAACCAAAAGAGCTGTAAAGTTGGTGAATGAGTGTATTACTAACAACTGGTATAAAAGTTTCTGCACCGAATAATTTTCACTTGTTTTTTGTACATTTGTTAAACAAATGGAAGTTTAAACTTAGTGAACAAATAGTTTTTTTTTTTTGGTAAAAAAAATATTTTTTCACGAAAAACTAAATTATAATAAATAAAATTTGATGAAAACAAAATTTTTGCTGTAAAAATATTTTTGCTTAAAAAAATTTTTTTTTTTGATGAAGAAAAAAATGTTTGATGCAACAAAAAAAAAATAAATTATAAAAAAAAAAATTTAATGAAACAAAAAATATTGATAAAAAAAAAATTTTTTTGATGAATTTTTGAAAATTTTGAAGAAAAAAAAAAATTTATAAAAAAAAAATTTGATAAACAAAAAATTTAGGAAAAAAAAATTGTTGAAAAATAATTTGATGAAAAACAAAATTTGATGAAAAAAAAATTTGATGAAAAAAATTTATGAAAAAAAAGTTTGATGAAAAACAAAAAAATTAAGAAAAAAAAACTAATGAAAAAAAAAAAAAATAAAATAGAACGAATTTGATGAAAAAAAAAATGATAAAAAAAAAAAAATTTGATGATTTTTTTTTTTTTTTTGAAAAATATTTTTGTAACATTTTATTCACCAGCTGGTTGAAAACGATTTTATTCACCAGCAGGTGAAATGATTTAGTTGATACTTGCTTAACAGCCAACTTAGCGTATCGGTCTCGAGTGATCGTACCTAAGAGGCAGTTAATAGCAAAAACATTACAGATCATGGGTTCAATCCCTGGCGGCTGTGATCTGTTAATAATTTTCACATAAAGAATATAATTGACAATTAACTGAATAAATTTGACATTTAAAGTTTTTCTGATGATTATAATAACTGGATTATATGAAACTAGTAAAAAAACGAACCAGGATGTCTTAAATTTTTAGAAAAAAAAATTTTTCTTTCACACTTTTCTCAATTCAAACCATATATAACATGATTAAAAAATTATGTAGTACATAATTATAATTAGAGCCTGAGCTCAACTGTCTTTACAGAAAAACAAAAATTTGAAATTTTTTTTTTTGTTGCAAAATATTTTTGTAACATTTTATTCACCAGCTGGTGAATTATTATCCAAGTTACAAATCGAAGTTACAAACTTTTTTGGTTTAAAGAAAATAAAAACAGTAATTCTTATTTTCTTTTTTGTTAGTCGGTAGCTTATACAGTCAAACTGAGGTGGCGTCTTTAGACACCAGCCTAAAAACATTATCATATTAAAAATAGAACTGTTAAGTTAACAAATTTTTTTGTAAGTCGAATTAACTGGCTTTTTAACAAATTTTTAGCTAAAATCACAATTAAACAAGTAGAAAATTTAAATTCGACTTGGCCGAATCTATGAATACCCTCCACAATATTAACCAAGGCATACATAGAATAAAAATAATTAGGGTTTTCACAGTGACGATTAAATTTGCCTTTTTTAGTTGGGTATTTGGCAAATTTGCCATTTTACTAAACGTCAAGCATTTGCCACCAGTTTTTCTTTACATATCATGGGCGCACTTTTCGTTAATAATTTGCACAAAATAACTTTAGTTAACTTTTTACATTCACAATTTTAAAATAAACACAAATAATTTGTATGCTTCTTTTTGTACAAATGTTTTTGTTGCCGCGTTCGAAATTTCAGCATAAACAATCACAACCATATAAAAGAAAAAGAAACCACGTGTAAACAAACATTTGGTAACTCATTTTTAGTTATAAATTAAAAAAACAACAACCATCATCATCTTTACTGTATGACAAAAACTGCAACAACATCAACAATAAAATGGCGTTGTTTATATTGAAACTCACCTCAATATATTGACATACAAAAACAAAAAAAAAAATAGCGGGTTTTTTTTTGACTACACTACAATAACAACGATAATACAAATGCAATCAAATAACAAAAAAATTAAACCACGTGGAATTTATTAAAACTCATATAACTTCTTAACTCCTTGACCGATTTTGCCATATTTAATACCAAAATGATCAGAAAAACGTAGAGAACAATAAAATATGTACCAATATTAAATTTTGCTCAAATATATTTACTATTACTTGAGATAAAGCATTTTAAAAATTTTGGGCAACACTACAGGTGCCACGCCCCATTGTCCAATTCCGCCCACATTTGGTGTGTGGGTTAGAAATGACAAAATAACAACATATACCAAGTTTGGTTCATATTCATTGAACAGATGTCAAGTTATACCATTTTTGTTGTATGAAATACCCAAAAAATTTTGAGGTACCCTTACCTTTTTACTCATAACTTTTGAACCATTGGACCGATTTGGCTGAAATGCAATACCAACCTGACCAGCCGAATGACAAACATATATGCCAAACTTCAGCAGCCTCTGTAAAGCCTTTCAAAAGTTAGCGTGTTTTCTACGGACGGACAGACAGACAGACGGACGGACGGACGAACGGACATCGCTAGATCGACTTAAAATCGATCGAGGATCATGAATATATATACTTTATGGGGTCCTAGACCAATATTTCGATGTGTTACAAACGGAATGACAAACTTATATATACCCTCTATCACTAGAGTGGAGGGTATAACAACCTTTTTTAGTAATTTCAATTTACGAAATACTAGTTTTGAACAAATGTTTTATTAATTTTTTTTTTGCAGGGTTTAAAACTGAGTTAACGAATTTTTACTAGTTGATTTGCTGATTTTTCGTTACATATTTGCTAAGTGAAAAGAGTGATTTCTGATTTCTATTTACAACAGCAAAACTTGTTAATATTTACTAAAATGTAAGAAATTTCTTGTAAAGCCTCCCAGCAAATTTTTGCACTACTAGTAATGAGTATAGTAATTAGTAGGGATGAGATTTTCATGCACTAAAAAATCGAAAATATGCGCAAAAAAATTCAAAATGTGCACTAAAAAACATTAAAATATGCATTGAAAAATAAAATAAAATAAAATAAAATAAAAAGCAAAAAATAACGCCGTGGGATACATAGTAACATTTAAAACTTTATTTTTTTTAGAAATTAAGAAAATCTTAACAAAAAAAATAAATTTTTTTTCTTTTTTTCAAAATAAATTTTTAAAATTTTAAATAGCTTTTAGAAAAAATAAATTTCAATTTGTGTTTTTGCTAATTTATCCCAAAATATGCAAAAATATGCACTTAAAAGTTCGAAATATGTACAAAATATGCATTTAAAACCAAAATATGCAAAAATATGCATTTTCACCAATATATGCAAAAATATGCAAAAACAAATCGATGCCATTTTAACGCAAATTTCTTGATTCGGAAATATAATCGGTCGATATCGTTTTTAGACTATCGAGAAAAAACATGCATTAGCATGGAAATCTCATCCCTAGTAATTAGTAATAATTATTGGTATGTACTTACTCATTGCATGAAACACTACTTATTCTATAAAGGCCGTGAGACAAAAATATTTAGTGCCTACAAGCTTAAGAGTAGGGAGATAAATAACTACTTATCCATAACAAGTAAAATAAGTAGTTACTTATAAGGAATAAAATAATTAGTTGCAAACGGAGTTTGAAGTAACTTTTTATCATTAGATTATTCGTTTTCGTGAAACTTTAAGCTAAAAAGAGAAAACAAATATTGTGTTTTCTGATTGGACTTAATTTCCCAAGTGAACTTGTAAATAAGTATTTATTTTTAACATTCTCAATAACTAATTATTTATATTATTGTAAATAAGTACTTACATATTACAATAAGCCACTAGTTGCTTTTTGGACTAAAGTAATGCTTTTTGGACTAAAGTAATGACTAGTTGTTATAAGTAATGTAATTGGCAGTCATTACTTTTGACAACACATTACCTACCCAGCAAAAAAAGTGCGGAGTACTTCTAATTGGAGTGCTTTAAAACTATAACAAATGTAATGAAATACAACAAAAATAACAAAAAAACACAAGAAAAAAACACACAAACAGTTTTTTCTACTCCATAAAAAGTTGTTATTCAGCACTCAACTCATTACCTTCCGCGACACTCCCATACAAAATAAGTAGATATTCAGTAGATAGGAAGTACTCCGAGCTTTCAAACAACTTCCAACTACTTCCACGGAGTAGTTCTTATCTGCTGAATATCTACTTACATTTGTATGGAGGTGTCGCGATAGGTAATGAGTTAAGTTCTGAATATCCATGTATTCTGGAGTAGAAAAAACTGTTTGTGACAAGACAAAACTTGTGTTTTTTGTTATTTTTGTTGTATTTCATTACATTTGTTATAGTTTTAAAGCACTCCACTGAGAAGTGGTAATGACTTTTTTTGCAGGGTAGTTTTTGCTGGGCTCCTATGCAAATCTCATAAGTTCTATTTAAGCTGAGCAGTGAAAAAATAAGAAAAAAATGAGTGAAGTGTTAGTGATTAAAGTGTTTAAGTGAAATAAAAAAATCAGCGCGACAATGTAAGGAATTCCTTGTGTAGCCTCCTACGCAAATCTCATCAGTTCTACTTACATGAACTAAATGACGGAAAAAATTAAAAAAAAATAAGTGAAGTGCTAGAGTTTAAAGTGTTCAAGTATGTCTTGTAAAAATAATAATCTGTTTTTGTTGATTTTACACAAGTTCTACCTGAAAATATAAGAAATTTCTTGTGTAGCCTCCTATGCAATTCTCATAAGTTCTACTTGATCTGAAAGTTCAGTTACTCCAGCTGCCGAGTAAACCCAAGTATTTTGCCTCAAATAAGGCAAAATACTTGGGTTTAACTTTGGACTCAAAACTAACATGGAATGATCATCTTCTTAAGAAAAAAAGCGAACTAGAATTTAATAGGACATAACTCCCCTCTAACCATCGAAAATAAACTAATAATATATCAACAAGTAGTAAAAGCAATATGGACATATAGTTGTCAACTATGGGGTTGCTCCAAACCATCAGTAAAAAACCTATACAACACTTTCAAAACAAAATTCTTCGTCACTTCGTAAATGCACCATGGTACATTCGAAGTTCAGACCTCCATCGTGATCTAGGAGTAGACACCATTTAACAAACTATTGAGAAATCCGCAACAATGCATCACCAACGATTATTCACCCATCAAAATAACAAGTGTTGTTATGTTAATAATATACATAAAAATGTTACGATATATTTAGTTAAAGTTAAGGGTTTTTTGCAATATTTATTTAACGAAAAACTAGCTAAATAGTTTTAGTTAATTTAACTAGAAATTTAGTAGGTTCAAAATCAGCTTATTTAATCAAATTTAACTAATTTTTTTGCTTACTTTACAATTTTTTGTTTGAGTGTACAAAATCGAACTTTCCGAATCGGAATGGAATGAAACTAAAATCAAATGAAAGTTGACATTTTACATTACAATACTCTCAGGGCTTTTTTTAATTCACAGCTAGATTTTTTTATAAGCATTAGAGCATTTAAAGTTTTTGTATACTAAATATGCCATACTTTATAGGCCCCTGGTGGTGACCTT
This sequence comes from Pegoplata infirma, assembly GCA_963921195.1. Lineage (NCBI taxonomy): Eukaryota > Metazoa > Arthropoda > Insecta > Diptera > Anthomyiidae > Pegoplata > Pegoplata infirma. Next base: position 191,775,672 of record OY992536.1, read on the forward strand.
ATCAGGCATGTGGGGTCCAGCGCGTCTAAAACGGTATGCTTTTCGTACCAATCGGTCCAGTACCTGCATTAGGGTGACACGAATTATGATTTTTTTCAAATTTCGTCGATTGCCGGGCAAATTATGGTTAGTTTTGGTCTAAAAACACAATGTTTAAATTTTTAGCCAAATCAGACAATATAAACCCGTGCCTTTGGGGGTTTAAAGTTATGCCCCCCAAAAAATTCTTCTAGATGCGTCAAATTTTCAAATCGATTTTTTTTTTCAAGTTAATGGACAAAATAAAATATTTGGCTTTGCAAAAAAATAAAAATAAAAAGACAACTTAAAAAAATTAGAACGATCCACTTGGAAAAACATCAAGAAAACTGTAAAAGGAAGTTGCTACACAAAGTGATGCAGCAATAAAATATGAAACAATGATAAAACAAATACCAACTAAAAATGCGTCAGTATCATCTATGGGGGGTATAAAGTGTTCTACTAAATAAGAAAACAAAAAAAAAACCCAGAAACATATACAACATATTCAACTAAAATCTTAAGTAAACATAAAAATATAGGACATTCCACACCAAATGTCGCGCTACAAAAAAACATGTACCCAATGAATTTCGGAATAGGTTGCATTTAAATAATCCCAGCAAAAAAAGAGCTTACCATTCACTACAAAATTCACCACAACTTATGAACCAGATGTACTTCTTCTTCAACTGAAACATTGATGAATTTAATATGGGCGTGACACACAAAGTATGTCCTTTTTTCGCAACTTTTCAGTGGCGAAAGATTGACACTTAAGTATAACATATATCACTAGTGTTTTTATCACAACTTCTGAAGTAGTGATCCGGATGTTAATATAACTTGAACTTTTGGAAGCACTTTCTTCATCACTTCTTTAGAAGTACATATTTCTTGGCATTTTAGGTGTGATTATGTCATTTTTATTTGGTGATTTAGAACTTCTATATTAGAAGTTCTTTTTTCACTTATTTTTGTAAGATTGATTGAGAGAGTATTTTTTGTAATATTTACACTAAAAACACTGTTCGACAGCAAAAACCTTCCAGTGAAATTTCTAACTGGTCCTTATAGATTTTGGTCTCCTGCTTCCAAATCGACCGTCAATTTTTCTAGCACGTACCGTTTTTGAGATATTCGCTGTTAAAAAGTAAAAAAGCACTTTTAGGGGTCCACAGTTACGTATTCTTACATTGCTTCCACGAAATAGGACTTGATTTCATATAAAATGGACCTTCTGATTCCAAAACTGCAATCCACAATTTTCAAGCATGTTCTGTTTTTGAGATATTCGCGTTTGAAAATTTTAGTGTGATTTATAAAGAATATAAGTGCGTAACAGTAGAGTTTGAGTTTTTCAAACGCCAATATTTTAAAAACAGTACGCGATAGAAATATTTGGATATCAGATTTGTAATAAAGATGCCTTATTTTTACTAAATCGAGTTCTATTGTGTTTAAGCAACTTAAGAATACGTTACAGAGGAGACCCAAATATTTCAATATTAAAACGCGAATATCTTAAAAACCTTACGTGATAGAAAAATTAATTTCATTGATAATCTAACCTATATACTTCGAATTAAAAAAGGAGTAATTATAGAGATCACAAAACTATAAAAATTCACGGCGAATTGATTCACAAGTTTGTTTTAACCACAAGCCTATACCTCAATTTTCTAAAAAGCTTAAACAATCTTTAATAATATTATGCAGCAACATCCGCTTTAGTTCGTTAATGTATTTATTTAATTTAGGACCAACTTTTTTTGATATAAGATTTGAAATTTGAAAAATTTATCAATGATCGATTTTCGTCTGTTCGATTTTTTAAGCTCTAAATAAAGAGAAATGAAATGCCACTACTAAATTTTGTCACTATTTTTGCAAAACCTAAATCTATTTGAAGCTGGACGTAGAAAAAATTGCATACTTCGTGTATCACCCTCATTCTAATTGTTTCAGTTGAAAAAGAAGATCATATGGTGTGGTGATTTGATTTGATTCCTAAGAACATATGAAAAAGGTACTTCAAAATCATTAAGCAAAGGACTGGTGAAAGATGTTTTTATTGTTATTTTGTAGCATTTTTGGAAGTATTTTTAAAAGTACTTCCTACGGAATATGAAGTTCGGCACCTATTGCTACTTTGTATGTAGTGAAACCACTAATTCTTTTTGAACCCCTTCGTTCATTTTTTGCTGGGATTAGTTAAGATTTTTTAGTGTTTACCTCTTATTTATTTTGATTTTTTTTGTAGAAACATTTCCAAATTCTTAAAATTTTTAAAGAAAATATTCGTTATTTTTTAAAATGTCTCCTCAAGAAATTCATAGGTTCTAAATGTTCTAAATATTTTTAATCGATATCCCACACAAAGGTATACAAGAATGTAAATTTTTGAGATTGTGGTGCATTTCGTTTTAATAAATTTGACAATTTTTCAAAAATTTGACCACGCCTCCTATGCCCAGTTTTCCAAAAAATTTAAAAACCAAAAACCCAATTTTCTTAGCTCCATATAGGGTTACCCATACAACCTATTCACCAATTTACGGTACACATGTTTATTTTTCGCTGGACATTTGGTGTGGAATGGCTCATATTCAGAAATTCATGAGAGGCATGTTTTTTTGTGCTAGACATTTGGTGTGGAATGCCTAATATTCAGCCCAGCAAAATATGAAAATGGGTACCGATATAATGTTTTTTTATAAAGAACTTAAAAATGGACTTCTCCTATATGAAATAAGAGATCTTTTGTGTATGGGGGTTGAGCATGGTTGGTGTATTTCTAAAATTTAATTATTTTAAGTCCATTATAATAACATCTACTTATCAATTAACCTACGCATGCATATACTTAAACAATTTAAAACACATAGACAAATACATAGAAATAAAAAAAAAAAAAAATCCATGTCATACCACACACTGTGCAGAGCTACTTTCCGTCTTACCATAAAAAACACGCTGTTGCCAAATGTTGCATTTATATTTTTGTTAGTTTCCGCTGGGAGTCATGACAGAAAAAGGCACCAATACTAAAACATTTTACCAGCCACATGCCATTTATAAGTTACACATACATATACTTTCATTGTTACTAGAGTTTTTCTTTTCCCGGACTTTTTCATTTCCCGGGAAAGCGGGATTCATTTTTAAATTTCCCGGGATCCCGGGAATTCCCACAAAAACTAAAAAACCCAAATTTTTTGTCAAAAAAATATACAAAACCTTATGAAAGCGATTACACTATTTATAATGTTTATTAACACCATAAAAATCTTATTTAGTACCTTTAAAACAAAAAAAAAATAAGTTTCGAGAAAAAAAGAACAATTTTTGTTACACTGTTTTTATAAAAAAACGGCAAATATTTCAAAGTCTTTTAAAAGTATTTGTACGGGAATATGTTGTTATATCACATCGCTTTATCTGTTTTAGTAATAAAAATTCATCATTTATTCTAATTCATCTCAGTTCATTTTTACAATTGGTTCTCAACGCTTTGCCTCAAAAACACAATGAAACTGATTCAGAGGAATTTCTCAATTATTTCTCTGAAACTGAGTCACTGCTTCAGAGAAATGAAATTATAAGAAAATTTACGCCAAAAAATTATTAAAAAAATTTAAAAAAATATTAAAAATTCTGGTTTCTAAAAGAAAAACCCGTTAATTACAGAGTCATTCCTTATACAGATTTTATATCAATTTATCGACTTAAAAGAAATCATGTCTAGAGACATAAATATTTTCTATAGAAACAAATAATCATACTGCAAATTTTTCTAATGCAGGTCTCGGAAAGAAAATTTCTCAACTACTGAAAAAAAGTATCAGGTTCTGATAATTATATCCTATCGAAGATTTAGATTTAGATATTGTGAGACTTTTTTCATTTCGTAAGTCTCAGATCTTGTGACATTTTTTAGTTAGGTCTCTCTTGGAATACTTTTTGGATCCTCCTAGTCCCTGCGTACGTTTCTGCCATCAATTATCATGAATTTTAATAAAATCTCTAAAAAATCACATATAAAATAATCAATAGAAGTCGAAAAATCAACAATTTTAAAGAAACGAAAATTCCCGGTAATTCCCGCTCTATTTCCCGGGATTTCGGGATCGAAAATTTACGGGAATTCCCGGGAAATCCCGTCCCGGGAATTCCCGTGAAAAACTCTATTTGTTACTTACTTACAAACATATAAATTGTATATACGCATGGACAATTTTACAAACACACAAACAAACATTTATTAATTTAACTTAGACTTTAAACACATACATGTATGTTAGAGTGAAATTTTTTCTTCAATTTTTGGTTTTCCAAAGTGTCCAGGCTAGGTTTTATTCTATTAGATCTAAACGTCATGTGTTAAAAATCTGAGGTCAATCGGATTTAATTAAACAAAAAAATTTAAATTTGAAAAAGGGCGCTTTTTACCACGTTTAAGAAATTTAAAAAAAAATCAGGAATTTTATTTCCCTTGACAGTTTAATGGAGCTTGATCCGATCCGCCTTGATGGCTCTAGCATAAGATCAGTGATATACTTCGTCTCGCTTTAAAAATATATGACTACAGATTATGTTATAAATTTTTTGGGCTTAAAAAAATTTGTTGGGTGGTTTTAAAGTTCCAACTAGGTAGATCAATCATACCAAAATTATATTTTAGAAACTAAGAATAAATTACCATAACTTCGACTTTGGAAACTGTACAACTTCTTTAGAATAATAACAAAAGTTAATTACTCATGTCCATTAAGGAAGGGCTAGTGTTGTATGAGATTTTAAGCAGCAAGATTTTAAAACGCTAGAACCTCTCATTTTGTGAGGTTCGAAAAAAAGTTAGTGAGCCAAAAAAATGAGGGATGTCGGATAGGATCTAGGGGTCGCTCATCGGGATCAAAGTTAGGCGTGAATGGAAAAAACCCCATAATTCCCCTAGACTTGCCCGTAGAGCTAAATAAGCCCTATCTCCACTACCTGATGAAGCTCCCATGCAGGACCAACCCCAACAATTTTCAAATGTTTTAACTTCTCTAGGGTCACCTTTGCGACAGTTAGAAAATTTTACAAAAATGTTATTTTGTGGGGGTGACCTTTTAGGAATTAGAAATAGGGTCGTAAGTTGATTTTACGGGACATAAATATTATGGCAAAAATAATATGCCACCCGCTTAAGAATTAAAAAAAAATTAAGGGGACTGGGCCTCGGTGAACCCACTGGAACCAAAAAACCGCCCACCCACAAACATGTACATTAGACTGGCATTTTTTTCTCAAATTTCGATTTTCCCAAGTGTCCGGGCAAATTTTTATTGTCCAAGGTCTAAAACTTATGCGGTACAAATTTGAGGTCAATCGAATTAAATTAACCCGTGGTGGAAATTTTTCAAAAATACAAAACTTTGACCGAAGGCGACACGGGATAAAATGATCGGATTTGGCTCAAATTAGATTTAAATGAAAGACTGTCTTAAGCTCTATGAAATGGCCGAGGAAAAAAAAAATTTAATGTTTTTTAAAAAATTTCTTGAACGTAGGAAAAAACCGCCATTGTTTGCAAATTTCAAATGACGATATCTCGAAAACCGTTCGACCGATTTTAATTTTTTGATGTGTCGAAAAAATTTAAATTTTTTATATTTTTTTTTTAAATTTTTCAAAAATCCAAAACTTTGACCGCCGGGCGCCACGGGTTAATTTAATCTGATTGACCTCAAATTTGTACAACATCCGTTTTAGTCCTAGTAGAATAAAAAAATGCCCGGACTTTGAAAATTGGAGAAAAAGTTTTTTGGCCATACAGAAAAATGCCAGTCTAATGTACAATGTACATTGTACATATGTGTACTATGGTGGTTCATAAAAACAAAAGTTGGACTTTTGTATAGGCCACCCGGTATATATATTAAGCACCGTGAAAAATAACACGTAATTGTTTTAAAATTTTTCATCAAGGTTTAGGGGTCGCTACCGGGCCCTAATCATTTGGTCTGAAAACAAAAGTTCACACAATAAAAAAAAAAAATTGTTTTTTTTTTTTTTTCAAATTTTTACAATTAGGGTATTCACAGTGACGAATAAATTTGCCTTTTAACATAATAATGTTTTTAGGCTGGTGTCTAATTTTAAAAAAGTTGCAGGACGTCACCTCAGTTTGACTAAATAAGCTAACAATTAACGAAAAAGAAAACAAGAATTAGGTACTATTTTCATTTTCTTAAAATCAAAAAATTTAATAACTTGGGTTTGTAACTTGGATAATAATTCACCGCGTGGTGAATAAAACCGTTTTTCACCAGCTGGTGAATAAAAAGTAACATAATTATTTTTTACCAAAAAAAAATTTTCATCAAATTTTTTTTTTCGTAATTTTTTTTCCATCAAATTTTTTTTTCATAATTTTTTTTTTTCATCAATTTTTTTTTTTTTTTTTTTTCATCAAACTTTTTTTTCATAAATTTTTTTTTCATAAATTTTCATCAAATATTTTTTTTAATTTTTTTTTTGTCATCAATTTTTTTTTATAAAATGTTTTTTCCATCAAATTTTTTTTTTCATAATTTTTTTTTTCATTAATTTTCTTTTTCATCAAATTTTTTGCATAAAAAAAAAATATTTTTTCATCAAAATTTTTTTCATCAAAAAAAATATTTTTTCATCAAAATTTTTTTTCATCATTTTTTTTTTCATCAAACTTATTTTTTATCAAATTTTTTTTTTATAATTTTTTTTTTTTTTTCATCAATTTTTTTTTATCAATTTTTTTTCCATAAATTTTTTTTTTCATAATTTTTTTTTTCATTTATTTACTTGTTCAACAATTTTTTTTTTCACCAAAATTTTTTTTTTCATCAAAATTTTTTTTTCATAATTTTTTTTTGTTTTTTCATCAATTTTTTTTTTATCAATTTTTTTTCATCAATTTTTTTCTCACCAAAAAATTTTTTTTTGCATATTTTTTTTTTCATCAATTTTTTTTACATCAAAAAATATTTCTTTTCATCAAAAAAATTCATCACAAACTTTTTTTCATCAAAATTTGTGTTCACCATAAAAAACTTTGCTTTGGCAAGTACACCCAAATCTTCCGCAAAACATTATCATGATTTAATGTTTTGGGCAAGAGTACAAAATTCGCGGGCATTTTTTAGTGTGGTACTTGGCAAATGTGCCAAACGTCAAAAAAATTTCAATTTGAACTTGGCTCTAATTATAATTAGAATTTGGCATATTTTTCTTAAAATGCCCAATTCAAACCTTGTCTAAAAACAAAATGCCAACAAAACATTTATACAAATAGAAAAATACAGATTTTTATACCCTCCAACCACAGTATGGGGGTATACTCACTTTGTCATTTCGTGTGTAACGCATCGAAATATCGGTCTAGGTTAGGTTAGGTTGTAAGTGGCTGCTGACGTTTTACGTCAACACACGTAGACTCTGAGGTCCATTGTGATACCACGGGACCGTAATAGGTTTCCCTACTAGTCCCTGTCGTTAAACCAGTTTGAGCTTCTTAAAAAACTCCTTAGATGTTGAATTTTGACATCCAACAAATCAGAAAGATCGTACAGCTCCCTAGATCCCAGTGAAGCAGGTCTCCGACCAGAAAGTGCCGGGCAATGGCAAATAAAGTGTTCGATAGTTTCCAACTCCTCTTCATCCATGCAACTTCGGCAAAAGTCATTCGACGGCACATTTAACCGCTCTGCGTGCTTCCCTATAAGACAGTGTCCGGTAATTATAGAAACCACCGTCGAAATCTCTCCTCTTGGAAGCGATATCAGCTCACTTGTGCGCCCCTGATTAAGAGAAGGCCAAATCAGTCGTGTTGTCTCACACGTTCATCCATTTGCCCATCTTTGATTAGTCTCCGTCGCAGAACAAAGCCGTAGGTTTTGCTTGCAAGTTTCTAGAGGCATACCAACACATTCCAATTCTGTTGGAACCTGTAAGGTAGTTCCTAGTCTTGCAAGCTCATCGGCTTTGCAATTCCCTGGAATGTCTCTGTGCCCTGGGACCCATATGAGTCGTATGTTAAACTGCTTGGCCATCTCATTTAAAGACGTGCGGCAGTTAAGGGCAGATCTTGTTTTCAGAAACATTGAATTCAGGGACTTGACCGCGGCTTGACTGTCAGTATAGATGTTGACTGCGGTTGTAGACAAGACATTGCAGCTCAACCAGTCAGCCACTTCTCTTATTGCCAGCATCTCTGCCTAGATAGTCTAGGACCCCATAAAGTATATATATTATTGACCAGTGATCGATTCTAAGACATTCTAGCGATGTCCGTCCGTCTGTCCATCTGTCCGTCTGTAGAGGACACGATACAGTCCAAAATAAAAGAGCTAGACTTTCAAAGTAAGGCACGAGTATGTCTTATATTCCTAGGCAGGTTAAGTTCGGAAATGGGCGAAATCGGACCAAGGGGAAAAAAGTTCCCCCTTGGAGAACTAAACCAACCTCTGAAAAACGGTATTTTTTTGAAGGGTTTTTTGTACTTTTTTTAAGCAAATGCAACATTTTTATGTCAGAGGAAGCTCAAAACCCTGCATGTAGACCCAGCGGATAAAAAAAATCAAAAAAAAAAATCGGCCCGCCCCTTTTGTGGGCGTGGATATAAAATAATGTATTTTAATAATTGTTAAGTGGATTAAATAATTGGAAGAATCATAAAAAATCCATTTGACAACATCTATCGCAAGGGGAAGGTGTCCCCCAATGTCTCCCACCAAAACCCCAAACCAACCCCCCCCCCCCCCCCCCCAAAAAAAAAAGACACCCCCAAAAATTTTTTTGTTATGTTTTTTTTTTACATTTTGGAGGGGGCGTACAGACATAGCGCCCAAGTGCATATCGCCCAATTTAAAAAAGTCATTCCACCCAAAAAAAATGTGTGTTAGTTGTTGTTGCAATTTTTTTTTTGACGATATGGCCATTATTTTTGGGTATTTTAACAATTTTCTTTAAATTAATATAAATTATCAAGAATGCCATATTACCCAAAGATCAAAATGTTGAATTTATAACATGTCACAGCACCAAAAAAAAAAAATCATTTTAACACAATATCTTAAAATTTTTAACACAATATCTTAAAGTTTTTAAGCGTAGCCGGCCTTTGGCCGGGCTTAGGGATTACAAAATCCATGCATTAAACCCACCCTCTCCGTAAACTGAAGTTTTCTAGGTTAGCAGGCCTTTACGCTATCAGATTTGTAATGCCTCAAAAAGGCCTGATAACCAAAATTGTTTTGGTTTGCAGAGAGGTTGGGTTTAATGCATGGAACATGTAATCCCTAAGTCCGGCCGATGGCCGGCTACGCAGAAAACCTTTATAACAAAAAAACAAATCATAGAAGTCGTAATTTCGATATTTCGCCCAAAAAAAATATTTTGGATTTTTTGACAAGAGAAAATAACATTTTTAGATTTATGTCGCAGCTTTTGCGATATGACATTTACGGTTTTGGGCTATAAGACCTTGGGCGCAATGTCCGTACGCCTTTGGAGGGTATAAAAGATTCGGCACAGCCGAATTTAACACTCTCACTGCTTGTGTTTATTTTAAAATTGTGAATGTAAAATATTGTTAAAGTTATTTTGTGCAAATTAATAACAAAAAGTGCGCTCACGATATGTAAAGAAAAAGTTGTGGCAAATACTTGACGTTTAGTAAAATGGCAAATTTGCCAAATACCACACTAAAAAAGGAAAATTTAATCGTCACTGTGAAAACCCCAATTAAGTTTTAGACCTAAGTAGTAGAATTAAAATATAAAGTCGAAAAAAAAAGTTTTTTGCCATACAAAAAAAAAAAAAAATGGCGCTCTAATGTTTGAATATATTGTCTACTTGCAGTGCATGTGTGTTTGTGAGTGTTTAAATCGAAATGTGAAACAGATGCCCCCATACAGTTGCACTGTTACATTTCATAAACTTTGAACATTACACATACAGACGTATGACTGTTAGAGGGGTATGAAAAAAATCACAAATACATTCTTCAATGGTCCCGAATTCGACAATTTTTGGAAGCATTGAATTAAAAAACAAAATGGAAACTCCTTAGTCTGGCTTTCTTTTAATACATCTGTAGCAGATATCGTCAGATTTTGTGCAGATCTGGTTATGTTAGCGTGATTTAAATTTTAGTTTTTCAATTTTGAATTGTTCTTTTCTTAAAATACATCACACAAAAAATGCATATTCCTTAAATGATTTATTTTCACCTCACTCTACTGCATATACAAAGTCAGACGCATACAATCAACAGCAAACTCATGGTAATAAAAACACTAAAAACTCAACTAAAAATCATGTTGTTTCAATGTGTTTGCACATGTATGAGTGTTTTTTCAAACAACAACTTTAAGAATATGTTTTTTTTTGTTAGTTCTTTTCGTGTGTATGTGTTTCGTAGCCAATAAGGACAACATCAACTAAACAACTTATGTTTGTTTGGATAAGTATTAAACGCCATAAAAAAATTGGGTACATTTACAAATTTATTGCACTTGGCGAACTCATACTAGTACATACAAACAATTGAATATATTTACTTACAAGGGATAAATCCCCAGTTTATACTTTTAACCAAACGTCCATAACTTGTAGGTTTTCTTGGATAACTCCATTTAATAATTTTATGAATTTCAACCAGATTCCTACCCGTAGGTCTGTCTTGAAAAGAACAACAAATAAAAAAAAGCCTATAGATTTTTTTAATAAAGTCAATGGATGACAGCCGGTATACCTCCCTTATAAGATCGGTAAATAGAAAAAAAGTAAAGTCAACTTATGTTGTAGAGTTAACTAGAGTTGAACAGAGTTAAGTCTTTTATGCTTTTTATACTTTATGCTTATACAAACTTACATATATACACAATTTATAATTCTATGTTTTTTTATTTCCTCAAGATAGCGACTATTGACACCATTTCTTTACAAAGCAAGAGTTTTTAAATTCGATACTTTCCAAAAATATTTAAATTTTGTTACTGGTATCGGAGGTAGCTCTTGAAGTTATGGGTGCTATTGGCTAACTGCAACAGTTGGATCCTAGCAAAAAGTTGACTTCCACTTAAAGAAAGCATTGATTATATAAGGGGCATGCCAAAATCACTAATTTCGAATACGACCCTCTTAAGTTTTGCACATTTTTTATATGTTCTAGTACGTATTAAATGAAACTTATTAAACTGTAAAAACTATCGACAGTTGGACAACATTTTGTTGGCATGTAAACGTAGTTTCAGAAATAAATATATGAAAAAAATTTTTAAGTAATTAACACATAGTTTTAAACTTTTAAAAATTTGAAGGTAATTTTCTAGAATCTTAGACATTTTTTTATTAAAAAATTTTGTTTTCTGAGAAACTTTTCCATAGAAAGAGTCTAAGAATGTTTTTCCTTAAAAAAAATGTTTTAGTTTCTGAGTAATTTTTCCCATAGAAAAAGTCTCAGAGTCTGAGTCTCTGAAATTTTTCCTACAAAAAAGTCTTAGATTCTGTGTCATTTCTTAAATAAAAAAAATCGAAATCTAAGACCTTTTTTTTTAGATTTTGTGGTATTTTTTCTAAAATTCTCAGAATATTTTTTTTAAAATTCTCAGAGTCTAAAGCAATTTTTATAGAAAAAGATTTGCAGCCTTACCATAGAAGAAAAAAATTAAATTAAAATCGACTTTTAATTTTATTTCCATACAAATTTCAAAAAATGTATGGAAAATTTAAAATTTAAAATGAAACTTTTGTTAAAATAGACTTTTAATTTTTCTTTGGTACGGGCCATTGTTTTTGTTTTTAAAATCGAATTTCAAAAATTGTATCGAAAATTTGAAATTTAAAATAAAAATTTTGTTAAAATTGACTTTTTATTTTTCTCTGCTACGGGCCTTGGTTTCTGAGTTATTTTTCCTATCGAAAAAATCATTCAGCCTTACCACAAGTAAATAAAATAAATTTAAAAGGAATTTTAATTTTATTCCATACAAATTGTTTTTGTTTTTAAAATCGACTTTCAAAAAATGTATAGAAAATTTGAGATTTAAAATAAAACTTTTGTTAAAATAGACTTTTTATTTTTCTATGGTACGGGCAATAGATTTTAGAATATTTTTTAATATCAAAACTATTTTTTTTTCATCAAACTTCTGTTTTTTTTTTTTTCAAAAAAAAAAAAAAAAATTTTTTTCTTCATCAAAAACTTTTTTTCATATATGAAACATTTTATTCACCAAAAATCGTTTTTCATTTTTTTTTTACTAAAACTACTTTTTCAACAAGTCTTAACTTTTCAAATAAAAATGTTCAATTTGTTTATCAAATGTACATAAAACCAGTGAGAGTGTTAAACTCTTCGGTGCCGAATCTTTTATACTCTCCAAAATGTAAAAACACTATTTTGCACTTATTTTTGCACTCATTTACCAAATAAAAAGCCCTTTTGGTTTGGACTACATCTTGCTTTCCGCAGACAGATGGACGGATGTATATGAGTCATTCCACACCAAATGTTCAGCAAAAAAAAAGTTGTGTCGTGTCAATATGAAATCATTTGCAAAGTATTCGCTCTTAGGGTACTATTAAATAACAAAAATAAAATTTAAGTTTTCTCAAAAAGTGGGCCTTGTAGGCGTGGTCAAAAATGGAAAATATCTTACTTTTATGTCTGAGCATCTTTACTTCAATATTTATGCAAATTAAATGAAACACAGTAAAGTCTTAAAGACAAAAGTTTTTTATAGATTTTTGTATGGGCTTAAAAAAATAAAAATTGGAAAATTTTCAGAAGAAGTTCTGATTTTTTTTAAATTTAAACTTAAACTTTATTTATCAAAATCATGCCGCAAACTAATTTTTTTTTAATTTAAAAAAAAAAAGTTTAAGGATCTGAAATTTTCAGGGATGTATTTTGCCTTGTTTTCGAGAAATCAATTGTCAAATATTGCAACACGCTAATTTTATACAATAATGGTGTATAAAACGTGTGCGTATGAGTAATGTCAATACCTAAAAAATATTTTAAGAGGCGATGCACAGTGTTGCGTCTTCATGTAAAGAGTGGCCAAAAATAGAAGGAGTTAAGTTAGAGCGTTACAATTTGGAACACTTGTTAAGATCGATAAGATCAAAAATTTTTAATTTGGTAAACATCCGCCCAAGGATTCGTATCCTTTCCATATATCCTGAAATTAAAATATGGCATAAAATGAAAACTAACACTTCAATCTTCATGTTATTTATTGCAGTTATTACATATAATGCCATTAATTATTCTACTAAATTTTGTCCAATTAGGAGCAAGGACACGCCTAGCTCAAAAATGACCTTTTTAAAATAACGTTCAGAAAAAGGGTAAAGTTATTTCATGAAATTTTGAAAATCCAACTGTTATTCTATGCCCAATGTATTTACCAAAATTTGTGCAAATCGGAACATGGATACGAATTCCTCGAAAATGTCCTTTTTTAAACAAGTCAAGAAAAAGTGTAAAATTCAAATCCCTTCCTGAATTTTTGCATCAAACACTTAGAATATACCTCAAGTCTTAATTAAATAAAAAAAGGATGTAATACATAAATTAAAAATGTCCTTAAAAAATTAAAAAAAAAAGTTTAAAAAATCCTTCCTACTTCATGAAATTCTGTTCTGATAATTTTGAAAATACCTTATTTTAATATAATTAAAGCAAGGATTTTCCTTAACCTATCCTAAGGATATTCTTAGTGAATAAATTTTCTTTTTTAAAGACTTGAGAAAATTCAGGGAAATCCTTGAACCATAAAACTATCAATAATTCACAACACTTTTGGCACGTAGTATTTACAATATGCCTATCTCAAAAAGACCTTTATAAAATAGGCAAGTAAAAATATAATACAACGTACTTCCTCCTTGTGTATAGCCAAGCATCTAATTTGTGTCAGGCCTAGATGACAAATAATAGATCTTGGACCAATTTAAATAAAATTTAAAATTTATCCTACCGATTCATTCTGCATTCCGGTTTATTATATGTGTTCCATAACTATTTTTCGCAAAACATTTCAAATTATCAAGAACAACTGCTGCATCTTGGTGTTTAACTTTAAGCCGTTCGTTAAAAAAATTTCCAAATTTATATTTTGGCTCCCACAAAAAAAAAAATTTGTTAAAAAAAATTTAAAAACGTGGACGAGTTCTTTTGTTATTTTTAATCTACATACTTATACCAATATTTTCTGCAAAGAACTAAGCGCGCCAATGAGGGCTATAAAATTGGCTGACTATGAAATATGAAACTTGCAAAATAAATTTGTATTTTCTTTGGAACTCACTTTATAACAGCGTTACATGCCATATGATTAACTTAAGTCAACCAAAACAGCATTATCATACAAGCAACATATCTAAATTAAAATTTCATTACCAATAAGGTCGAATTTTAAATGCAATATAATAATTTAATTGTTACAAGTACATGTGGATTTCAAAGAGTTTAAAGCCAAAATATGATATATTTCAAAAAGTTCAACTTTAGAGACACGTAACTTAAAAACTATTAAAGATATCTGCAAATTGTTTAGGATTTGTTTTATTTAGAATGTTTTCTAAAAATAAAATTCATATAACCTGAAATTTTTTGACATTTACACGTATTTATTTTTTTGGCCAAGTAAATTTTCCGTAATTATTTATTATTTAAGCTAATTAGGCCTAACTCCATTAATGTAAAATAAAACTCAGTTTTATCACATATTTCCCCGACGTTTCGTAACTTTTTTGGTTACTTTTTCAAGGGTCGTCTATTTAAATAAATTAAGAAACATAACATTAACAACAATAATTGCACCAATATATATAATAAAACTTACAATAATTTGAATTTTTAAATTTTTTCACATTACAACATTAACAATATAAATTACAGCAAACATAAAAACACAAAATTGTATAATTACAAACATAAAACACAAATTTGTATAATTAAATTAGCTTAAAATTAATATCACAGAATGTTCCTTGCTTCTACCCTATTGCAACTCTATAACTAGTACTGATATTTTGCGTATCCTCTTTATGGTTCATTGTTTTCTTTATATTCTTTTGAATTCTTAAACTTTCAATTGTATATCTCTTTTTCTCTCCTTTTTCTACATCTAATATTCTAGTGTTGTCAAAATTTATTTTATGTCCAGTTGAAATTACATGTTTTGACAATGCTGTGCTTTCCCTCTCTTTTGAAATATCCATTTTATGCTCTCCTAATCTCTTCTCCAATGTTCTTTTTGTCGTTCCTATGTATATTAAATCACAGCTGTTGTTGTCATCCCCCTCACACTTGACTTCATACACAACATTGCTTTTTTGTAATTTCTCTATGGGTGCTTTCGTTTTTGAAAAAATTGTATTTAAAGTTGTGTGTGGTTTATAAGCAAAATTGATGTTTTTAGTTTCTATTGTTGATCTTATGTTTTTGTTGTCTGTCAACCCCGGTATAAATCGTACACTGTAAAAATTTTTTGTTTCTATTTCTTTATTGTTTTGTTGTTGAAAATTAGAGTTGTGATTTAATCGTTTTTGTGTTTCATCTAAAATAGTGTTGATAACTTTTTTAGGAAAGCTATTGTTTATGAGTATTTTTGTGATTTTTTGTATATTTTTTTCGTGGTATTTGTTGTCGCTGATGTTTAGCACTCTATGAATGAGGTTTTTCGCGGTGTTAATGATCTGATTTTTTGGTTGTGTGGCGTTGTAATTTATTATTCTCCCTGAAGACGTTTCCTTGGTGAACCAATCAAAAGCAATACTGTCATTAGTGCGTCAAAGTTTCATATCTAAATAAGCGATCTCCTTTTGTGTTTCAATTTCAACAGTGAATTGGATTTTTGGATGTTGTACGTTAAAAGTTTTTAAGATTTCATCTTTTTCGTCAATTTTGATTACAGCTAAGATATCATCTACATATTTCGATATGTATTTTATGTGTATATTTTTATTCTCCAGTTCTGTAAGTGCATCGTCAAGTAGGTTGTCCAGAACAATATCTGCTATGGTCGGGGAGAGTGGGTTACCCATAGGCATACCGAAAATTTGATTATATAATTTACCGACCATTTATGGCCAAGGACGCAACACTGTGCGATGGTAGCGTGAGTGAGCTTTTAATAAAGATTACGCACGCTCATGAAATAAAAAATTTTGTCACGCACGATATTTTATTTTGCTCACGCTGATTTACGCACACGTGCGTAGAAAAAAATAAGTCACGGTCACGATGTTCACGTAAGCGTGAGTAAAATAAAATATCGTGCTTGAATAATTTTTTTTCTTTCATTAGCGTGCGTGATCGTAAATAAAAACTCACTCACGCTCCCATCGCCTCTTAAAATATTTTTTAAGTATTGATATTACTCATACGCACACGTTTTATACACCATTATGGTATAAAATTAGCGTATTGCAATCTTTGACATTTGATTTCTCGAAAACAATAGATAGAAAAGCACTTTAATTTTTTTTTTAAATTAAAAAAAAATAAAATTGCGGCATGTTTTTTGATAAATAAAGTTTAAGTTTAAATTTGAAAAATTCAGAACTTCTTCTAAAAATTTTCCATATTTGAAAAAACTTTTGAGTTTATCGATTTTTTTTCTGCTATAGTTTGTTCAATAATTTTTATATTTATAAACGTATTCTTTAAGAAAATTTAGTTGTGAATACGATGAGCCTTATGCCGAAAAAATCGGATAACAATTGACAGAGTTGTGATAATTTTTCGAAAAAAAAATGAGATTTTGCATGAAAAAAAAAAAAAAAAACGAACTGAGGTCGCGTATCATTATTTTAAAGGTTTTTGGCACCCTGAATTCGAATTTGACCTTGAAATTTCGCTATCTTATTAAGTTTTTAATATATCAATTTGTGTTAAATATCTCAAAAGCCTGACGCGATTTAAATATTTGGATTTAGCACGCCAAAAACCTTTAAAAATATTGTACACGACCTCTTGTCATAAATTTTTTTTTTTTTTAAAGAAACACACTCAGGCAATGCTGCCTATCAATTACTAATGTAACCGTGTTGTTTCTTTCGGAAAGGGGATAGAAGAGAGATGAAAGATTTGAAAGATAGAAGGGCTTCAGTATGGCAACACTGTAATTGCGCGTGTTGATAATTTTGAGTACAGTTGTTGCATCTGGCGAATTATTTTCGAAGCTGTGTTTCATAGCCATTATTTTATTATTTTACTTCGTTGACGTTTTAGTGCTATTTATCAACGAAGGAGGTTGCTGCGATAGATATTAGTTATAAATATAAACTAATAAATATCTGAAAAAAAATGTTGTTCTGCCTGAGCCGGGAATCGAACCCAGGCTTGCTGGCTAGTATACTATGGATTAAATATGGATTAAAGGAATGTTTACATGAGTAAAAAGTTTTAATATCTTGTAAACTTACTTTATCTTCACTAACAAAAAACTTTTTAATTTTTGTTGCTAAGATTTCAAAAGAATGGGGCGCTGGATTAATTTTATTTCCAATTAAATATTCTGTAATGCTGCTGGAAATCAATTTACGGTAGTCTTTGTTGAGGCATTTATTTTTTTTCATAAAATTGTAACACTAGCTTTCCACTTAATGATGACTTTAACAAATCTTCAATAGAAATCTATTTTTTATATTTAATTATGAATATACCATTATATATTGTGTAGAACAACTAATATAATTAAATATATATACGTGTGTACTAGGTCACGAAAAATTAATTTTGTCGATTTTCGTTGATTGTCGGGCAAATTATAGTTCCTTTTGGTCTAAAAACTCTATATTTATAAAATTTAGCTAAATCAAGCAATTTTTACACGTGTCTTAAAAAATTTTTCCTTACTAACCAAATTTTTTTTTTAATATAATTTCAATATAATATTTTTTATGAATATGAATCATTTAAAGCAACAATTTTTAGAGGAAGATCTCAACGACTCTTTTTTCCGAATTTAATTTTGAAGCTGTGAATGAAAATTGTTGGCGGGAATAAACTAATCAAGTATAATGATAAATACAAAAAAAAATTAAAAAACGAATAAAACAAACATTTTTTTTTTGTTTGGAGGAATCTTTTTTTTCAAGTTTCAACTTTAACTCCCAGCGACAGGGGTTAAAATTGTCGGATTTGGTTAAAATTTGAAATATACAGTTTTTAAACCAAAAGGACCCAGAGTTAGCCCAGCAATTGACGATATTTAACAAAAGTAATTTTTCATGCCACTCTTATACATGTTTATTCGTGATACTTAAAGTAAACTTATTAGGAATAAAAACCGAAAACTTAAATAATTTTTGGTAAATATGAAACGAACTTAGATGAGAAAAAATTAAATGTCTTTAAGGCATAACATTAAGAGCAGAAAACATGACAAAAAATAAGCTATAATTTTACATTTATAACAAATATAACACTAAAAAATTTATTGGAACTTACATTTTTCACAGTCATAAAATTAAATATTAATGGCTCAATAAATACTTAATAACCATAATTAAAAAAGTTAGTAAATTACCTCTGTAAAAATGCTTTCTACAAAAAAATCAGGAAAGTTTTGAGGAATCAATTCTTCAACAGAAGCCGCTGCTATCTCTAGATTTCCACCCAAATTGTTTACGTCAATATTCTATTAAAAAATATGATTTCACTAAAAATTCAACAATATTTTATATATGTTTACTTGTTCCTTTTGCCACATTCTCAAGTTATATTCAAATATTACTCTTGGGCCATATAGATTTTTCGGAATTATATCATCCAAATGGACTTTACTCAAAAATTTAATGCTCTCTTTGTCAATTTGGTGATCTAAAGATTTTGTAGGTTAAAAAAACATTTTTTATTCAATACTCTAATGCAGATGAACACGGTTATATTGCTCTCAAAGGGACAAAGTATTTTAGTACATACTTTATAAAGTAGTAAAACAGTTTATTTGACTTAAAATATTTCAATTATTTGTTGTAAACAAGCTTCAAATAGTTTTAATGGAACTTAAAATTACTTGTAAACTGAAATATTTCGTTGTAAACTTAGTTTTTGTATGGAAAATGTGGGCACTCTTTGGTACCGCAAAAATGTGTTCAATATAGACATAGTGCATTATAACCGTGTTCGATATACATACTTAAAAATGCGGTTTGAAAATATCAGTTTTCTAATACACCAATACCCCGATTTGCGTTGCTTCGTTTTGCATAGTTTCGAAGTTGCGTTTGAAAAAAAAAATTATTGAAAATTTACTTTTGTAGCTAAAATTATGAGTTTTGAAACCAATTAAACGAAAATCAATAGAAACGTATGGGAAATCGTGCTTCGGTTTGCATCGATTCGGTTTGCGTCGCGTTTCTCCGGTCCCAGTTAACGACACAAACCGGTGTATTGGTGTATATTTTAAAAATTTCATTTTAAAATCCTACTTATAAACTTTAAAATAAATACCAAACATTAAGTTCGTCTTCATACCTACAAATAATTGTAAAAATTGTTCTCCTTTTAATTGAAAAAGTAATTGAAGAAATTCTCCATCAGAATCCATTATCTAAAAATGTGAGTTATTTTATATGTTAAAAACAATTTTATTATTCATTTTTATTGTTATTGAGAACGAAAAAGTATTTTTTTTTTATTTATTAATTTATTTCGAGAATAATTCAATTATAATTATTTAATTAATTCATTTTGAATTGATTATTTTTTTTTTCAAATAAATTAATTCGAAAGAAATTCATTGAATTACATTAAGGTATTTACAAAATGATTTTATATATGTATCGAAAATATTTCCAATTTGTTATTATTATTTAAAAAAAGTTTGTGGAAAAAAAAATTTGTTAAAAAAAAGAATTTTGAACGAAATAACAAGTTTTCTGGGATATTTATAATATGTGTATATGTAAAAATATTTAATTCCATGTAATTAATTTGATAGATTTTGTAAATAATTGTATTTGAAATACTATGAAAACATAGAAAGCAGTGCTTTAGGTAAATATGTTGTGACAAACATTCCTTCTCAGTTTAACACTCCTCGAGAGCATTGTTCAGAGATAAACCCCTTGACTGACCAATTATCCAATAAATGAACAATTGTTACCCCATTTCTTCTACAGACTTAATAATATCATAACATCAGAAAATTTTTGTATTAATTCAGGAATAACAAAATCTAAATTTATGTTTATTGTATTTGTTGACTCAACCAATTATGTAAGTAAAAGCAACTGAAAATAACAGTTGAAACAGTTTCTATATAAGTTGTTTTTAAGTCAACTAGATTTTCAGTTCTAAAAACTTACAAATATTTACAGTAAAATATATAACTGTTGTTGAAAAAAATTACAGTTAGTTTATATTAGTTGTTTATAAAAAATCGTTGTTTTCAACTAAAAAAGGTAGATGTTTTTTAGGCTAAATATGAAACAACTATTTTTGTAAGTTGTTTTAAGTCTTTTTTAAAACAACTTACACAAAAAACTAAAACATTTAACGAAGAAATGTTTCTACTGTTATACTCATTTGATTTTACTTACATATTTGGTACACCTGTGTACGCTTTTTCTGATGGTATAGTATTTATAATATCTTTTGTTGTCATGGGGATCAGAACGTCATTAATAGCGCTTATGTCAAATGACAGGATTTAATTGTTTCCAACTGAATCGTCGCAAAGGAAATTGTTGTCCCCAATGAAAAATTACGATGATGAACTCAAATATCTTTGTTAATTTACAAAAATTAAAATATCAACTTAATTTTTCAATCAAGACAACAATCAACACACTATAAAAGCGCAGCATGAAAATGCTTCAAATTATTTCAAATACTTTTTTTATTTCTGAATAATATTCACTCAATATTATAATATATATGTACATATTATTTAAACAACTTGAAAAACAAAAATAAAATAATTTTTTTAGTCAACTTATTTTGGAACAAAATTAAATTCAAATAATTATATCAAGAAATATTGTATTCATGAATTAAAACCCGTGCCGTTATGGTTCTGTTTGGTATTAGTGTGAAGTTACACGCAAAATTGCTGATGTTCATTCAATAATGAAAAATATATGCAATTGTAATTTGTGTCTGACATTGATTACATTTGGAGAGGCAAGCGTTTGTAATCATTAAAGTAAATAGATTCCTGTTTGGCTGAAAAACGCAACGGAAATCTTCTTCATATAAAATGAAAACATTTGATAAAAACCACTTGATGCTCCAATTGTAATTAATCTTTTAATCTCTTAATTCACATATATAAAAAACAGGCATTGTGTTTTTTATATATGTGAAGAAATATAAACTCAATATAAATTAATAACGCAAATCTATTTAATTTCACTTATATTATTTCAAATAAATCAATTAATTTTCACTCATTTATAAAACATTGTTACTTACCTTTTATATGTATATTATATTTTTGATAAAAAACTTCACGCTTTAATTGCACAACTAACCGATATGACCGCACGCACTGAGTTAGAATTTGTTACTGAAGAAAATCAAGGTTTCTTTTGAAGTTTCATTTTTTTTTCTTTTCTTTGTTTTTTTTTTTGTTTTTTTAAGTTAGGTATCTTTAAAGTTATTATGTGTATCTTTAAAGTTATTATGTGTTACATTAATTTAGTAACATGTCTCCTTAATTCTAAGTAGATCATCATTAAATTGGATAACTAAATCTTTAAGAAATAGAGAAATAAATAGTTTTGTTCTCAAAAAAAAATTGTGTATCACTATTTAGCATATGCAAAAAAAATGCTCTCTTTCTTTTCCTCTAAATGCTACACATGTGTACATATGTATTTATTGGGGTTGTTTCAATTTTAAATTTTAAAGAAATTGTCTTTATATTTATTAAGTCTTAAATAAATTTAAAGATATGCTTCTTTAACTTGAAGTTTATTATAATAAACTTAATTAATTGTCGCATATATTTAAAGTCAAATTTCTTTGACTCAATTCTTAATATTTATTTTATGAAAAATAATGGTTAAAATTAATTAAGCTGATATTTTTTAAGAAAAATCAATAATTTATTGGAAAGAAATTAAGATAACAATGATGAAAATATGTTTTCAACGCCTTGTTAACTTTTACATAATAATTTCTATCTCTATTTATGTTTTTCTTAATTTGGTTTAAGAATTTTATTAAAAAAGTTCCTTATTTATTTCCGAAAATGCTTAAAAAAAACTTAAAAAAAAAAACAATTTGATTGTAATAAAAACAATTACACGGTTTTATAAATTTAAGAAAAAGATTACTTTAATTTGAATAAATTTGTTTACTTAATTTAAAGAAATAAATTAAGACCAACTAAATTTAATGAAAAATTTTCTTTAATCTATTTTTTCCCATACATTTTTTTTTTCACTAGATCTATTATACAAATTCTTTAAAACAGTGCATTTTTATTGTTAATTAAAAGAAATTTTTACTTTTTTTAAGAAATAAAAATTAAAGAATTTTTTCTTGTTATTTTAAAGAGTTGAGTTTTTTGTGTGTACTTAATAAAAAAAAAGATTTCTTTAAATCAAGAAAATTTTCTTTTTAGTAAAGAAATTTTACTAAAATTAAAGACAAATGCATGTCTTTAATTTAAAGTTAGTTTTTCTTTAACATTAGTTTGCTCTTTTTTTTCAGTGTAGTCCAACGCGATAACCACTAAGCCACAGCACCCTCTATCACAACTCTGTCAATCTGATTTTTTTAGGATAAAGCTCATCGTATTCAGAATTAAATTTTCTTTAAAAATACGTTTATAAATATAAAGGTTGTTAAACGAACACGGTGAGCCTCAGCGATGTTCAGGTTGAACTTTAGTGTCGACGAAAAGTGTAAGCACAGTTCGATTTCTACATGAATAGATGTCACAAAACTGTTAACAGCGAAATCGTAGCTGATCGCATTCGCGAGATATCGCGAAATTAGTGTTTTTGTATTTTCTAAAATTTTGACAATGAAGTTTTTTAAATATCTTCAAAAACTGGGTATGTAGTTTTAATTGTATTTATTTACATGTCACAACACAGTTAACAGCGAAATCATATCTTCTCAATTTCGCGAGAAATCGCGAAATTACTTTTTTTGCTGTTTTTATTTTTGTTTTTATCTTCATATATGATTTTTTAAAATTTCATAAAAACATGGTATGCAGTTTTACTTGTGGTTGATCAAAGGTCACACAGCTGTTGACATCAAAATTGTAGGTGCTAAATTTCGCGAGATATCGCGTAATTATATATATTTTTTTTTTTATTGTATTTTAAACCCGGTTCTTTAGAAATGATAAAAAAAAGTGGTAAGCAGTTTGATTTGAACATGCTGGAAGAAATTAAAACTGCCCCCAAAAAAATTTTATCGCTCACTTTTGCGAGAAATAGCAAAAAACAGCTTTTTGAGGGTATTTCTTGTTTTGATTAATAAAAAAAGTTTCTTTAACATTGTTGAAAAACACGAAATGCAGTTTGAATTGCTATTCAATTCAATTAACGACAAAAATGTGGTATGCAGTTTGAATTCGAGGTTATTAGAGGTGACAAAACTGCAAGCATAAAAATTATTGACGATCAATTTCCCGAGAAATCGCAAAATTACTGTACGAGCTTTTATAATAAATTACTTTTTTTTCTTTGGTATCAAAAAAAAATAAAATTTAAGTAACGACAAGTATATGGTATCCAGTTTAAATTGCCCGTAACTGAAGGTAGTAAAACTGCTGAAATCTATATATTGACGCTAATTTTCGCGAAAAATCGCGAAAAATTTTTCAATTTTTTTCATTTATTTTGTATTGTAATATTATTATGCACTCTCTTTTTCTTCAAATAATTCATAACCATTTATTAACTGTTATACTAATTGTAAATGGTCAACAAACAGCAACTTCTATGTACCCAAGTCCTTATTGTTTCGTAACATTGAATAATTTAAGAAATCCAAATGCATGTGGTGACCATGAAGATGACATTTTGATAAACAGTGATGCAGTGCAAAATTGCTTAGAGCCGTGCAATAATGAATGTATGCAGTTTAAAACTTACGGAGACTTAAGAAGCGATTATAATAAATTTTGTTCTCTTGGTGGAAGGAAAATAAATGCCATGGAATGTCGCAGCACAATTCACCCACCTCTTTTTGATGAATATGATGATGTTTATGTTATTCAGAAATGTATAATTCCAGAATTACATATATTGCAGGGATTTGTTAATCACTTGTTTTGGGACGGTTTGGTACCTCTTCTTGGACGAACGAAAGCACTGTTGTGGCCAACAAAGCTTAAACTTGTTGCTAAAACTTATCAAGGAGAAATTTTCGAGGGAAATGCATGCAGAAAGCTTTTAACAGAAGCCGATAAACTTATGGATTCTGATATATATGAAAACGTAGGACCACTGCGGTTAGTGCCATTTATATCAGCTTTTAAAGCTATGAATAAAGTCGTCCAAGATTGCTTCTCCACAAAAGAAATTGGTGCTACACTGGATAAAAATATAGAGGAGTTAAATAAAAGCTTTAAAGCCACTGGAGTTTCAGAAACTTTAAAAATGCATGTGACCTTAAAACATTTAAAACACTGTCTTCACTTTTTAAATAACAAAGGATTAGGGTTATGGTCAGAGCAAGCTTGGGAATCTATTCACAGAGAGTTCCTTAAATATTGGGAAAGATATAAAATAAATTTAATTGCACATCCTAATTACGCACACTTAAAAAAAGCAGTGGTTCAATTTTCTTCTCAACACATTTAAATACGTATTCTTAAAAAATAATAAAAAATAACCTTTAAAAATACAATAAATCATGTACAATTAGACTGTATTCCCATTTTTCTCTCGTTATTTGTATAATATTTGTACATACTAATAAAATTATTAATAAATATGAAAACAAATTAAAGATAAATTTTGTGATTTCTTGAGCAATTGAGTTTTTCCATGTTTTCAGTTTTGTGAACTTGCCATGTTTACAATTTAAACAGAATACCATTTTTTTAGATATTTGAAATAAATCAATAAACAGGCTAAAGAAATTCTTAATAGATTTATAAATACATAATAGATTTAATATTAACTTTGCGATTCCTTAAAGAATTGACCACATAGGACTTTTGTGTTAGCAGTTTAATGTCTTTTTATCATGTACAAATAAAAATGCATACCACGTTTTTACACCATTTCAAAAGAACAAGCAAAATTGAAAAATAAAAAAAAATAAAAAATATATAAAATAATTCCGCGATATCTTGCGACAGTGTACACCTACAACTTTGATGTCAACACCTTTATGACCTTCGATCACGTACACATTAAAGTGCATATCAGCTTTCCACAACATTTGAAAAAAACCTAGAAAAAGTTGAAAAACAAAAATTGACAAAAAAGTTATTTCGCGATTTCTCGCGAACTAAAGAAGATTGTAGTACAAGAAGATAGAAGTACAATGAAAACTGTATACTCAGTTTTTGAAAATATTTAAAAAACTTCAATATCAAAATTTTTTAAAATATAAAATCACTAATTTCGCGATATCTCGCGAATGCGATCAGCTACGATTTCGCTGAAAACAGTTTTGTGACAACTAATCATGTAGAAATCGAACTGCATTTACACTTTTCGTCGACACTAAACATTGGCGTAGGAAGCCAACATTTCTGGGGGGGGGGCTAAAGCCCCCCTAGATTTTTTTTAAATTTTTTGGTATTTTTTTTTTTAATAGAAAAACCTAGACCTATTCCTGAAGCGTTCCCTTTAACATGCGTCTGGGTGTCCTATAAACGAATGCCCCCCGAAAGCGGTTAAAAATTCATATTTTTTTGTTTTTAAATTTTGATTCTGTAGATTTTTCGGAAATTTAGAACTCCTAGCTAGATATGTTTTGAGAATGAACGATTTTTCATGTTTTTCCTATAGTCAAATCATTAGATTACTAGAATTTTTTTAAGAAAAAGTTCAGATGATTGCAAAAGTTGCTGATTATTAGTCAAAATTCTCAGATTCTTTCTTTCAATA
This sequence comes from Pegoplata infirma, assembly GCA_963921195.1. Classification (NCBI taxonomy): domain Eukaryota; kingdom Metazoa; phylum Arthropoda; class Insecta; order Diptera; family Anthomyiidae; genus Pegoplata; species Pegoplata infirma. Next base: position 191,801,775 of record OY992536.1, read on the forward strand.
ACTTTTGTCTATAAAAAAACCCCTTAGAATTTAGAAACTTTTTTAAATCAAAGAAGTTAAAATGTTTCCTGAAGGTAAAACCCTAATATTTGGTAAAGTTTTTATCACTGACAAAAACATCAGATTCATATAAAAACTTTTTTCAATAATTCAGACTATTTTTCAATGGGAAAAACTATTAGATCTTATATAAAAATCATTACGAGTCCTTAAGACTCATTGAATAATCATAACGAGTCCTAAAGACTCATTACATATTATTATTATTATTTATTGTTGCAAAAATTAATGAAATCATTAAATTATTAAAAAAAAAAATTTTTGAATGATTAAAATTCTGGGGGGGGCTAAAATTATTCTGGGGGGGCTAAGCCCCCCCCAGACAGGGCTATCTACGCCTATGACACTAAAGTTCAACCTGAACATCGCTGAGGCTCACCGTGCGAACTATAGCAGAAAAAAATCGATAAACTCGAAAAATTTTCAAAAAATAACAAAACAAATAGATGTTATTGAAAAAATCAATAGATATCTTTCTTATATGTGTAGACCAATTCACACACATGGAAAGCCCTATCCGTCTTCTATCCAAACCTGTTAAACAAAATTTAAATTGGTTAAAAATTTTCTGAGTTACACAAGGTTTAGTTAGCAAAGTAAAAAAAAAAACGTTTTTTTACAATAACTCTAAAATTTGAGGGTGTATGGCAAGTTGAATGGGCATTTTTGTGATCTACTCGACAAAACTAACTACCTTTACCATGTCACATCAGATGTATTGTTTCACTGTAGCACAGTGAAATTAAATAACCTGCTAAAAATCTGCACAAAAATGTTTTGAAATTCAGCAAACAGTATCAGTAAAATTGCAGAAATATTTCTGTTATTTTCTAAAACTGAATGGCATAGAACTTACGAAAAATACACATTTCAGCAGAAAATTCTGCTAAAAGTTTTCTAATTCAAATTGAAACTCATTTTGTGGATTTTTTGATAGAGTTCTTCTTCTGAGTGTAACTAATTTTTATTCTGAACAACATATCTAAATTTCATGAAGATTGGATGGTAACTTCAGGGAGACTTCCCTTGCAAGTGAAGGGTATAAAAATAACTATTGGTGTAATTTGTTGGCCTTCACTTTTGTACTCCTATATCAGAGTATACTCTTAAATAACATTAAATTGTTAAATAATTTAAGTGAGTAAATAGCATCGATTTCTACAGTTGAAAGAATATTTGAGAACACTTAATTTTTTATAAGGGAAAATAAAAATTTCAAGTGAGGTTTGCAACAGTAAAATATTTTGAGTATTTTCAGAAGAAGATTTTTTTGAACTCTAACACTTTTTTCCACAGCTTTCCAATAATGTGTTTATTTCTAGGTTAGTATTCAAGAAAAATATAAATAATACATTTAAGGATTAATGGTTTATTACACTGGCCGTCAGGCAATATTAAACATGAACCGGATGTCATACGTCTTAAAGTAGAGATCAAATGGAATAAAACTGCATTTCCATCTTTTCATGGCAAATGAAATAGGAGGATCTCCCCTAATTTTTTCATTTTTCAGGTTAAAAGGATATGAATTAAGTCATTTGAAAACTTTATCAAAATATTTTGTTGAACATTTTGCATGATATTGAGGGATAAAGTTTTGAAAGGTTGTAACTTACCTCCTTTTTCCTGATATGTAAAAATAATAAAATAGGAAAATTAGGGAAGATTCTTCTCTTCCAGTTTCTATTACTAGTGACATCCTAGGACAAGTACAAATATTAAAAAAATATTTTATAAAATGTAATACTCTAAAATTTCGAAGTCCTTTTAAAGGGAAACAGGTTCACGAAAAGAAAAACTGTAAATACTATATTTGGTCTATAGTTTCAAACGTTTATTATCCAGTTCGTGCAAATTTTAATATTCATTCTTTTATTACAAATGTGCATTTAAGATTAAATAATTCAAAAATATGCATATTCTTAAAAATTTGCATAAATTGCCTTGAAAGCGTAACGGTAACCAACCTTGGTTTATTTAAATAGCTTGGCCAGCATTTGGAAATATTTTCAATTAATATCGATTGAAATAAACGTGCAGTCATCTACAATATTTTTTTTTTTTTTAACTTAAAATCAGTTTCGTATCTATAACTCCTGAATCCCATACAAATTGTATTCATTATTTTATGAATATTTAAAATTAATTTTAACAACTCCAATTCGTTGTTATTCTTGTATAAAATTAAACATTTGTTGATACTTTTTGGTCATAACGATGACAAATTTACATTCATACTACCACTATTATGACATCTACATCTACATACATATGTAGTACATACATACATGTGTTCGTATTGCAGACAGTTTAACCGGAGGGCCAGTAGACATTTTGGACAGTCAAACAAATACGTTTCATTGCACAATTTGTATTTAGCATTTGTTGGTTGATTTTTTGGTTTTGTATGGATTCAAAAATTTATATATCTATGTTTTTGTGTATGTGTGTTTAATAGAGTGGTCCGAAGTAACACTTTTATTTAAATTATGATATCCACAATCAAAAGGAAAGCTCTGTCAAAAAATCTGTAAAATTTTTGTTTAATCTTACAAAAAAAATTGGAAATTTTTTTCTTGGAAAACAGTAAAATAATTAACACTTTAAAAAAACTTACAAAACTTTCTTGTAGTCATTTGTGATCAGCAGATTTTTTTGCTGTCTCGACAGATTTTTCTACTGATTTCTCTATATAGATACTAGAGTTGTCAATTATTCGACTTTCAACTTTGTTCGAATAATTCAAATAATTGTTTTTCCTCGTTCGATCAAACGATTAAAGATCAAAATTTATTCGATTAATCGAAGAGAATAACGAATAAAAAAATTTTTTTAAAAAACATTTTTATTAACAAAAAAATAAACAATTCATATAAAAAATCTTAAAATAAGAAAGTTAAAATTTTTATTACGAAAAAATGCATACAAAACTTAAAAATAAAATAGTTAAAAGTTAAAAAAAATTAAAAATTGAATAACTGAGATGACACTAACTGGGGTGTTTAAAACCGGTATAGGAAATACCAGAAATGTCTATAATTTTTAGAAATTAAATTTTTCTTCTGCATTTTTTCAACTTGAACCCTTATAACAAATATAATTAGAGCCCGTGCTCGATCTGTACTTACAGAAAAAATCAAATGAGATCACTTTTAATTAATGGATGTCGATTTTAATTCGAGTTTTTCTTTTCCCGGACTTTTTCATTTCCCGGGAAAGCGGGATTCATTTTTAAATTTCCCGGGATCCCGGGAATTCCCGCAAAAACTAAAAATCCGAATTTTTTTGTCAAAAAAATATATAAAAAGCTTAATGAATGCGATTACACCATTTATAATGTTTATGTATCATCAAAATCTTATTTAGTACCTTTAAAACAAAAAAATAAAAATATGTTCCGAGAAAAGAAGTACAAATTTTGTTACACAGTTTTTATAAAAATACAACCCAAATATGTCGAAGTCTTTTAAAAGTATTTTTAAGGGAATATGTTGTTTCACATCGCATTATCTGTTTTAATAATAAAAATTCATCATTTATTCTAATTCATCTAAGTTCATTTTTACAATTAGTTCTCATCGCTTTGCCTCTAAAACACAATGAAACTGATTCAGAGGAGTTTCTCAATTATGTCTCTGAAACTGAATGTAACTGTTTCAGAAAAATAAAATTATAAGAAAATTTTAAAAAATTATTAAAAAAATTTTAAAATAAATGTTGTTTTTTTATTTTTAGTACCAAAAAGGTTCATAAAAATAAAATGTATTTATTCGGCCTTTATATATGTATATATATTCGATTAGAGTTTTATTCTAGTTCGAGGCCCAAAAATATTTCTATATATGATATTGTCATAATAGAGTATTTTTAGTTTATTGCTTTAAAAAAGTTACTCATCTCATAGTATATCTGTACTGATCAGTTTCATCCCCACTAAAGGAATCATCAGCAGACTTTAGAGAATCATCGTTGGTCAATCAAACATCAAACCAGACATAATATTTGATATATTTCACAAGTTATTTGAGAAATACTATTATGAAGGTCCGAAATCTGTTTTCCAACAAAAATAACTCTTTTAAAGCAAAAATTGTATATACTAAATCACCGTCGGTAATTATTAATATATGTGTTGCTGTTATTTTACAATAACAACAGTACCTAACCAAACAATAGTGTTGGTAGGATAAGTCGTACTAAACTTTGTGTTAAATGTTGTTTTTTTATTTTTAGTACCAAAAAGGTTCATAAAAATAAAATGTATTTATTCGGCCTTTATATATGTATATATATTTTGTTGGAAAACAGATTTCGGACCTTCATAATAGTATTTCTCAAATAACTTGTGAAATATATCAAATATTATGTCTGGTTTGATGTTTGATTGACCAACGATGATTCTCTAAAGTCTGCTGATGATTCCTTTAGTGGGGATGAAACTGATCAGTACAGATATACTATGAGATGAGTAACTTTTTTAAAGCAATAAATTAAAAATACTCTATTATGACAATATCATATATAGAAATATTTTTGGGCCTCGAACTAGAATAAAACTCTAATCGAATATATATAAATTTTAAAATATTTTAAAATTCTCGTTTCTAAAAGAAAAACCCGTTAATTTCAGAGTCATTACTTACACAGATTTTATATCAATTTATCGATTTAAAAAGAATCATGTCAAGAGACATAAATATTTTCTAGAGAAACAAATAATAATACTGCAAATTTTTATAATGCAAGTCTCAGAAAGAAAATTTTTCAGCTTCTGAAAAAAGTATCAGGTTTTGAAAATTATATCCTATCGAAGATTTATATATTGTGAGACTTTTTAAGTCTCAGATTTTATGATATTTTTTAGTTAGAAGGTCTCGCTTGGAATACTTTTTATGTCCTCTTGGTCCCTGCGTACGTTTCTGCCATCAATTACACTGTGCTACAAAAGACCAAAAATAATTTATGCAGGGGTTCTCATATGATAATTCGGGTTGGTTGGAGTCCATAGAGTACTGATATACTCATAGTTTTTCTGGATCACTTCGTTAAGTACGTTTTTTATTGGCAAATGTGTTGAAAAACGGAAATTCTTAAATTACAATTTTAAAAAATTATTACTTTGTTAGTTTGCAACTGATTTTCGATTTTATGGATTTGTTTTAAAGGTATAGGTCTTACCTTTCAAACAAAACAAAAATATTAAAAATCGATCAAGAATTGGCTGAGCTACGATCGCTTAAGTAAAAAAAAAACGTATTTTTTGAAAAATTTGTCATATTCTTTACACTATAAGTTGAAAGTGCATCATTAAACAATTTTTTTGAATTTTTTGTAAAAAAGTATAGTAAAGTAGCTTTCCAAAACACCAAAAAACATAACAATCGGTTTAAAAATGAATGAGTTATGCTAAGTTTTGTGATAGGGCATTTTTAAATTTTTTCAGAAACGCTTGTAATTCAAGCATTATTCATAAATCTTGTTACTAGTAGTAATTTTATGCGCATATGCATATAAACTAGAGATGGGAACGTAATTAGATTTGTGCGTGATTCACACATGATCAGAAGTGAGCGTGATTGAAAATTAATTTTACTCACGTGGTTGTTAGTGAGTGTCAGTGTGAGTGGAATAAAAAAATGGGCGTGTCAGTTACTTCCAAATCCTATTTATAATTTTTAGGGTTTGTTTAAAAAATATCAGTGTTACTTCTTAAACAAAAAAATATTGTGAATCGGTTGAAAACTGGCTAAGGTGCGCTTGTTTAAGTAAAAAACCTTTTTTGAAGAGTTATACCTGTAACATTTTTATGACAAAAAACATTTGACATTTTTGAAACGAAATTGGTAAAATTGTGGGATCATTTGATGGAAATTGTACCTATTTATAAATATACGTATGAGGCATTCCACACCAAATGTTCAGCGAAAAAAAAAAAAACATGTGAACCGTAAATTTTTAAATGGGTTGTATGGATAGCCATGTGAGGCATTCCACACCAACTGTTCCACTACAGAAAAACCATAGTGGTTTCAATGGGATATCATTTGCAAAGTATTCGCTCTTAGGGTACTAATAAATAACAAAAATAAAATTTAAGTTTGTTTCAAAAAGTGGGCCTTGTAGGCGTGGTCAAATATTAAAAATATCATTTTTTTTGCCTGAGTATTTATTCACGATCACGCACGCTAATGAAAGAAAAAAAATATTCAAGCACGATATTTTATTTTACTCACGCTCACGTGAACATCGTGACCGTAACTTATTTTTTTCTACTCACGTGTGCGTGAATGAGCGTGAGCAAAATAAAATATCGTGCGTGACTAAATTTTTTCTTTTATAAGCGTGCGTAATCGTTATTAAAAACTCACTCACGCTACCATCGCCTCTTAAAATATTTTTTAAGTATTGATATTACTCATATGCACACGTTTTAAATACCATTATTGAATAAAATAAGCGTGTTGCAATTTTTGAATTTTGATTTTTCGAAGACAAGGCAAAACACATCTCTAAAAATTTCAGATCAGATAGAAAATTCCTTTAACTTTTTTTAAAAAAATAAAAAACAAATAAAATTGCGGCATGTTTTTTGATAAATAAAGTTTAAGTTTAAATTTAAAAAATTCAGAACTTCTTCTGAAAATGTTCCAATTTTCATTTTCTTAGCTTTTATTGATAGCCCATTCAAAAATCTATAAACAGCTTTTGTCTTTAAGACTTTACTGTGTTTCATTTAATTTGCATAAATATTGAAGTAAAGATGCTCAGGCAAAAAAAGTTAGATATTTTCAATTTTTGACCACGCCTACAAGGCCCACTTTTTGAAAAAAACTTAAATTTTATTTTTGTTATTTAATAGTACCCTAAGAGCGAATACTTTGAAAATGATTTCATATTGACACGACACAACTTTTTTTTTTGCTGAACATTTGGTGTGGAATGCCTCATATATGGAGCTAAGAAAATTGCGTTTTTGGTTGTTCAATTTTTCAAAAACTGGGCTTAGGAGGCGTGGTCAAATATTGGAAAAATGGTCAAGTTTGTGTCAAGTTGCCTTGTTTAAATATATATCAAATAAAAACGAAATGCACCAAAATCTCAAAAATTTACATTCTTGTATAGTTTTGTATCGGCTATCGATTAAAATTTTTTTGGAAAATTTTCAGAACCCGTTCTGAAATTTTCCATTTTTTAAAAAAGTCAATTTATAAAAAATCCGGCCACTTTTGTTTTTTTTTGTATTTTTTTTTTAAAGATTAGATGTTTGTCTAGCAAGATTTTTTTAAAAATTAAGAAAATCTATAAAAAAAAATTAAGAAGAAAAAAAGTAATTTTTCTGATTTTCAAAATAAATTTTAAAAATTTAAAATAGTTTTTGAAAAAAATTAATTTCAATTTGTGTTTTTGCTAATTTATGCCAAAATATGCAATAATATGCACTTAAAAGTTCGAAATATGCACAATATATGCATTTAAAATCAAAATATGCAAAAATATGTATTTTCACCAAAATATGCAAAATATGCGAAAACAAATCGATGCCATTTAATGCAAATCTCTTGATTCGGAAAGATAATTGGTCGATATCGTTTTTAGGCTTTCGACAAAAAACATGCATTTGCTTGGAAATCTCACCCTAGTTATATAAAAAACTTTTTTACCCGGGACCCATTGAAAAATTTTGGTACACAATTTTTTTCTCACTGAACATTTGGTGTGGAATGCCTCACATGTATATTTATATACAGGTAAAATTTCCATCAAATGATCCCACAATTTTAGCAATTTCGTTTTAAAAAAACATGTTTGCAAGCGCACAGCTTTTTCTGTCATAAAAATGTTGCAGGTATAACTCTTCAAAAAAGGTTTTTTACTTAAACAAGCGCACCTTAGCCTGTTTTTAACCTATTCTCAATACTTTTTTGTTTAAGAAGTAACACTGATATTTTTTAAACAAACCCAAAAAATTATAAATAGGATTTGGAAGTAACTGACACGCCCATTTTTTTATTCCACTCACACTGACACTCACTAACAACCACGTGAGTAAAATTAATTTTCAATCACGCTCACTTCTGATCATGTGTGAATCACACACAAATCTAATTACGTTCCCATCTCTAGTTTATATGCATATGCGCATAAAATTACTACTAGTAACAAGATTTATGAATAATGCTTGAATTACAAGCGTTTCTGAAAAAATTAAAAATGTCCTACCACAAAACTTAGCATAACTCATTCATTTTTTAACCGATTGTTATGTTTTTTGGTGTTTTGGAAAGCCACTTTACTATACTTTTTTACAAAAAATTCAAAAAAATTGTTTAATGATTCACTTTCAACTTAGAGTGTAAAGAATATGACAAATTTTTCAAAAAATTCGGTTTTCTTTTACTTAAGCGATCGTAGCTTAGCCAATTCTTGATCGATTTTTAATATTTTTGTTTTGTTTGAAAGGTAAGACCTATACCTTTAAAAAAAATCCATAAAATCGAAAATCGGTTGCAAACTAACAAAGTAATAATTTTTTAAAATTGTAATTTAAGAATTTCCGTTTTCCAACACATTTGCCAATAAAAAACGTACTTAACGAAGTGATCCAGAAAAACTATGAGTATATCAGTACTCTATGGACTCCAACCAACCCGAATTTTTATATGAGAACCCCTGCATTTTTTTGGTGTAGCACAGTGTTATTAAGAATTTTAATAAAATCTCTTAAAAATCACATACAAAATAATCAATAAAAGTCAAAAAATCAACAATTTCAAAGAAATGAAAATTCCCGGGAATTCCCGCTCTATTTCCCGGGATTTCGGGATCGAAAATTTACGGGAATTCCCGGGAATTTTCCCGTGAAAAACTCTAATTTTAATACTTGTTGAGAAATAATTCAAATACAAATTATTATTTGAAATATTCAGACAAAATATATCATAAATGATTTTAATTTTTGTCAAATAAGACAATTTAAGTTATTCTTAAGAAATAATCTTTTAAAAATAAAAGTTGACTTAATTTTTTTGCTTTCAAACGATTTTTGGTTTTTGTTTTTATTAAATTAGATTTTGAAAACACTCTTTCGCTAATTGTTGAAGTAGGTGATATAGTAAGAAGAGCATAAAAACAGTTTATCTATTTTTTCTGTTCTTTTTTAAGATTTTTCCAAATATGTCTGATATGTATATCGCTAAAGTCCTTTTTATTTTCTGAATTTTTAATACTTTGAATTGAATTATTTAACTCGCATAAAAGATTACTATTTTCATTACTAATAACTTCCTCTATTTCAATACTTTTATCTGAATTATTGTGATAACTTTCAACATAAAATAATCTGGAGTATAATTAATTTGCATATTCTTTTGTTTCGCTTTTTGGAGAATATTTTAAGAAACTATCATTGCTCGGAAAATTTCCAGAATTTAGAAAAATTATTAACGTATTTAACTCTTTTATACGTCTCTCATTTATTCTTATTTTAATACGTTTTAGTAAGTCTGATGCAAAAGAATTATCAATTTTTTTCTAAATTATTTATTAAAAACTTGATAACTCCCCATAATTCTATAATGGATGTGCTATCCAGGGCTATGGCTACAATATATTTTAACTTTCCTACGTTTTGTATAAAATCTTTCAAAATTTATGAGAATAAATCAAATTCTAAGCATTTATTTATTTTTTTAATAAAAAAAATTGTTCGATTAATCGACATTAATTAATCGATTTATTCGTTATTCGAAAATCGTAATTTTTGAATTATTCGAAAAAGAGTTGGGTTTTGTTTGATCGATTAATCGAATTATTCTTAATCGACTGACAACTCTAATAGATACTCAAGACAGATATTTAGCAAACCGTGTCTGCTAAAATCAGCACATTTTTAATACGGCTCAAAATGGGTGTATTTTCAGCAGATTTTTCTGCTGATTGGAAAGAGAATTTATTTTGAGTGCACAACGTTAGCCCATTTTCTTAGTGCCTAACAACTCCCTGTCCAAAGTCTTGAATTCGTTAAGGTTTAGAAGTCGATCACTTTGACGACTTTTTTGTTCAGTTTTTAGAGAAAAAAACTGAGTAAACTGTACAGAAGCACCCGGCTTTTACTACATGGTTAATATTAAAAAAAATTTGAAATCTGATCCCAAATTGAATTATATTATCTGTTATCAAAATAAAAAAATATTAAATACTTTTGCAGTTATTCGCGATTTTCTAAAATTTTCAAAAAATCAGAAATTTTAATGTTATTTTTCAAATTATCTTAAAACGCAATTTTTTTCGTCCCGCCCCTTTTAGGAAAATAATACATAACATTTTATAAAATTGTATTATTTAAGCATAAATACACTCAAAAAATTATGTCATTACCCAGTATGCAAAATGTGTCGAGATCGATTCGAAAAAGAATCGTTTTCTCTAAGAATTTCATCGATATCGAGTTCGATATAATGTCGATATAAAGCGTGTTTTCCTATGTGGCATGCAAGGTGATATAGAATCGAGTTTTGGTACAGGATTCGATTCGATTTTTAATCGAAAAATTTCATGAATTTCGATACATTTGTTTTATAATAATTTTTTTTAATTGTTAATTGTTTAAAAAAGGTAAGAATTACAAAAAAAATAATTTATTACTTACTACTACTAACTTACACTTAACTAATTTTTACTAATTTAATTTATTTATTCTTTAAATTTAATTTTTACTAATTACTATTTTTATCTGCCTCACTTGAGATTTGAACTCAGAACTCCCAGTTTACTGGTTGAACGCCGTACTCCTTCAGCCAAAGTTTGATCATAAAAGTACTTTTTTAAAATTACTTTTACTAAAATTTGAATTTTTTTTATTATTATTTGAATTGCCCTTAAATTATAATTTTTATTATTATTTGAATTACCCTGTTTTTATATTAATTTTATTTTGTTTTGACATACTTCTCATAATTTGAAATATTTTTATTTAAAAATATATATTAGTACAAACAAATTTTAAGTTGTGTATGGCCTAGTTGGCTAGCAGGTTCTGCAGCTTAGGATTTGTAGTTTTATGGTCGTGGTTCAAATCCCGGTCGCGGATTTTTTTTTTTATTTTTTTTTTTTATTGTTCTGATGTTAGATATATTTTTTTTATTTGTGGAATTTTTGTTTAACTTAATAAAACTAAAACTCGATGTTATATCGAAAAAAAGTATTTTTTTTGATGGAAAAACAAATACGAGAATTCCTAAAATGTAGATCGGAAATCATTTCTAAGTCGATTAATTTTTCAATAAAGATATGAGTTCGAGAAACGTTAAAATATCGACTGTATATAATATCGACTTCGAATCATTTTTGCGGAAAACCTTCGATAAAACTTCGAAAAAATTGTTGCCTCGAAACTGTGCAGATTGGGTAACTGCTTGTTGTTTATTTAAAAAGATTTACGTTTTGTTGTTTTTTTTTAAGAAAACCCATTTGTTTAATGTTCAGTTTTTTTAAATGACTATTTCTGTTCTTTGTTTTAAAAATAACAATATAAAACTAAAGACTTTCATTAGCATTAAATTTTTAAGGTCATTTATTTTTGTTCTGCAAGTAAAAAAAGGGATTCTTCTTTAATTTTTAATGATTTGTGTACGTTATTTTTTAAATTGTTGGCATTTTTTAAAGAGAAATCATTAGTTTTTACCTAGTTGTGTGGGCTATTTTTTTGTAGAAAAAAAAAAATTAAAAAATAATTTGTAAAAATAATATAAAAACATGTTTGTCTCAAGTGACTTTGGCAGGCACGATGGATAGAGTGTCCGCCCAGAATGTAGTTGATTGCGGGATCGATTCCCCAAAATTTTGATAAAAATTTTTTAAAATAAAATTCAAAAGAAAAATTGTAAAAATAACCTACGAAATCACCCAAGCAGAAATTGACGACGGTTCTAAAAAAAAAGCGTTCTGAAAGCACTGTAACAAAAAAAAAAAAGCGTTCTCAAAACGCTATTTTCAAATACTTTGCGAGCGTTTTTGAAAAGTGTTCTGAAAGCACTATAACAAAAAAAAAGCAATCTCAAAGCGTTTTTTTGTAACGCTTTGCGAGCGTATTCGAAAAGCGTTTTAAGAGTTCTTTAGATTTTTTTTGGAAAAAAATTTCGAAGTTCCGAAACTATTTTTGAATAACATTTTTTTTTAAGTAAAAAAAAAATATCAAAAATGTTTTTAGAATTTTTTTTTTTTTAATTTTCTAAGTTTCGAAAATTTTTTTGAAAAATTTTCTAAGTTTTTTGGAGTACAAAAAATTTTTTTTCTTTCGGATTTCACTTTGTATCAAACAAATTATTATACCCGAACTAAAACAGAAATTCTTTACTTTGGGTTTTTAAAGCGCTTTGATGACTTTAAAAAAACGTTCTCAAAGCACTTTTTACATCGCTTTTAAAACGCTTTAAACCTAGCGTAGATCGATGTTATCATTCGGATCATCTGAAGGCGCTTTGAAGTTGGTATACAGAACGCTCGTACAGCCGTTAACAACGCTTTCACAACGCTTTTGCGATTGTATTTTCTGACTGGGCAATTATTTTTAACGTTTTCGTGGTTATTTTTAACATGATAATGTTTTTAGGCTGGTGTCTAATTTAAAAAAGTTGCAGGTCGCCACCTCAGTTTGACTATATAAGCTAACAATTAACGAAAAAGAAAATGAGAATTACTATTTTCATTTTTTTAAAACCAAAAATTTTAGTAACTTGGATAATAATTCACCTCGTAATGAATAAAACCGTTTTTCACCAGCTGGTGAATAAAAAGTAACATAATTATTTTTCAACAAAAAAAAATTTTTTCATCAATTTTTTTGTTTTCATCAAATTTTTTTTTCATCATTTTTTTTCATCAATTTTTTTTTTCGTAAATTTTTTTTTATTAAACTTTTTTTTTTATTTTTTTTCCATACATTTTTTTTCATAATTATTTTTTTTATCAAATTTTTTTTTCATCAATTTTTTTTTCATCAAATTTTTTTTTCATCAATTTTTTTTTATATTTTTTTTTTTCATCAATTTCTGTCTTTCATCAATTTTTTTTTTCCATCAATTTTTATACCCTCCACTCTAGTGATAGAGGGTATATATAAGTTTGTCATTCCGTTTGTAACACCTCGAAATATTGGTCTAGGACCCCATAAAGTATATATATTTATGATCCTCGATCGATTTTAAGTCGATCTAGCGATGTCCGTCCGTCCGTCTGTCTGTCTGTCTGTCTGTCTGTCTGTCTGTCTGTCTGTCTGTCTGTCCGTAGAAAACACGCTAACTTTTGAAAGAGGCCACTGAAGTTTGGCATATATGTCTGTCATTTACCTGGTCAGGTTGGTATTGCAATCCAGCCAAATCGGTCCAGTGGTTCAAAAGTTATGAGCAAAAGAGTAAATTTCGGCAAGGGTGTTTCGCGAATTTACGAGATAAAAAACACGATAACTTTCGAAAGACAATAATGAGACTACTTGTCATGTATCTTTGCCGTTCCCCGGGTCTGATCAGTATTAAATTTCAGCTCAATCGGTCCAGTGGTTCAAAAGTTATAAGCAAAACCCTGAATTTCAAATTAGTTTCATCTTAAATGCCACGTGTTTTAACAAGTTTTAAAAGCATTGGTGGTAACTAAACAATGCTTTTCAAACTTGTTTAATTTTAAAGCAATGCTTTTTAAACTTGTTTAGTTCTAAAAGCATCGGTAACTTAAAAATTAAACTCGAAAAAAATTTTACACTCAAAAAAAATTTTACACTCAAAAAAAAAATTACACAAAAAAAATGTAGTTTTTTTTTTTACAAAAATTACAATATTTTGTGTATATACGTACGTGCACTCACTCAGAAATATTTTTACAGTAAAAAACATTACACTCGAAAAAAATTTAAAAAAAAATAGTAATTTTTCTTTTTTTAAAAAAAAGGCAAAAAAAAGGGTTTTTTACTCAAAATAAATTATTTTACACTCAAAGAAAATTTTACACTCAAAGAAAATTTTACACTCAAAAAAAAAATACACAAAAAAAATTATTTTTTTTTTTTTTTTACAGAAATGAAAATATTTTGTGTACTTACGTATGTGCAGTCATTCAGAAATATTTTTATAGTAAAAAAACATTACACTCGAAAAATAATTTACACTCAAAAAAAAATTAGTAATTTTTCTTTTTTTAAAAAAAAAGGCAAAAAATAGTTTTTTACTCAAAATAAAATATTTCTAATCAAAATTGCTAATTTTTCACGTTAAAAAATGTACTACCCTTTAAAAAATGCATTGTGGAGGGTATTCATAGATTCGGCAAAGTCGAATTTAACTTTTCTACTTGTTTTTTCATCAATTTTTTTTTACATCAAATTTTTTTTAATCACTTTTTTTTTATTATTTTTTCATAATTTTTTTCATCAATTTTTTTTCATCAATTTTTTTTTTCATAAAATTTTTTTATTAAATTTTTTATTATCAATTTTTTTTTTCTTATCAAAATTTTTTTTTCATTCATTTTTTTTCATAATTTTTTTCATCAATTTTTTTTAATCAAAACATTTTTCTTTTCATCAAAGAATTTTTTTTTCATTAAAATTTTTTTTTCATCAACATTTTTTTCGCATTTTTTTTTTTGTTTCAACATTAAACTTTTTTATCATTATTTCGTTTTTCGTGAAAAAAAAAATTTTCCCATTTTTTTATCAAAACTACTTTTTCACCAAGTCTAAGCTTTTCAAATAAAAATTTTCCATTTGTTTATCAAATGTACATAAAACAAGTGAGTGTTTAGTTCTTCGGTGCTGAATCTTTTATACTCTCCAAAATGTAAAAACACTTTTTTGCACTTATTTGTGCACTCATTTACCAAATGTACAGCTCTTTTAATTTTTTAATGGGGTCCTCGACTTTTATTTCAATTCGTTTTGCACACCCAAATCTTCCGCAAAACATTAACATGATTTAATGTTTTGGGCAAGAGTACAAAATTCGCAGGCATTTTTTTTAATTTGTTGGTAAAAATAACACAACTATCATTAATTTTAAATGTTTTCGTACACTCAAAATAATCACTCTGTTAAATTACAGAGATACTCTGCTGAGCCAGCAGAAAATACCATAGATTTCCAACCAGCAAGATTTTTTGTTATTTTACAAAGAAAACTCTGTAAAATGATTTCGATAAAAAAAAACTGTAAAATTTATAGAATTATCTGTAAAATATTGATAAAACCGAGAAGAATTTTACCAAAAAAACTCTGTAAATTTACAAAGTTTCAGTTAAATGGCTTTTATGAGTTCAAAATTTTACAAAAAAACTCTGTAAATTTACAAAGTTTTAGTTAAATCCGTTTTATGAGTAAAACTTCTCTGCATCAAAAACATTAATTAAAATTAAAAAAATCTATATAAATAAAAATCAATTGTCGTTCGTTGGTAACGGCATCAGTTGAGAACGGCTGGACGGATTTGGACAATTTTTTTTTTGAAATGTTCGTCATAGTCCAACTTAGGTTTTTGCGTAAAGAAAATTTGACCACGCCCACTTTTACGCCCACTTTTTTCGATTTATTTAAAATCAGAAAACGGCTGCACTGATATGGGCAATTTTTTATTAAAATGATCGTAGTAATCCAATTTAAGTTCTTACTAAAAAAAAAATCGACCACGCCCACTTTTACGCCCACTTTTACGCCCACTTTATTCAATTTATATAAAATCTGAGAAGGGCTGGACCGATTAGACTATTTTTTTTTATGAATATTCATCATATTCCAACTTTAGTTCTTACGGAAAAAGAAATTGACGACTGCCACTAATTTTTGTTGAAAATGTTCCTCATAATTTAACTAAGGTTTTTACGGATAGTAAAATTAACCACGCCCACTTCTTTATATGTATGGAAGGAACTATAAGGGCTAGACCGATTTTTAAGGAAAAAAAATTGTCCATGCCTACTTTTACGCTCACTTTTCCCGATATGTATTTTAAATCATGGAATGGCTAGATCAATTTGACTAATTTTGTTTTTAATGTTCGTTATAGTCCAACTAAGGTTTTTCGGAAAGAACAATTTTCCATTTCTACGCCCACTTTTGAATGGATGGACCGACTAAAATCCAAATAACGGTTAAATCCAAATAACGTGTTTACGGTAAGAAAAGTTGTCCACCCAATCTTTTTTTCGATATATTTAAAATTTTCTCTATAGAAAAATAAAATATAGAATAAAAAAATTTAAATAAAAATCAAATGTTCGTTGGTAATCGCATCACTCGAGAACTGACCGATTTGGATAATATATTTTTTAAAATGTTCGTCTTTGGTTTTTTTTTGAAAACAAATTAATCACGAACACTTTTATGTCCCTTTTTCCGTATATATAAAATCGGAGAACGGCTTGATCGATTTGACTATTTTTTTTTTTTTAATGTTCGTCATAGGTTTAAACTGAAATAAAGAATTTTCACACCCGCTTTTATTTCGATATATTTATAAGAGAAGAACGGCAAGAAAGTAGTATTTGTTAATGTTCGTGATAGTACAACTAAGGTTTTTACGGAAAGAAAAATTGTCCACTCCCAATTTTTTCAATACATCTAAAATCGGAGAACGACTACCCACCCTGATTGGTAAATTGTTTCCTTAATGATCATTATAGTCCAAGTAAGGCTTCTACGAAAATAATTATTGTCCTCCCCCATTTCAAACCCACATTTTACAATATCTTTAAAACTTGCAACACTTGAGTACGCCTGGACCGATTTGGCTAATTTTGTGTTTTTAATGGTTGTATTAGTCCATATAATTGTTCGGAAAGAAAAACTGTCCTCGCCTACTTTTTTCGATGTATCTAAAACTAATTTTTACTCTAATTCCTTATATTAAAAAATATATTTCTTGGGGCGGATTACTTAGTGAAAAGTGAGCTGCTAACTGCCGATTTAACAGAGCCTTATGTCAAAATTAGCATGAAAAAGTTAAATTTAACGGATAGTTGTTTTATAACGGAGCATTGAGTAATCCAGCATGAAAAATGGAAAATTCGGGAAAACTTTATTAAAAGTGTCCTGGAAAAATGGAAAAATTCAGAGAAAAAAATGTTTTTGAACTTAACAAGAGCTCACGATAACAACGAAGGATATGCGTTATTTATTTTTGTGTTGTTCGTAATGACACTAAAGAAGTATTTTTTTTAGTTCCTAAAATATAATTTGAAAATGATCGGCCTACTCGGTTTTTTAATACCACGCCCACAAATTTTTCTAAGCCAAGAATTCATTACATTTTTTCAGGGCTATATATTTGTAGCGAGACGAAATATAACACTGATCTTATATTTGGGCCAGCAACGCGGACCGGGCCAGCTAGTTAAAAATAAAATTTTGTTAAATTTGCCCGCTTAAATGCTTCCAAATTGTAAATTTACTTTTTTATTTTTGTGAATATTACGAGTTTTTAACAAGTAACTCCAAATTTTACACGTCGTAATTTTATACACTTTTTAAAGAGGGGTTTATCGGTCATATTTGGAAGTTTTTTGAAGTGATTTTTATTTTTACAGAGCAATAAGTAAAATTACAAATGAAATTTAGTAATGTGGTTGTGAGAAAAAAACAAAATATTTTTTCTAAAATACGTATTTTAACAAAAAAAACAGTTTATTATCTGTAAAATAGAGATTACAAAGAAAAAAGTAAAATTACAGATAAAATTTTGTTTTTCGGTCACAAGAAAATACAAAGTATTTTCTTAAAATCTGTATTTCGACAGATAACTTTGTCAAATATCTGTCGAATTGAGATTACAGTAATTTTACAGAGTATTTAACAGAGTAATTATTTTGAGTGTAGGTTATTTATTTTAAAAAATTTTATGAGCAGTAAAAATTAAATGTAGATATTTGCTAAAACAAATGAATATTTACTGGGATGATTTTCAATTGTTTAATCACTTGTATTAAATGTGATTTTCATTTGTTTTTGTATACAAAATATTTTGAGTGTATGTATGATATTTATGCTTAAATAATACAATTTTATCAAATGAATTTATAAATACTTATCGCGAGGAGAAGGATATCCTCAGGCACATCCTCAAGACTATTTTTTACCTATCTTCTTAAAAAGGGTTGAAAACAGTGTGCTAGTCACCAAAATGAACAAGATGGACATTTTGCTGGTAAAGCTAATTTGAGTACGCTTAATTCAAGTACGATAAATAAACGGCTAGTTTTTGGAAGTTAGCGCTCGTATTCGCGATTTAAAATTTTAAAGCTAAAGTACAACAAAAATTAAAAAAAAAAAATAAAATACGAAAACGCATTTTTTTCGAGAAAAAAATTTTCGGCGAAAAAAAAATTCTACACATTTTCTATGTGTATGCTTTGGGATTACATACTCGATGCATTAAACCCACCCTCGCTGCAAATTTGATAGCGTAAAGGACTGCTACCCTAGAAAACTTTACTTTGCGGAGAGGGTGGGTTTAATGCATGGATTTTGTAATCCCTAAGCCCGGCCGAAGGCCGGCTAAGCAAAAAAACTTTAAAATATTGTGTTAAAAAAATAATATTGGTGAGTTTTATGATAATTTTTTTTGGGTGCTATGGCATTTTATAAATATAACATTTTGGGTAATATGACATTTTTGATAATTTATATAAATTTAAAGAAAATTGTTAAAATACCCAAAAATAATGGCCATATCGTCCAAAAAATTTTGCAACAACAACTAACACACATTTTTTTTTTGGGTGGAGTGACTTTTTTAAATTCGGCGATATGCACTTGGGCGCTATGTCCGTACGCCGTGAGATTGTTAAATTCGGCTGTACCAAATCATTTTTACACTCCAAATTTTAAAAACAAATTATCAGGGGCGTTTTTTTGGGGGGGGGAGGGGAGTGATTGGGTCAGCGGGGTACGTTGAGAGCACCTTCCCATCGCGATAAATATACCAAATGTTGCACTTATTTAACAAAAATACAAAAAATAAAAAAAAATAAATATTTTTTCAGAGGGGCGTTCAGTTCTTCAAGGGGAAACTTTTTTCCCCCTGGCCCGATTTTGCCCTTTCATGAACATAACCTGCCTATGAATATTTTATTTTGGACTGCATCGTTATCAATAGACAGACATACGGACGGGCAGACGGACATTCATAGAATATCTTAGAATCGATCATGAATCAATAATATACTTTATGGCGTCCCCGACCGATATTTCGATGCGTTACAAACGGAATGACAAAGTGAGTATACCCCCATACTGTGGTTGGATGGTATACAAATTAAGCGAGAAACTTAAACTTACTTACAAATAAAAAAAAGAAATAATCGCGAATATCGCTAATATATACTCGTACGCAAACTTTGAAAAAAACTGATGCTATAATGGGATATAGTCAAGGTTGGTTACCGAAACGAATAACGGTAAGGTAACGGTAACGGTATCTAATTTTTATTTATTTCGGTAAAGGTAACGGTAAGTGTTTTCAAATCGTTTCGGTAACGGTATGTACCGGTACCGAACCAACCAAACCGGTACGTACCGGTATTATTAATTTTGTTAAAAATTTGAAAAAAGATAGAACTGAAAGCTAAAAATATTTTATAGACCCAAAAACCAGTATAGATTTGATATGATTATTATTTTTGTCATTTATTTTATGATAATTTGCAAATTATAAATTTAAAATTATGTTAGCAATTTGATTTTATTTTTTTGTTCGTTAAAATCCCTTAAAACAGGTAAAATTTTGAATACCGGTACAATACCGGTAACTTCTAATAATTATAACGGTAACGGTAAGGGTAACGGTATTTTAAAAATATTTTTAGCGGTATCGGTAACGGTAACGGTATTCGATTTGAAAGGGTTTTGAATCGGTAACGGTATAATAAGGGTAACGGTAACCAACCATGGATATAGTGTACATGAACTAGCGTTAACAGATGGGTGTCCTAAATTCAAATAAAACTAAAAATAGTTGTATTGAAACCCTTCTCATCCCGAAAACACAAGATTTTTCGCGAACAAAATATAATATCATATATATATTTTTTATGTTAAAAAATAAAGTTGTTTGACCTCGAGCTTGAACAACTTTATTTTTTAACATATTAAATCTGAAAGGTCGAATAAAAAACAACTCTAATTTTATATATATTTTTGCGAAAAAAAATCACAGTATTATGGTTGGTTGGGTTAATTTAACAGAGTTGAATGGTTTTAAATTTAAAAATTATCGCATAAGTTTAAAAATAATGTTTTATTGTACTTGAGCATCAACATTTGAAATAGCGAATATCGCGAATACGAGCGCTAACTTCGAAAACGAATAGCACCATTGAATTTAGCGTTCTCGAATTAACTTCACCAGTAAAGTGTTAAAAAAAAGTGTCAAAATCGAGCACAGTGTAATCGTTTTTTTTTTTTCTACATATTTAAAATTTATACGACATGTCATGACATAACTTTGAACATTTTTTTTTTAAATTTTGCTAAGAAAGTCATACATAATCTGATTAATTTTTATTAAAAAATAAAAATTGTTTTATTCGACCTTTAAAATTTTATATTCTGAAGATGTTTATTCTGGCTCGAGGTCATTATTTTCTTTACTAATTAAAACCATGATATTTTCATAGCATAATTTTCAAGAAAATTATTTTTTTTTTGTTTTAAATTTATTTATGTTGGTGATTTTTGCAAGACTTAATCGGACAGATTCCATTGTCAAGATTATTTAGCAAAAATAGAAACGATTTACTACAAACTAAAATATTAGTACATATTCTACTCTATCCACAATGGGAATTAAAAAATTATGCTATGAGTATATCATGGTTTTAATTACAAAAGAAAATAATGACCTCGAGCCAGAATAAACATCCTTAGAAAGTCATACATATTTTAACTTAAATTTAATCGAAAAACGACTATAAAAATCCAGCGGTTTAATTGATGTTATAAAACATATCATTTTTCCCCTATGTGCCTTGTGGAGATTGCGATTAAAAGCTTTTTCTTTTTTTGGACCACTCTAGTGCACAACGACAAAAGTACTGATTGTTGATGTTGCCCTGGCTGTAACAACGTTGGCCATGCAAACATTGCAATTTGTGGGTGTTGTGTTTAAACAATTCATGTAAACGAATTTTTGTTATTTGACTCATCAAGATTTTTTTTTTTTTTTTCATGAAAGAAAAAAAATGTTTGATATGGTTACACAAAGTCCTCAATTTAATTTGAAGATTTATATCCTGAATTTTTTGTAAACAATATTAGACGGTTCTATGTCGCATAACTGATTTCATAATGACTTATTTTGAACGAGAAGATATACTTTTTGGTATAACAAATTTTATATTTTCCAATAAATTTCACGAGAAACTAAAAAAAAAATACCTGTGAATTTTGTACTCTTGCCTTAGATATTAAATCATGATAATGTTTTGCTGATGATTTAGATGTACTTGCCAAAGCAAAGTTTTTTTTTTTAGAAAAAAAAAAAACATTATATTCCTTTCCATTCCATGCAAAACGAATTAAAATATCGGTCGAGGACCCCAGTAAATTTATATATTATTAATCCATCAGTCTGTGGAAAGCAATTCCTAAAAAAATATTAGACCGCGATTATTTTTTAAGGATGCTAACAACTATAAGTTCAAGTCACTAAGCTCACATTAAAAGTAAAAATTCAGAATTTCCGTGATCCAACATCAATAACTTGAGAAATATGCAATGTATGAACAAGTTGAATCCGTTAGATATGTCTTACAAATACATTTAATTTGAAACCATAATGACATTTGTCACTTTAGTAGAAATATTAAAAATACTAAAACAAACTTTTTTTTACCCTATTTTATCGAAAATCAAAAGTGATCTATTGGTAATTTTTTACTATTATGAAGGTCCAAAATCTGTTTTCCAAAAAAAAAAAACAGATTTTGGACCCTCATAATAGTATTTCTCATTTAACTGTTGAAATATATCAAATATTATGTCTGGTTTGATGTTTGATTGACCAACGATGATTCTCTAAAGTCTACTGAGGATTCCTTAGTGGGGATGAAACAGATCAGTATAGATATACTATGAGATGAATAACTTTTTTAAAGCAATAAATTTAAAATACTCTATTTTGACAATATCATAAATAGAAATATTTTTGGGCCTCGAACTAGAATAAAACTCTAATCGAATATTTAAACAATTAAAATTTTTAAAAATATATATAATTAAAAAAAAAACACTTTTTTAAAATAAAATAATATAAAAAAATATGTTTCTTTAAACTTTACCAAATATGTATATCATGAAATCTTTTTTAAATTTCAACTCAGTGAAACTGAAATAAATGTTTAAAAAAACCGGTAGTTTTTGGAATTTAGAAAAACTGTAAATGCAGTTGTACAAACAAGACCTTGAACCATCACTGAGCAATGTTTAAGGATTACCCCTCTTTATCCGTAAAAGTTACAGAGGGTTAAATTTGAAAAATCGATAAAAATGGCTTGAAATAATCCATAGTTTTTACCTTCTTTCGCTTTTTTTTTAAGTTCTCCTTATATTTCAATCTTTGCCGGCATAACACAAAGTCAGTACATATAAGAGATTATTTTAATGTTGGTTTGATAGATGCTTCATCGCTTGGTAAGAAGTTATAAGACGGTTAAGTTTTGAAACCAAAAATTAAGAGTTTTAAAGTTTCGAGATTTTTTGAACAGGGATTTCGGCCACCTTTATAAAATGAAAAAAGTTGAACTAGAGTTGGTAGCTGTTGTAATTCTTAACATTTTGGAATTAACCCCGGTAATTTGCCACGAATAGTTAAGGAGTTTCAGCAGATTAAAGTTCGAAAGAAAAAACGTAATTTTTTTAAAATACCAGTTTTTCGCGAGGCACATTCGCGGTTTCATTCGAAATTTGGTGGACTCTTGCGTAAAGCGAGTTTTTTAGGAGTTTACATAAAAAAATCACTGGCGGATTTATAAAAAATAAATTGCAAAAATTTTATGAAATTTTTGAAAATTGAGCGAAATTTGCAAATCTGTTTCCAATTTTTTTTAGTAGCAATGAATGCATCATGTTCATTTTAATACACCAAAAGACGTGCCTTAACGAGTAGAACTGATTTGCTTTTTGACTTTTTACTTTAAGCCATTCTGAGCGGAAAGCGCGATGATTTTATCTAAACCTGTTTTGATCTGGCACATCCAAGGCTTTACACGAAATCGGATGAAATTTTTTTTAAATGAAAGCCCACTTGATGTGTCATCATAAAATCAGAGGCGGGTTAAAAAATTTTGATGATTATAGATTTTTTGGACCATATTAAATTTTCTTGTTATAAAAAAGCATCACCGATTTTTTTAAACACTGGTACAATGATACGATTTTCCGTGATTTTTTTTTTCAGTAAAACCAACGCGCATTGCCTAAATATGTTATAAAAAATTGTGAAACATTTCTTTTACCGCGAATTAATCGCGATTTTAGGTACTTAAATTTTTTTTAAATTTTTTTATTTATTTTTAGTTTTTTTTAAATCGTTTGGTCATTAAAGGGTTAAGTTTATATCATATATTTTAGAAGAAATGATATATCCTGGCATGTTTTAATAACGCATGCAACAAATGTGTAGAAAAAAAATATTTAAAATATTTTTAAGATTGTGTATTAATTGTGTTTATATATTGTTGGACTGTATATTTTATAACTGAATTTTAATTTAGTTCGGTTTGAGTCCATATTAATTATTTCTGAGAAATAATAATTGTTGTACAATGAGAAAATCTGAAAAAAATCAAGTGACAACACAGGCTAAGTGGAGATGTCGACAGCTTTCGGAAGATGCCACCCTTCCATCATCAGCACTCCTTCGATTGCCACACACTTAATGTGTGTCAGATTAAAATTAGCCATTTAAATGAAACTTTTGAAGAAATTAAGAATTGGAATTACTCCTCTTTGTGTTGAATAACCCCTATTCACCATTAATTCGTGTTGTATTCATTTGGCAGAAACTTAATCCATCTTAACTTTTAACAGAGTTGTATTTTTCCCATTGTTAACCCTTAGTAGGACTTTTCAAATCTTGAAAAATGTCCGTTAGGTTTGAATTTTTGTTTCATATTTCTAATTCTTAGAAATATTACTAAATTGCAATGTACCTTATGAGTTGTGTATTAATTGTGTTTATATATTGTTGGACTGTATATTTTATAACTGAATTTTAATTTAGTTCGGTTTGAGTCCATATTAATTATTTCTGAGAAGTAATAATTGTTGTACAATGAGAAAATCTGAAAAAAATCAAGTGACAACACAGGCTAAGTGGAGATGTCGACAGCTTTCGGAAGATGCCACCCTTCCATCATCAGCACTCCTTCGATTGCCACACACTTAATGTGTGTCAGATTAAAATTAGCCATTTAAATGAAACTTTTGAAGAAATTAAGAATTGGAATTACTCCTCTTTGTGTTGAATAACCCCTATTCACCATTAATTCGTGTTGTATTCATTTGGCAGAAACTTAATCCATCTTAACTTTTAACAGAGTTGTATTTTTCCCATTGTTAACCCTTAGTAGGACTTTTCAAATCTTGAAAAATGTCCGTTAGGTTTGAATTTTTGTTTCATATTTCTAATTCTTAGAAATATTACTAAATTGCAATGTACCTTATGAGTTGTGTATTAATTGTGTTTATATATTGTTGGACTGTATATTTTATAACTGAATTTTAATTTAGTTCGGTTTGAGTCCATATTAATTATTTCTGAGAAATAATAATTGTTGTACAATGAGAAAATCTGAAAAAAATCAAGTGACAACACAGGCTAAGTGGAGATGTCGACAGCTTTCGGAAGATGCCACCCTTCCATCATCAGCACTCCTTCGATTGCCACACACTTAATGTGTGTCTTAATTTCTTCAAAAGTTTCATTTAAATGGCTAATTTTAATCTGACACACATTAAGTGTGTGGCAATCGAAGGAGTGCTGATGATGGAAGGGTGGCATCTTCCGAAAGCTGTCGACATCTCCACTTAGCCTGTGTTGTCACTTGATTTTTTTCAGATTTTCTCATTGTACAACAATTATTATTTCTCAGAAATAATTAATATGGACTCAAACCGAACTAAATTAAAATTCAGTTATAAAATATACAGTCCAACAATATATAAACACAATTAATACGCAACTCATAAGGTACATTAGGTTAGGTTAGGTTAAGAGGTTGACGTAATGTCCACAAGACCAGTTCCTGATCCAAAGTGATACCTCGAAAAGGGGGGGGGGGTTGGTTTTTGTTGTTGGCTGCTTTACATATTAATCATAATTCACTACTGCCTTCCTGGTAAATGATGATTTATGTCTCCATATATGTCTCATCGAGTTTACTTAGCCTAATATATTTAAGCATCTTCCATGGGTTGACATCTCTAAGTTCCTCCAGTTCCTGAAAGAAATAAAAGCCAAAACAATTAAATCGAGTGCGAGATAGTGCAGGGCACTGACAAAAATAATGGAATGAATCTTCCACTATCTCTTCGTCCCCACACCATCTGCACAAGTCATCTCTTATCAATTTTAACTTTTTCAAATAAGCTACATTGCAATTTAGTAATATTTCTAAGAATTAGAAATATGAAACAAAAATTCAAACCTAACGGACATTTTTCAAGATTTGAAAAGTCCTACTAAGGGTTAACAATGGGAAAAATACAACTCTGTTAAAAGTTAAGATGGATTAAGTTTCTGCCAAATGAATACAACACGAATTAATGGTGAATAGGGGTTATTCAACACAAAGAGGAGTAATTCCAATTCTTAATTTCTTCAAAAGTTTCATTTAAATGGCTAATTTTAATCTGACACACATTAAGTGTGTGGCAATCGAAGGAGTGCTGATGATGGAAGGGTGGCATCTTCCGAAAGCTGTCGACATCTCCACTTAGCCTGTGTTGTCACTTGATTTTTTTCAGATTTTCTCATTGTACAACAATTATTATTTCTCAGAAATAATTAATATGGACTCAAACCGAACTAAATTAAAATTCAGTTATATTTTTAAGATTTTTTAAAACCGCTTAATCCTAAAACCGCCATAAATTTTGACCCCCTCTCAAAATTGAAGTCTTAGCCGGAACTCCTCATATATAAGCCGTAAAGACAAATTCATTGAGACAATTTTATACAGTTGATTATAAACCTATATATACATTAATGCCGAAAATGGATTGAAGTTTTGGGACACTCTTATCTGATGAAAAAACAAGTTTTTTCTAGTTTTTTGAAAAATATTGGTATATGTAATTTTTTGTTAATTTTTTTGTTAAATAATATGAAAATGGTAATAAATTACCTTTCCAAAAAGCTTAAAGAAATTCAAATCGGATGAAAAATACCCTAGTAAAAAAAGAAAAAAGGTTCATGACTAATTATATCCCAAGTATGGCGGATACAATTACTTTAATAATTATCTACGGGTATATTTTATGATCCAGGGGGATAACCTTATATATAATGTGATACGGGAATTGGGTCTATATAATTATATCAGTTGGAGAAAACTGATACGATTAAATATAATTTAAAACCATTATAACTGATCATATATTGCTCCTTATAACGTCATATAAGTTGGATAACATTATATATAATCATATGCACTTTATGTAATGTTATATACAAAAATATGTTCTTTATGTAGAGCAATATCTAACCATATATATTTATGTCTTATAGTCTCAATTTATTTTATATTGTATCAGTCCAGATCAAACTGATAAAACCAGATAGACCCATTTTACATATCATATTATATATAACACTATCTGTTCAGATCTTGTAGGATAACCGGAGATAATATTTGAAACAATTGTGTCCACCATATTTGGGATCTAATTTGTCACGGCTATATAGAACTCGTTTTTACTCGGGTAAGCATTCTACGCATACATGCCCCAGGCCATTGCATGGTTTTTAAAGCCAAAATTTGAAAATTTTCAAAATTTTTAGGCAAAAAAATAAAAAAAAATAAATTTTACTTTATAATTACATTAAATACATGTTATTGATAAAAACTAACAGATATGGCAGTCTAACTTTTTTTTCATTTGGCGTGGGTAGTGATATAATTTCCGCGGATTCCAAAGAAAATGTGTTTTTCTAAAATAATTTAGCTAATATGGGAAACAATTTTCTGTATTGTATTATACGAAGTGAAATACATAAATTCTGTAAATTTTTTGAAAATTCGGGCATCTTTAACCCGTTTTCTTCGAGGTGAAATGGCAAATTTGAGACGTTATACATTTCTATAATACAAAATATCTGCAAATATCCGATTTCCCAAAAGTTACAGAATTTACGTTTTACACTTCGATCCGCACAATAGAGCACAAATTTTTAAAAACTTGCTTAATTATTGTAGAAAAACGCATTTCATTTGGAATCCGCGGAAATTTTATCACTACCCGCGCCAAATAAAAAAAGCTTGACTACCATAACTGCTATTTTTAATCTTTAACATGTTTTCAATTTAATCATAAAGTTAAATTAAATTTTTATTATTTTTTTGCCTAAAAATTTTGAAAATTTTGAAATTCTGGCTCTAAAAACCATACAATGGTCTGGGACATGTATGCGTAAAATGCTTATTTTTCATCCGATTTTAATTTTTTTAGTCGTTTTGGAAAGGTAATTTAATACGATTTTCATATTATTTCACAAAAAATTTATTAAAAAATATCAAATACCAATATTGTTCCAAACACTAGAAAAAAACATTTTTCATTCATATAAGAATGTCCCAAAACTTCAATCCATTTTCGGCACGAGTTATTTTTAGCCGATTGTCCCCAAATTTTGGCTCACTCATTTTTAGATACTAAAGAACAATATTGGACCCTACCAGGTATAAAATTGTGGTTTTCGTTTTTAAGGACACCTCTAATATACATACACATAAAACTATATATAAACAAAATGAGAATTCAAACAACTATATGAGAAATAAAAAAAAAATTCAGCAAACTGTTTATACCCGAGTAAAAAAAGTTATATGACTCAATATTTAAGTAAAAAAAAATTAAGTAAAAAATACAAATTTGATTAAGTTTGATCCCAAAAATGGCTCTAACTAATTGTATTAAATCATATCTTATCTGTTAAAATTAGATAAATTTTTTTATAATTAGATTAAATCTGGTAAATTTTTTTGGAATTTCAAACGTGAAATTAGAAATTATTTAATCAGATTGGATGCATTATCAATTAGAAGAGTTTTTATTGCATTCTTCCGAATTTTTGCGCGACTTAGCAAATTACTAAAAATTTGTCAATTTTTTTTCTAAGGAATTTTAAAATTCCAAAAAATGTTTGTGTCTTAAAAAATTTAAAAATATTTTTTCGGAACTTAAAAATTTTTTAAAAAAATAAAATTTTTCCTAAAAGCGTTTTCAATGATTTTTTTTACTCCAAAAACATTGTGGAAAAAATTTTGTGTTTAGGACTTGAAAATTTTTGATTTTTTTTTTTTATATATAAATGTATGGGGACTAGGGTGTTCAATTAATCGGGTTATTTTATTGTTCGATTAAACGATTAATCGAAATTTGTCATTTTTGATTTATTCGATTAATTGAATAAATTTTTAAAATTGTTCGATTAATCGAATAATTCCAAATTCAGAAATTTCTAAATTAAATGATTTTTTCCTGCCAATTTTAGAAAAAGTGTTACTTGTGCAAATAAAGAATATAAATAACAAGTGTTTTAACATTTTATTAACAAAACAAGTGAGAGTGTTACATTCGGCTGTGCCGAATATTTTATACCCTCCAAAATGTAAAAAACAATATAAAAAAATCCAGGGGCGTCTTTTTTTTGGGGGGGGGGGTTGGTGGGAGACTTTAGTGGTACCTTCCCCTTGCGATTTTGAACTTCTTTTGAGATAAGAATGTTGCATTTGCTTAGCAAAAGTACAAAAAACCCTTCAAAAAAATGCGGTTTTTCTTAGGTTGGTTTAGTTCTCCAAGGGGGAACTTTTTTCCCCTTTGTCCGATTTTGCCCATTTCCAAACTTACATAAGACATATTCGTGCCAAACTTCGGAAGTCTAGCTCTTTTATTTTGGACTGTATCGTGTCTTCTACAGACGGACAGTCGGACGGACGGACATCGCTAGAATGTCTTAGAATCGATCACTGATCAATAAAATATATTCTTTATGGGGTCCTAGACCGATATTTCGATGCGTTACACACGGAATGACAAAGTGAGTATACCCACATACTGTGGTTGGAGGGTATAAAAACGTAAAAGCATTACAAAATGTACCAAAATTTAAGTTTGTTTGAGAAAAGTTTAAAAAAATAAGTTTTGAGATTTCAAAAATGTGTAGAGTTCAAAAATTATTTTTGTTGCCAAATTTATAAAGATTATAAAAATTTTATAGTTATTATCTGACTACACTTGGAAAAATGTTAAACAAAAAATATTTTGTTTTGAGAATATTCATAAAATTTATTATTTAAATTTTTTATAATTTAGTGGGGTTTTGCTCAAAACTCCAAAATTTGACCGATTTTAGCGCAGTCGTCGAGTAAACCGATTTGGTCCAATTTTTATTAGAAACTTTTTTTATCCGTTTAACAAATCCAAGATTCAGGAGCAGCAAATATCCGAAAAAAAAAAATAAAATAAGGACCACACTAGTAAACATGACTGAATTATTTTAAATTTTAATGTTCACATACATTTAGTTTGTTTATTTGACTTAAAACTTTTAAAAAATTATACATGTTTCCAGAAAAACCATATACTATTTTTATTCGATTAATCGGCATAAATTCTTCGATTAATCCTTTAATCGAAATTATCAATTTTAAATTAATCGAACAATTATTCGTCTCAAATTGTTCGATTAATCGAACAAGAATTAATCGGCTGAACACCCTAATGGGGACCACCTTAAGGGTTGTAACGATTCTTAATCGGTCATTGTAGTACCTTGGGAACAAGCTACCTAGTAGTACCGGCTGTGCTCGTCGATGGGGGGGTTTAGTAAGTTCCCAAAAATAAAATATTAAATATTAACGAATCAGTTACACGGGATTTTAAACTTTAGGTAGCAATTTTAAATAAACAAAAGGATTCATACATATCCAGAAAGAATCAAGAGAGAAGAAAATAAGCGGTTGATGTCGATTGTGTAGCTTTAGGTGTCAGGCGCTACACTTACCATGGCCCACCCTCCGTTGCTGACAAAGCTTGGTCCTTTGCTGTCAGCCCCAAAAATAAAAGAAAATAAAAATTTCCCAACCTACCACATACCTATGACTTCTCTTTTCGTAATAAAAACCAACAAAAATTTAAAATTTCATGTTTACCAACTAAACAAAAATTTATTAAAAATTATCATTATCGCAAAATTTATACAAAAAAACAAATTAAGAAATTAACAAAAATACACGGCATAAAATTGTAGACAAAATTAGATAAATATTAGTAATATAACTCATAAGGAAAAATAAAAGAAAAATTGACGAGAATCTATGCTAGCAAAATTAGGAAAAATTATACCAAAAATTACGTTAAACGTTTGGGGTCACCCAAAAAAAATTATTAAAAAAAAAAATTTTATTTAATTTAAACCCGAAATAAAATTAAAGCGATATTTAAATTAATGAATAATTGAATTAATGAAAAAAAAAAATAATTACGAAATTTAATAAAACAAATTATCAACGACAACCTATGAAAGACTAATTTTTAAAACAAGATCTTTTTAAACCAACATTATTAATATTAATTAAATAGAAAGAAAATTTTATTCAATACACTCGTAGTGTGTTATATGGTCATTGCCTGTATGTAACTAAGTAAATAGGTTCATATGTAAAATATATATGGAATCAAACATGAACAATCTAAAATCTATAAAACCAAGTTCGATGCCAACCCTCGAACCATCTCCGTATCCTAACACCAAAATAAATATTTAAGGAGAAGTTACGAAAAAAAAACTACGTAGAAAATATTTAATTATTCATGCTTAATTCCAAAATGTATGAATGAAAAAAAAAAAAAAAAAAAATATTTGTTTGTTCGAGTAAGTTTGAAATAAAAATCAAAAAAAACTTACATGGACTTCTGCATCGATGTCTCCAAGCGCTTGAGATTGATGAAGATTTGCCTTTTCAGGGTATTCCCCGTTTAACACAACCAAAGCATGTATGAGTTGTACTGTATGGTATGGTCTGTATTACGTGAGTGAGTGTGTCTGTGTGCAAAGGGGATGTTTTCTAAGAATTGAGTGAAGTTAGAAGTGTGTGTTTCGTAGAAATAAAATCAAAGTTGAGTGTGCGTAATAGTATGTATGAGAGGTATGTATAAAAGGAGAATGCGTGTAGTGGTGTGGTGTGAAGGGTACAGGATGTATTGAATGTATGAACTCACAAAAACACAATTAGGGTGACCATAAACACAAAATTACTTTTTTCCTCTTTTTACGTTACTGACAAAATTTAAAAGTTTTTAATTTTAAAGAAAAAATGTAAATAAGATTTCACGAATTAAATGTTTTTATCGCGGGAAAAAATAGCAATTAATTACTCCTTTTTGTATATAAATTTAAAAGTAAATTTACGTTAATTTAATTTTAGAAATATTTTAACACGAACACACTTGGTCCCCTTACTATTTTCACTACACTTTTTTAAGCACAGGAACACTTGTATAATTGCAGAACAGGAACACAAAATCTTGAGACAACAATATTCTTCAAAAACAAAATCTCTGGAACACAACTACAATTGGCTCGAGCAAAATTAAAAATCTGTCTAGGTTTACTGGCCCACAGCGTGCTGGTTTATAGAAGTTGTAAGGGGTAGAAAGGAAGGAAGTTGACTCCAACACAAAAACCAAATGCTTTTGCAAAAGTTTTGCGCCGCACAGGCGTAAATATTCTCACCAATACCAATAAAATTTGGAATATTCAACCGCAGAATGTTTTTCGTTGGGAACAAAATATCAAAATTACTCCCTTTCCCCTTTCAGCAATACAATTTCCACTTAAAACGACAATGAGTAAACGACTTCCCCTTACGACAATCAGCACCAAAAATTCCAGGAACAAAAGTTAGCACAATTTCTCTACAAGATTAAAATTAACACAAATTGGTTAATACATAACGAAGCTTTCCAAGAAAAATTATTTAATCTTACCATAAAATTTTAATAAATTCAATTTAAATTAAAGAATTTCCTTTTTCTCAGCAAGGGAAAAAAAAATTAAGAAAAACTTTTGCGACTAGTTTCCTTAAACGACTAACACATTTGAAAGTTTCCAGACAATTGAAGAAAAATTTGAAAATTTCTATGCAGAGAAAATTGTCAACATTGAAAAACAAAAGTTAACTAGATTTGGGTACTAACTTTTAGAACGAAATAAAAAAAATTTTGCAAAGTAAAATTCTTGTACCCCGGTAGAAAAATGTTAGTAAAATCAACTTAAAAGAATTTTAATAATTTTCCATAAAATATGATATTGTATAAAAACTATCAATTAAGTTTTAACGAAAAATCGCCATCACAGGGTTAAAGATACATTGTAGGAATGTTTGCAAAAAATGTTGGAATTAATAAAATAATGGAGGTCGGTCATACATTTGGCCCCACTAGGGGCACTTTAGGGTAAGTTAGAATGGTAGGATCAAATTTTTTAAAAATGGTTTGTATGGGAGCCCCCTTAGGAAGTGGAAATAGGGGTAAGGTATGTTCAAGAAAAATATTGGGGGAAGAAAATTATTGGAGGTCGGTCTCACATTGCACCCCTCCAGGGGCGTTTCTAGGGGAGTTTTGGGGCTTTTTGTGGATTTTTACCTCTTTACGCCCAACTTTGACCCCAATGAGGGGCCATATGGCCCCTCCCCACCGCCCCCATTTTTTGGCTCGTGCTTTCTTTTTCGAACCTAAAAAAATTAGAGGGTATCGCGGATCGAAATCGAAAACTGGTTAGCTATCCCACGCCTAATAGTGCAAATTGAAGAACGATTTTTTGTGTTCCAAAGTTAAAAAAAAAAAAATTTTCATAGATATCCCACTCGCATCCCACTAAGCGACCCCACAGCTCTTAAAGGAAATCACCTAAGCTTTCTTTCAAAAAAAAAAAAAAAAAAGCCCAATTTGAGGAAAAAGTCAAAAAAGCTTTGGATTTTTAAGAAAAAAATCAAAAAATTTTTTTATATTTTTTTTCTATTTTTTTTCGAAAGACTGAAGAAATAGCTATCTAAACTCTTTGGTACACATTTTGCTAAAAACAATAGGTAAGAAGTTACATGGATGAGAATAAACACCTCTTTGGCCAAAATGTCAAATTTCGACCCCCTCTAACTCAGAGAGTTCTTGACCGATCTCGTTGAAAAATTGTGTCTGAACTACTATCCAATAGGACTAACCTTGGTGCAAATTTCATCCCGATCGGAAGACATCGGTTTCAAAAGTTGTGTCAGTTGACACGAAAACCCCCATGTGTGAAGGTTTTATTTCAAAAGTACCACGAAAAAAAAAATGTTGTTGGATCAAAGTCAAACTTTGGGAGCTTATTGCCCTATATAGAAGTAACAAATAGTGGAACAAAAGTTTTCGGTTTTTGGAAAAATAGGCGAAATAGACGTGGTCAAACGTGGTAAAATTGAGCAATTTTTGCATGATGTCGCTTTATATTTAATTTTTTCTACAATAACTCAACGATTCTGAAATTTTCGAAACACATCTACTTTATAGTGTTTTGTATGGGCTATCGATTGTCCATATTTGTTTTTAGAAAAAATTCAGAACTATGTCTGAATTTTTCAAATGAAAAATATAAATCGATGTAGCAAAAAACACGCCATTTTTAATTTTTTTTTTTTTAATTTTTAAATTAAAGTTAATTTTATTCTCTACATCATATCAAATTTTCAGAGAGCAGTTATTTTCGGTTTTCGAGAAAATTCGCTTAAAAGTTTGAATGCCCAATTTTATTTTAAAAAACACTCATACGCCACAATATATTTATTTTTGAACTTACCAAAAACTTGTTTAATTCTGTTTAGATAACTGATTTAGAGCTGATTTGTCTTATGTATAGGAATTGGATTGTTTTTTTTTTTTTGTTAACTAGAAACATACAGTGCCATCGCATACTCGTTTTCTGTGTAATAAGAATGACACTGTTTTTTAACTTTAAAATCTTTGATGTGATGAAGAAGGTTTGAAAAATTTTTAAAATATTTTAAAATATTTTTTGGAACTTGTCTACTTCTAAGGTATATTTTAAATTTTTAGATGTAAGGCAATGTGTTTAATATCAGAGTATTCTTAAAAATTAACAACGACTATATGATAATATGAAACTAGTAAGAAACAAACCAGGATGTCTAAATTTTTAGAAAAATTAAAAATTTTTCTTTCACACTTTTCTCAATTCAAAACCATATTTAACAAATCAAAAAATTATAATACATAATTATAATTAGAGCCCGAGCTCGACTGTCTTTACAGAAAACAATAATTTAAAAATAACGACTATAAGTCGCCCTAAGTGGCAATCAGTATCTTTGGAAAAATGGCAGCACCTAACATTTGTGTCTAAAATATAGACCATGTCTGGCAATGTTTGCAAAAATAAGTACTTAGATCAGAATTGATGAAGGAGAGTAAGAAGAATAATGATTACTAAAAATAACTTTGTTTACATATAATTACAATAAACAATCTCTTCTGTTAGAAAAAAACAACAGCAACAACGACACTCGAATTGAAAAAAAAAAAAAAAAAAAAAAATCAGATTTAGTTGATACTTGCTTAACAGCCTACTTGGCGTATCGGTCTAGAGTGATTGTACGTTACAAGCAGTTAATAGCAAAGTATTACAGATGATGATGAGTTCAATCCTTGTCGGCTGCGATCTGTTAATAATTTTCACATATAGAGTTTTATTGACTATTAACTAAATAAACTTGACATTAAAAGTTTTTCTGAAGATTATTATAACTGGATAATATGAAACTAGTAAGAAACAAACCAGGATGTCTAAATTTTTAGAAAAATTAAAAATTTTTCTTTCACACTTTTCTCAATTCAAAACCATATTTAACAAATCAAAAAATTATAATACATAATTATAATTAGAGCCCGAGCTCGACTGTCTTTACAGAAAACAATAATTTAAAAATAACGACTATAAGTCGCCCTAAGTGGCAATCAGTATCTTTGGAAAAATGGCAGCACCTAACATTTGTGTCTAAAATATAGACCATGTCTGGCAATGTTTGCAAAAATAAGTACTTAGATCAGAATTGATGAAGGAGAGGAAGAAGAATAATGATTACTAAAAATAACTTTGTTTACACATAATTACAATAACAAACTCTTCTGTTAGAAAAAAAAAAAAAAAAAAAAAAAAACAACAGCAACAGCAACACTTGAATTGAAAAAAATCAGATTTAGTTGATACTTGCTTAACAGCCTACTTGGCGTATCGGTCTAGAGTGATTGTACGTTACAAGCAGTTAATAGCAAAGTATTACAGATGATGATGAGTTCAATCCTTGTCGGCTGCGATCTGTAAATAATTTTCACATATAGAGTTTTATTGACTATTAACTAAATAAATTTGACATTAAAAGTTTTTCTGAAGATTATTATAACTGGATAATATGAAACTAGTAAGAAACAAACCAGGAAGTCTTAAATTTTTAGAAAAATTAAATTTTTCTTTCACACTTTTCTCAATTCAAAAACCATATATAACAAATCGAAAAATTATAATACATAATTATAATTAGAGCCTGAGCTCGACTGTCTTTACAGAAACAATAATTTAAAATTTTTTTTTGTTGAAAAATAATTATGTTATTTTTATTCACCAGCTGGTAAAAAAACATTTTTATTCACCACGAGTGAATTATTATCTAAGTTACAAACTCAAGTTACTAAAATTTTTGGTTTTAAGAAAATGAAAATAGTAATTCTTGTTTTTATTTTCGTTAATTGTTAGCCAAACTGAGGTGGCGTGCTGCAAATTTTTTAAAATTGGACACCAGCCTATAACATTATCATGTTCAGTATCTAATTGTAAGACATTTTCTCAGAATCTGGGATATTTTTCACAGAAGTGACGGAAGCCTGGGGAATTTTTTCTATAGAAATCGTCTCAGATTCTAAGTAATTTTTTCTATAGAAAAAATCTCAGATTCTAGAATTTTTTTTTATCAAAAACTTACAAATTCTGACACATTTTTTCTATTGGAAAAGTCTTGAGATTTTTTTTCTAGGATTCTAAAAATGTTTGCCTTTAGAAAAAGGTTCACCATTTCTTATTAAACAGTCTTTGATTCTGAGACATTTTTTCTAAACAAAAATAATATCAGATTTTAAGACATTACCTTAGAATCTGAGATATTTTTCCTAAAGAAAAAGTTTTAGATTCTAAGACATTTTTAAGAAGAAAAAAATCTCATATTCCGAGAATTTTTTTTTTTTTATAAAAAGGTCACAGATTCTGTGTAGTTTTTCCTATAGAAAATTTTTAAGATATTCTAAATTCTAATACATTTTTTTACAGAAAAATTCTCAAATTTTCCTGGAACAAAATTTTCTTATTTTTCCTATATAAAAATGTAAAGATTCCGAGACATTGTTTTTGTAAAAAATTCTAAGTTTCAAAAACGTTTTTCCTAAAGAAAAATTTTGAGATTCTTGAACATTTTTCCTATAAAAAAATTCTCACATAATTTTCTTTTTCTCTTTCCTTTTTATCCATCTGATGATTCATATTTTTTTTTTTTTTTTTTAAAAAAGAATTTCACGATTTTTCATAATAAAAAATACTCAGATTTTTTTCTATTAAAAAATTCCAATAGAGAAATTATAAGATTTTTTATAGAAAAAATTATAAGATTTTTTTATATAAAAAATTATCAGATTTTTTTAAAGAAAAATTCTTACAAGGGAAGTATCTCAACCCTTATGAACCGATTCGCCTGAAACTTAAACTATATATAAAAGAGACAATTCTAAGGTTGGGGTGTCTCGGCTTATTGGCCATATCGGGGATTTAGGCGTTCAAAACATGGGTCAAAAAATGGCTAAAAAATCGTTTTTTTGTATTTTTCAGCCATTTCTTTTTAAGAAACTATATGAAGTTTTCATTTGAGAAGAAAGGTTATTTTAATGCCTATCTAATAATGGCATAACCTTGTAAAAATTCGGCTTCTTTAAATATTGTTTTCAGGAAAATGTGTAAATTTTGGTGGGTATTTATGTAAAGACATAGACCTACAATTTCCATATTAATAAGAAATAATCTTTATTAAATTTAAGTCGACACTTATTTTTGCTCTAGACTATATTCCTGTTAGTTTGGAAGTTATCAAAATTTTTCCGAAGGTCCACATGGTTTCATAAGAGGACAAAGAAATTTTAAAACACCGATATGGCCGATAAGCCGAGACACTCCAACCTTAAAATCGTCTCTTTAATATATATTTTAAGTTTCAGGCAAATCGGTTCATAAGGGTTGGATACTTCCCTTATTAGATTTTTTCCATAAAAAATCAAAAAAAAATTCCCACATTATTCATATAAAAAAGTTCTTGTGTATTTTCTAGTATAAAGACAAATTTTACTATTCCGAGACTGTCAGAATTTTTCTATAAATAGAAAACTTCTGACATTCCTAAACATTTTTGCTTTGGAAAAATTTTAAAATTCTTAGAAATTTTTCATAGAAAAAATTCTTTGATTATTTCCTTTTCTTTTCCACTTTCCTTTTTTCTCTCTTCTTGTCTCTTCTTTCCTTTTTATTTTCTCTTTTTCTTTGCCTTTTTTCCTTTTTTTCCAATTCGGTTTAGGGGGGGGATTTCCTTTTTCCCCCCATGGATCCGTGCCTTTCTTACGCTGAATCCGAAAATAAAGTCAAAAAATGCCTGCGAATTTTGTACTTTTGCCATAAACATTAAATCATGATAATGTTTTGCGGAAGACTTGAGTGTACTTGCAAAATTTTTTTAGAAAAAATAATGTTATATTACTTTGCTATTCCATGTTGCCATATCAGTCGAGGACCCCATTAAAAAACCAAAAGAGCTGTACATTTCGTAAGTGAGTGCAAAAATAAGTACAAAAAAGTGTTTTTACGTTTTCGAGAGCATAAAAGATTCGGCACCAAAGAATATACCACTCTCTCTCGTTTTATGTACATGTACAGAAAATTAATGAAAAAAAATTGACGAAAAAAAAAATTTTGATGACAAAAAAAAAAAAAAAAATTAATAGGTAAAACCGTTTTCGACATATTGGCAAATTTTTTAAATTTTCATCTTTTTATAAAAGTGGTTTACTTACATTAAAATATCTCCAATACAAAAAAAAGGATTTCATGGTTTTTAACTTTAAATTAAAGGTACTTTAATGATCAATCAACACTACATACAATATTTTTTAATCTGATCATCGCCTTAGAAGCTAATAATCGATATATCGACAATTTTACTTCAATTTTACCGAAATTCGGTAAAAAAAAGAAAAATTTTTTGTTGTAAAAAAAAAAATTGATGAAAAAAAAAAAATATGAAAACAAAAAAATTTTTTGTGAGAATAAAATTGATAATAAAAAATTTGATAAAAAATTTAGTGAAAAAAATTGATGAAAAAAAAAAAATTTGATGAAAAAAAAAAAATTAATGAAAAAAATTGATGAAAAAAAAAACATTTGATGAAAAAACAAAAAAATTTGATGAAAAAAAAAATTGACAAAAAAAAAATTAATAAAAAAAAAAAATTGGAAGAAAAAAAAAAATTGATGAAAAAAAAAATTTGATGAAAAAAAAAATTTGATAAAAAATAAAAAATTTGACAAAAAAAAAAAAATGGTGAAAAAGAAAAGTTTGATGAAAAAAAAATATTTGAAAAAAAATTTGCTGAAAAAAAAAATTATGGAAAAGAAAATAGATGAAAAAAAATTTGATGAAAAAAAAAATTTTGGTGAAATAAAAAAAATTTGATGAAAAAAAATATTTTTTTTTGTTGAAAAATAATTATGTTGCTTTTTATTCACCATCTGGTGAAAAAAAGGTTTTTTTCACCACGAGGTGAATAAAACGGTTTTAGGTAAAACCGTTTTTGACATATTGTCAAATTTTTTAAATTTTCATCTTTTTAAAAAAGTGGTTTACTTACATCTCCAACACAAAATGAAGGATTTCATTGTTTTTAACTTTAAATTAAAGGTAATTTGATGATATATCAGCCCTACATACAACATTTTTTAATGTGATCATCGCCTTAGAAGCTAATAATCGATATATCGACAATTTTACTTCTATTTTACCGAAATTCGGGAAAAAAGTATACTTAATCAAAAATTTCAAAAAGAACAAATAGTTTAACCCTGCTGTTAGGTTAGAAAAAACTTACGTATGTTAGGTTAATGGACCATTTGGTCCATACTAAAATATTCACACAAAATAACAATTTAATCTTATATTTGTATAAATTTTGGATCACTACTACCTAAATATTAATTATTTAAGCTTTTATCAACTCTAGAAATGGGCGCGTGAGCCGGTTTTGGCTCACGCTCACTCACACAAGAAATATTATCATCACTAATGAATCACCCACTCGTTTTTTTTCTTTACTCACGATCACCTACTACTCACGTTAGTAAAATTGAATAAAGTCACGCGTGACTCACGTGATTCAAAATTACGCTCACGCAATTTTCACTTAAAAATACGTCGTTTTTACGAAAATTAAAAAAAAAAAGTTTTTTAATTATTTAGCATACCGTTAATTTGAAACTTAACTGATTGCAAAACGGAAAATAATTCTAAAAACTCTAAATAAAACCGTAAACAATACAAAAAAAAGTTGATTCACGCAAGGAAAATGGCTCTCACGCAATAATTGGACTTACTCACAAATCACTTACGCATAAAAGTATTGGAATAATGCTCACTCATGAATCACGTGATAAAGTTGACTTTTTCTCACGCGTGAGTCACGCGTGATTCAAGTGAACCCCGCAAATCACGTGACTAGCGCCCATCTCTACTCAACACAGCTAATAATTTGTTTAGGGATTCCCTTTTTTGCATTTTTTTACTCAGCATAGCTAATATAAAACACAATTGTGGCATTTCCCTTTTTTGTCTTTTAATCAATAATTTTCGTTATCGATGGACTCTAAGGGCCTAATTTTGTAAAACGCAACGCGGCTATTTACCTCGCGTTGGACAATTTTGTAACAAAAATGCTTTTAAATAGCAAAATATAAGTTAATAATGTTGGAATATGTAAACATACAATAAAAAAGTAATAAATATGTAAAAAAATCTTCTCCGGCAGAAGAAAAACATCGAAAATAGCTTGACGGCCCATGGCTGTTTTCAACTAATTTATGTTTAAAATACAACATTTCTTTTGTTTACTTTTTTTTGTTCTCTTGTTTCTCAAATATTCTCTTTGTAGGTGTTGCCTTATCATATATGTATATGCGTTTCCCCAAGAAAATGGGTGTGTATCCCCTACAAAATAAGTACGCAATTTTCTCAATTTTATAATATCTGGCAACACCGATTCTAATGTAATTGACATTTCAAGTGATAACGTAAAGATTGAACGCAAAACGTAGTGATTTACAAAATTGCATTTTTTCAACCTCGCGTTCACGTTAGCGTTGGTGATGTGTTCAACGCGAGTGATTTACAAAATTAGGCCCTAAGTCAGGCTACGTATGAAAAAACCAACTGTACCTTGGTAAGCCTTGAAATGCACAGCCTGAAAACAAGCAAGGGCAACGCGTTGTATTGAACCTGACAGAAGGCTTGGAAGGGCAAAATATAACAGGCGAAAATTTTCCCACTTTTGAGTTAGTAAAAAAAATTCAGAGAAGGAAATTAACATATGTGCGAACAGTATGAAAAAGAGAAAATAAAACATTTGTTCCTCCGAAATTGATGACTAGTAAAAATCTCCCTTTGTACCATTCTACATTTGCATGCGATGGCACTGCGACATTAGTATCATACACCAGCCTCAATATTGATAAGTTAAATTCTCAAAACAGCTGCTGTTGATGAAAGTGGATTGAAGAACAAACCGGAGATTGTTTCGTATTAAAATTCAACGAAAAGTGTGTTCGTTTTATGTTCTCCTATAATTTCTAATGCTTCGTCTCTTTTAGGTGGCGTAGATACTGCTGATCAAATGGTTGGTTGCTACAGCACAAAACTCAAAACAAATCTCTGGCCAAACATTGTATTTGCAAACAAACCTGGTATATCCGCTTTGAAAGCGGAATGTCCGCTTTCTGAAATCGACATAATGGGCTCCAGCTGATCGAAATCTCAAGAGACCAAAGTCTCCGACTAAGGCGTATATGATGAAACTGACTAGATTACCTCAACAAGAGTGCTCAGCACAGCTCTTGACTGAAATACGATCACCATGCATAGTTCCAGTGTCTATTTCAAATAATACTACTTGTAATGCAGGGGCTCGAAAGCGTGGAGTTTGTAGTTACTGCAAGTCTAAGTCTAACATAAAATGCACCAGCTGCTGCAATTTTATTTGCAAAACTAACCGAAAAACAGTTTGCTCCTCATGCAATGAAAATTACTATAAAACAAACTAACAAATATTTATTTTTTTCAAAGAAAACCAAAGAAAATATACTATGGACCAAATGGTCCCTTAACCTAAGAAACGTAATTTTTTATTTTTCTCAGTCCTGGTTTAAGTCTGAACCTAGATTTTTTGTAAAAAACCTTGTTTTATAAAAAGACCCCATGAGCTAAAAACATAAGCCAGTATACATCACCGTTCAAAAATTACAAAGGAAACAATCCAAAAATTGGACCAAATGGGCTTAACCTAACAGCAGGGTTAAAATTAATTTTTCTCTTTAGAGATCCAGTCTGATCAACAGCGAAGAAAATAAGGGGTTTTTGAAAAATCTGTCAAAAGTTGAGTGCATTTGAATAAAAATGCAGAATTCAGTTTTAACACTACAAAGAAAAACTCTGTCTAAAAATCTTTAAAACAACTGATTTAGCAGATTTTACAGATTTTTCTGCTAAAAATAAAATTTTTACCAACTAACGGCTCTTGAGTTAACAAACGAGCTCCTTATTTTTAAAAATTCGATATTTTTTCAACGGGTCATCAAAAAAATCCGAAAATTTTCCAGGAAGGAGTTTTCAAAACTGTTAAAAAATTAGGCAAATCAAAAAAAAAAAAATCAAAGTGTGCGATTTGGCATGGACTGCCTTATATACATATTTACACATTAAGTTTTTTTTGTGTGAATAAAAATTATGCTATGTGCCACTCAAATATGAGGCATTCCACACCAAATGTCCAGCGAAAAAAAACACGTGTACCATAAACTTCTGAATAGTTTGTATGGATAGCCCTATATGGAACTTAGAAAATTGCGTTTTCGGTTTTTCAAATTTTCAAAAACTGGGCTTTTAACAAACTGGGCTTTTAACATATAGAAAATTTCAGAACGGGTTCTGAAAATTTTCTAAAGAAAAAAATTTTATTCGATAGCCCATACAAAACTATATAAGAATGTAAATTTTTAAGATTTTGGTGCATTCCGTTTTAATGTGATAAATATTTAATCAAGGCAACTCGCCACAAGTTTGATCAGTTTTCCAATATTTGACCACGCCTTCTAAGCCCAGTTTTTGAAAAATAGAAAAACCAAAAACGAAATTTTCTTAGTTCCATATAGGGCTATCCAAACAACGTATTCAGAAATTTACGGGACATATATTTTCTGTAGCGGGACATTTGGTGTGGAATGCCTCATATGTAATAGTTCTATTGATAAAAAAAAAATCATTAAAAGTTAATTACCAAAATATTAATCTTTGCAAGTAAAAAGCTTAATTATAATTTAAACGTTTTCTGTAAAAATATTTAATCAATCCATGTATTTTTTTGGCAACTCTGTATAAATATATAATGTTAAGCAAACATTTTCCAGTTTAAAGGTGTGTCACTTCTTAGCCAAGACAAAACTGAGTTTTTAAGAAGATATAAAACTCATTAGGACTTTTTTATCGTCACCTAAAATGCAAAACGCTCTAACTAACAAAAAATTCAAAATCGGGATTTTGATTGATTCTGGTGTGTTTTATTAACCTACACGTCCTTACAAAAAATTAGGGTCACATAATAAAAATTAGCGATTTCTTAGCCAAAAAATAAAAACACGTGAATTGCGAAATCACCAATGTACGCAACTATAATCACGACCTTAATCACTGTTGGGGGTAAAAATTAATGAGGGTTAGTCTCGCATTACACGCCTCTAGGAGGCACTTATTTAATATAACAAATTTATGAAAAAAAAAAATGTTTGTTTAAGGACTTTAAATGTTGAGGATAGAGGGTTGGTATATTCTGCACAGAGAAAAATAAATTTCCAACTGAATTTTTCAGTTGTATTAACTCAAAATTCGGATGCTGCAACTACATTTTGATGTGTCTAACGAATTTTATAGATGTTTCAATTAAAAGACAGTTGTAATAACAACATTTTTTTGTAACTACCGATATTTAGTTGATTTAATATTAATTCAAATGCATCCACCGATTTTTTCAGTTTTTGTTGCAACAACTGAATTTCAGTTGGAAATTAGCAAATTTGCTTCCTGTGTGTGAGAAAATGTTTGGATTGAAAATCTCTATGGGCACTCAAAGGGCAGTTAGAGCGGTTGGACTAAATTTTAAAATATGTCACTTTGTATGAGAGCTCCATTATGGAGTGTAGGTAGGTCGTCGGTATTTTCGGAAAAATTTTACGAGTAAAAATAATGGGGGTCGGCCTTACTAGTGACCCTCTAATGTATAGATTGGAAAACTGCAAAACAAAATTTTCAGAAAATTGAAAAAATAGTAATAACACAGGCACACAAAAAAGTGTTCAGACCTAGAGGGAAAATCCTATTATTTCAAGGCTTTTGGGTCGATGAGTCCGAATATGCCCATAAAAAAATAATTGTAATTGCCAGTTTTTAACCTACCGGCCCCTATAAACAAATTTTCTATGAAAATAAAAGCGTTCGCTTGATTTTGAACTTAAAAAAAATAAGGAGTTTCGCGCTTAAATGCGTAAAACTAGTCAGAGTAGTTTCACACAAATTCTACTGACATATCAAAACTAAAATGAGTTCAAAAGCTTAAGCTGATAAGAGTTTGTTTATGTTTTTCTTATGCATCAATGTCCGTCTGAATTTATTTGTTATTTTGGATTAGTTCATTTAAGTGAGTGCATTAAACCGGGTACTACATAATAGGTACATATATATGTTTCAAAATTCAGCATTTGAAAAAACTGACTCATGAGTCACGTACCAAAACCCTAACTTAGTTTTCACGTAATAAGCTTGAGTTATTCGTTTATGTGATTCTTGTGTGAATCAAGCATAAACGTTAGCAGAGCCCATTTCTATTATACTATATTAGAGATGGTTTACTCACGTGCAAATCACTCATGAGATAAAAGATGTAGCATAGTAAGTTTTTGTAAAATGTTGCATGGATTTTTTTCGGTGTAGGTGTTCATTTCAAAGCAAAGTTT
Organism: Pegoplata infirma; assembly: GCA_963921195.1. Lineage (NCBI taxonomy): Eukaryota > Metazoa > Arthropoda > Insecta > Diptera > Anthomyiidae > Pegoplata > Pegoplata infirma. The sequence goes on from OY992536.1 coordinate 191,846,501, forward strand.
TTCTAGAAAAAATAACACTATATTAATTTGCCATTCCATGCAAAACGCATTGAAATATCAGTCGACGACCTTATTATGTTTATATATTACACCACTCGGTTTTTGCACAGACATTTTAAATACATTTTCTAAAGTATTTTGGCCTCCAAAACACGAATATATTATCAAAAAAGTTGTATCAAACCGCCTTCTCGAGATGTAGGCATTTTAAATGTTTGTGGACAAAGCCCTCAAAACATAAAATTTTTTTAATATTGGAAAAGTGCACGTTAAAGTTTTTCATATTTTTATACCCTCCACTCAAGTGATATATAAGTTTGTCATTCCTTTTGTAACACATCGAAATATTGGTCTAGAACCCCATAAAGTATATATATTCATGATCCTCGATCGATTTTAAGTCGATCTAGCGATGTCCGTCCGTCCGTCTGTCTGTCTGACTGTCTGTCCGTCCGTAGAAAACATGCTAGCTTTAGAGGCTACTGAAGTTTGGCATATATGTTGGTCATTTACCTGGTCAGTTTGGTATTGCAATCCAGCCATATCGGTCCAGTGGTTCAAAAGTTATGAGCAAAAGAGTAAATTTCGGAAAAGGTTTTTCGCGAATTTACTAGATATAAAACACGATAACTTAAAAAAAAAAACAATAATGAGACTGCTAAAACGTGGCATGTATCTTTCCCGTCCCCAGGTCTGTTTGGTATTGAATTTCAGCTCAATAGGTCCAGTGGTTCAAAAGTTATAAGCAAAACCCCGAATTTCAGATTAGGTTCATCTTAAACGCCACGTGGTAAACAAGTTTTAAAAGCATTGGTGGTAACTCAGCAATGTTTTTCAAACTTGTTTAGTTTTAAAGCAATGGTTTTTAAACTTCTTTAGCATTGGTAAAAATGACACTCGAAAAATATTTTACACTCAAAAAAAATTTTACACTCAAAAAAAATTTATTTTTTTTTTTACAAAAATGTCAATATTTTGTGTAAATACGTACATGCAGAAATATTTTTACAGTAAAAAAACATAACGCTCGAAAAAAGTTTTACACTCAAAAAAAAATAGTATTTTTTTTTTTTTAAATGACAAAAAATAGTGTTTTACTCAAAATAAAATATTTCTAATCAAAATTGTTAATTTTTTTCACGTTAAAAATGTACTTTCCATTAATAAAGGCATTGTGGAGGGTATTCATAGATTCGGCAAAGTCGAATTTAACTTTTCTACTTGTTTAAATTAAGTTCAACGTGCTTTAAAAATGGTAATTTTTTTTTTTTTAGTGCACTAAAAAATAAGGTTTGTGCAATAAAAATCTTGTTTTCATGCGAAAAACTTATAAAAAACTAAAAAATAACGCCGGGTTTCAATAGTAACATTTAAAACTTTATATAAGCAAGATTTTTTAGAAACTTAAACAATTTAAAAAAGTAAAAAAAAAAATCTTATTTTCCAAATAAATGTTTCAATTTTTAGCCTGAATCAAATTACGTCGCGTAAGGCGTAACGCCCAATAATTTTTCGTTTCTAATATTTAAGTGTGAGCTACCTAAATCAAACGGACGTAAAAATTTCAAATTTGATGTGTTTGTTTTTGTTTTATTTTTACGTCTTGCGCTACGCATTTGATTCTGGTTCGACCCTTAAACAGTTTTTGAAACAAATAAATTTGTGTTTTTGCTAGTTTATGCCAAAATATGTAAAAATATGCACATATGCAAAAAATCGATATCATTTTTAGAGTATCGACAAAAAACATGCATTTGCATGGAAATCTGATCCCTACTTATAAGTATCAAGATATAACTCCAATTTTTCGTCAATTCCTAAAAAAGATACGAGTTTTTCTTCTTTTTATACAAGCTTTTTTTTAAGTGTAGGTCAACATCTAAATATTTTTATATATTTTAGGGTTAAGTGTATGTATGCATTTATACAGGAGTTTGTATGTTTGATATTAATTATTGTTAATTCCATTTATTCTAATCATTGTCCATATTTTAATTACAATTGTATTAACGATTTGTTACACAAGATGGGTAATTAAATAAATGCATTTGTAAATATTATCAAAAAAATAATTATACATCGATAGATAAAATAGGACATGTGTCATTCTTTTTCGTTATATTAATGACAAATATATGTAAATATCACGGAACAAAAGCAAACATCCATTATAAGTGGTTTAAAAAATATTTGTTTTTATTAAAAAATATTTGTTTTTATTGGAAATTTAAATGGCGGATCATCAATTTTGTTAAGTGTTGCGATCCACGATATTTTCCATTTATTTTGAAGAGAATGAAGAAGAAAATTTTCTAAAAGAAAAACAAAATCCCGAAATCCGAAAATTATTCAAAGAAAATAGTAATTTAAAATTTTTAAAAGGAAATTCTAAAAATTTTTCAAGAAAAATTGGGACTTAATCTGAATTTCTTTGAAAAAATGTCTGTCAATCTGGAAATTCTTAATAAGAATATTTCTTTGGAAAAAAAATGGTTTCTTTGTGAAAACTTGTTGTGAACGTGATAATTAGAAATGAATTAGGAAAATATTATGAGTCCTAATTTGTTTTGAATAAAGAAATGTTTGTAGGAAAAATATCTTTAAATTTGATAGTCAAATGTCAGTAAAGCTGTGTTGGAAAATTTTTTCAGAAAGTCTTATAATCGTAAAATTTTTGTTTGGAAAAATGTTTCAGAAATTAAGAGGACATTTTTTTAAAATGTTCAATAATCTTCTATTTTTTCTTTTAAAATGTCATATAATACGAGAATATTTTTTAAGAAATGGCACATAATCGTAAAATTTAAATTTTTAAAAAATATTTTTGAAAATGATTTTGTCCTGAATGTTTAAAGACCTGACAATTTTTATAACGTATGAATTACGTTAAGAATGCACGTCTCAGAAACAGAAAATGCAAATTCCTTCATTTATGTCTGCAATTCCAGATCATGTTGGTAACCCTTGCGGAATAATGTAAGAGACATAAAAGTTGAACGAAAGTATGAAGTAAGGTTGAGATTGCTAGAAATAGAATTGTAGTGTTGGAAACTGTCAAAATATATTTTGTAGAAACTATGGCCCGTACCACAAGAAAACAAAAAGTCTATTTTAACAAAAGTTTTGTTTTAAATTTCAAATTTTCAATACATTTTTTGAAAGTCGATTTTAAAAACAAAACAGTTTGTATGGAAATAAAATTAAAAGCTGATTTTAAACTTATTTTGTTTTTCTATGGTAAGGCTGTATAAATATGAAAAACAGTTTTCATTAACAAGACAAACCGACCTTTAAAATCCTACTGATGATAACACTAAATGGGTTGTTTGAAACCGGTATGGGAAATACCAGAAATGTCAATAATTTTTAGAAAAGTCTTCTGTGAGAAAAAAAACAACAGCAACAACCACACTCGAATTGAAAAAATCAGATTTAGTTGATACTTGCTTAACAGCCTACTTGGCGTATCGGTCTAGAGTGATTGTACGTTACAAGCAGTTAATAGCAAAGTATTACAGATGATGATGAGTTCAATCCTTGTCGGCTGCGATCTGTAAATAATTTTCACATATAGAGTTTTATTGACTATTAACTAGTGCCAACGGTCAGTACCGTAGTACCGGGAATACCGGTATTTGTAATTTAATTTAAATATTTTATTGTATAGTAAATTTTTGGTTTTTGAGAACCGGTACCAGGATCAGAACCGGGAATACCGGTATTCCCGGGAATATATCTAGAACCGGGAAACCGGTTCCAGAACCGGGAATACCGGTATTCCCGGGAATACCGAGAACCGGGAAATGGGGGGCACTACTATTAACTAAATAAATTTGACATTAAAAGTTTTTCTGAAGATTATTATAACTGGATAATATGAAACTAGTAAGAAACAACCAGGATGTCTTAAATTTTTAGAAAAATTAAAATTTTTCTTTCACACTTTTGTCAATTCAAAACCATATATAACAAATCAAAAAATTATAATACATAATTATAATTAGAGCCTGAGCTCGACTGTCTTTACAGAAACAATAATTTAAAAAAATAACGACTATAAGTCGCCCTAAGTGGCAATCATTATCTTTGGAAAAATGGCAACACCTAACATTTGTGTCTAAAATATAGACCATGTCTGGCAATGTTTGCAAAAATAGTACTTAGATCAGAATTGATGAAGGAGAGGAAGAAGAATAATGATTACTAAAAATAAAAGTTTGTTTACACATAATTACAATAACAAGTCTTCTGTAAGAAAAAAACAACAGCAACAACCACACTCAAATTGAAAAAATCAGATTTAGCTGATACTTGCTTAACAGCCTACTTGGCGTATCGGTCTAGAGTGATTAGCAAAGTATTACAGATGATGATGAGTTCAATCCTTGTCGGCTGCGATCTGTTAATAATTTTCACATATAGAGTTTTATTGACTATTAACTAAATAAACTTGACATTAAAAGTTTTTCTGAAGATTATTATAACTGGATAATATGAAACTAGTAAGAAACAAACCAGGATGTCTAAATTTTTAGAAAAATTAAAAAAATTTTTCTTTCACACTTTTCTCAATTCAAAACCATATTTGACTATGAATATTGTTGACTGGATTCATTCCAGTAAATTGCTAAGCGGCGTTCCAGAATTTGACCACTTCTGAAATATTGTCATTTTATTGATATTGAATGCAAATAGAATTCTTATTATAAATATGACAAATCAGTAGAGTCCGATCGAAACCAGTTTTTCGCAACGAACCGAAACCGAACAAAAACCGAAACTGAAAAAAATTAAAATGTTTATATATTTTTTTTAAGATAAACATACAGCAGTTAATGTCTTTAAACCATAGAAATTGTTGTATTTATTAAAAAATATATTTTTAAAAAAATTTAAAAAAAAATCATATTTTAATAAATTTAAAAAAATTGTTCGTTAAATCTGTAGATTAAGAAAAAAAGTATTTGAACTGTAACAGTAACACATTAATTGGAAAACCTTGTTACATTTTTTTAAAATGAACCGAATCAAGTGTAATGAAACTCGAAATTGAAAAATTCAGCAACTTTTTTATATATTTTTAATAGACGGCGAAACCCGGCAGAAGTCGAGACCGAAACCGAATATTCGGTCGGACTCTACAAATCAGCTCTAAATCAATTATCTTAACAGAATTAAACAAGTTTTTGGTAAGTTCAAAAATAAATATATCGTGGCGTATGAGTGATATTAAAAATAAAATTGGACATTCAAACTTTAAAGCTAATTTTCTCGAAAACCAAAAATAACTGCTCTCTGAAAATTTGATATGATGTAGAGAATAAAATGAACTTTAATTTAAAATTTTTTAAAAAAAATTAAAAATGGTGTGTTTTTTGCTACATCGATTTTTATTTTTCATTTGAAAAATTCAGACATAGTTCTGAATTTTTTCTAAAAACAAATAATGAAAATCGATACCCCATACAAAACACTATAAAGTAGATGTGTTTCGAAAATTTCAGAATCGTTGAGTTTGTGAGGTTGCCCTCACAAGGTTTTATTTCGATTTTACAGACATTTTGCTGTGAGTGTATTAAATTTACTTTACCAAACTATTTTTGAAAATATTGTTCATCGAAATTGCTTTGAGGTTTTTTGTTGAAATTTTCATAGGAAAAATTGTCATTTAAATTTTGGAATTGAATTTGGTTAAACATTTTTGTTGTGCTGGTAAAATATATTTTTTAAAAAAAAAAGTTGGAGAGGAAAAAGGAAAATTTTTTTTTGGAAACTGGAATGTGTGAATAGTTATCAAGGGCCGTCAAGGTAAATATAGTTTTAAAGGAAATTTGTAAGATGAGGATAGTAATTGGGATAATTTTGATAAATTTCAGGCCCTTTTGGTTATCTTCAAATAGCCCATAGAATGCAAGCTACATGTGTAAAAAGGGGTTCAGTGAAGCATAATGTACCATCATCCGTAATCTGGGAATCCGGCTCTTTTGGGCTAAATAGAATACGAAAACAAAACATCTGATAAATATATATATACAGTGCAGTATAATTATAAATATTGAGCCAGACATGGCGAAAGGAGATTTTCCAGTGGTCAACATCGTTTAACACTTTAAAAATCCTCTAAATATTCATCAATTTTACAACACAGCCTGATTAATAAATAAGGGGACCATCGTTAAATTTTTGATATGACGGAATCGTATTGTATAAAAATTCCAACCTTCCCGGACAAGTTCCTATTTTGAGTATTCCAACTCCGCCCGTTAACTTTCCGTTTATTTTCCAAGAGTCTAATTAACTTTCAATATTGAGAGTTGTAAATTTTTATTCATTCTTAAATTTTATACGGTCACCTAATTCTTTGATGCATAATACTCCAAGTCTATAACTCATGTACACAAACATTCTCTCTCGCATCTTCACTCCTTTTACATATTTAAGTCATCCACAGTTAATATACACACATACTCTCCAACCTCATTATTTTTCTCTCCTTCATCCAAACTCACCTCACTTTAGGGCACACTCCAACACATACATACACATAAAACCAGTAAACTTGAATTTTCAGCAAGCCTTCAGTCTTCTAGCGCTCGTCGACAAGGAAGGACATATGAAAACGTAAGTAGATGCAGATTTTATTTCTATGTACAACACGCCACCTGATCAACCATGTTGCATCAAACATTAGCATTCTCAGAATACCAACACTCTATAGTTTATTTGTTTTGGATCTTTTGGTCTTAATCCTTTTCGTGTAGTTCTAAATTTCCGTTTCAAAATTAGAGTATTTTTTTGTCCTTGTAATAGTTAATATTATTAGGGTGACCATATTAAAGGTCTTTATTCTTGTTTAATTTTCTCAAAAATGTTGTAAATAAATAACTTTCGTAAGTATTAAAATATGTTTTGTTTAAAAGGTGAAGTCAGGATTTAGTTTCGGTATTTGGGCTGACTTGTAGATACCCTACGGTCAGCATGGTGGGCGGGTATAGACGGATGAGGTCTTAACACCAGACCTAACACCCATTTTCATCATCATACACCCTCTCGTGTGGTATCATCACGATTATATGTAACATCTTCTTAGCACTGGGGTTTTTTTTTTGCTACCTAATAATATTTCTGGTAGCGACTTCGTGTCATTCCAACGGGGCAAGAACACGCTCAAGACTGAGCACGGTCGGAAGTTATATGTAGCGCCGCCCCGGAGGCATGGACCGTCGCGATGGGTCGTTACAAGTTACTGTAGAAAAAATTAATTATAAAGCGACATCACGCAAAAATTGCCCAATTTTACCATGTCTGACCACGCCTATCTCGCTCTTTTTTCCAAAAGCCGAAAACTTTTGTTCCACGATTTGTTACTTTCATATAGGGCAATAAGCTCCCAAAGTTTGACTTTGATCCAACAACAATTTTTTTTCGTGGTACGTTTGAAATAAAAGCCTTCATATATGGTTATATCAAATCTTTTTTACTAGGGTACCCAGCAAAAAAAGTGAGGAGTACTTCTATTTGGAGTGCTTTAAAACTATAACAAATGTAATGAAATACAACAAAAATAACAAAAAACACAAGAAAAAACACACAAACAGTTTTCTCTACTCCATAAAAAGTTGTTATTCAGCACTTAACTCATTACCTTCCGCGACACTCCCATACAAAAGTAAGTAGATATTCAGTAGACAAGAAGTACTCCGAGCTTTCAAACAACTTCCAACTACTTCCCTGGAGTAGTTCTTATCTACTGAATATCTACTTACATTTGTATGGAGGTGTCGCGATAGTAATGAGTTAAGAGCTGAATATCTATGTATTCTGGAAGAGAAAAAACTGTTTGTGTGTTTTTGTCTTGTGTTTTTTGTTATGTTTTTTTGTATTTCATTACATTTGTTATAGTTTTAAAGCACTCCACTGAGAAGTGGTAATGACTTACGTAATTTTTTTGTATGTAATACAATGTAAGAGAAAAACACACACTCGCGCACACACTGAAATCAAAACACAAAAAAAACAAAACAAATTGTAAGTGAAGCTGAAAATTTAATTAAACAATTAATTTTTTTAATTAAATATTTAATTAATTAAAATAAAGTTAAAAATTTAATTAAACATTTAATTATATTAATTAAAAATTTAATGAATATTAAATTAAAAAACAATTAAAATTGTAATTAAAATAAAATGTACGATATTATTTTCTGTGTTCCTAAATATTTTAATTTTTTAAAATATTTCAAGTACTCGTCTACTCAAGATAAATTAAAATCAGCCGAGTTGGTAATAAAAGTTTTGCTGGGTATTTTAGATTTTCATACCCATTTAAAATCTTTGGTATTTAAGATAATTAAAAGGCCCATAATTGCATGTCCTACACATAAAACACACACATTGTCATCTTCATATAAAGCAATTTATGCCGGAAAGAAAAAAAAAATAATGTAATTCAAACATAAAAACACTTCTTCCATTCAAGTAACTTAATTTGGTAACAACTGTAACTTCTTAATTTACATACTAGTTGTCTAGAGTAAGTGTAAATGAGTTGTTGAAAATCTTTTACTATTCTTTTGTCATTGCCATTAAACCACTTAACTGACCACATGTGTTTCAGATACTTTAAATATCATGGACTAAGAAGCTGAAGCTGGGCAAGAAGGGAGGAAGATATGTATATACGTAAATAAAGTGACAGCTGTTGAAAATGACTTGGTTTAAAGTTAAGTTTACCAGGAAGTTTCTTAATAATTCTTATGTTTGTCGTTGGCATGTTTGTTAGAGTTTTACTAAATAAATAAAGTTTTTTTTTTTTATATTTTTAAGTTACAAAACTAAAAGTGACACTATTATAATCACCAGTGGTTGTACAATATCCGTATCCTAAACTTAAGAGGGTTGAGAAGTATTTTCATATTTAAATTTAAAAAAAAAAAAAAAAATTCTTGAAAGAATTAACAAAAATCTATCTTAAATAACATAGATTTTATTAAGGAATAGAGTGAGTTATAACAAACGGAGGGTAAGTAATAGTAAAACCCATTTTCAGAGAAAAATTGAAATATTTATACACAATAGCAAAAATGTTACTAGTAATTAATTTTGGGTAGATGTTCAACTTGGAAAACAACAAACTACTGTTTCTAACTAAATGTGCATAAGGGTGACCCTTAATTAGTAGAGAAAACTAAATTTATCACTAAAACAACTTTCCTTTGATCATTAATTTTTCTCATAAGTAAATTTCTTATATACTCCAAATAAGTGGAAACTTGTTTTGCTTATTTAGAAATGTTAGCCATTTCGTAAGAGATAATATTGGTGAATTTGGCAATGTTAGAAATTACCATATTATACGGGTGTAGTCATACATAGTTTAGGAAACAACACAACATCCATTTGGAAGGAATCAAAAAATGTGAACAAAACTATGTTATATCCAGAGACTGGAACTTCATGCAAATGCATGTTTTTTCTCGTTAGTCTGAGAACATTGTAAATGAGATATGTTTTCGATTCAACAAATTTGCATTAAAATGGCATTGATTTGTTAGTGAATATTTTGGTAAAAATGCATATTTTTGCGGTAATGGCATTTTTTAGTGGTATTTTGTAATATTTAATAATTTTTTTTTTAAATTTGTTGTTGTTTTTTTTCGCAATAGTTTTAAAATAGTACCTTTTTTGAATTTTATTTTTTATCAATGATGCCATTTTGACGCTTGTTGAGTATTTTCTGCAGCTTTTTCTAATCTTACCTAGACGTACTTTTCTTTTGTACTGTTGACGTTTTTTTTTTTTTTTTGAAAGTTGGCATCAAAGGTAAAGAGCTCTGTGACAAATAGTATTTGAAAAAGTAATAAACAAAAAACACATGGTATTGTTTACGAAATTGTATCACAAATCGAAATCCGATCGAGATGGAATATACTAGTTATACAGTGAAAATGCTGGTTGTTTTTTGTCTCTCTTTCTTTTACGTCTAGTGTGGTATTACCAGATTTGGGCATTTATTCTTGTCGATGCCATATCTACAAAACGGTCGATACATTGATCTCTCGTTCGCATTATGTGAGGTTGCCCTCTCAAGGGTTTTTGTTTGTTTTATTTTACGACGTTTTTTGTGAGTGTAGTTTGAGTGTCATGTTTTCGAAATTTTCTGTTCGAAAATAAATTTATTTTATTACATCGGCATTTAGTTGATATTTCAATTGGGGAAAATTTTATAAGGAGGCACACATAAAAGTTGCTGTGCGGAAAATTTAAAGGGAATTATTTGGAAAACTTTTATTAGTGTTTGAACTGTAAGGATAAATTAAGCATATTTTAGAAAAGATTGGTGAGTTTGGAATATTGTGCTGATTTTAGGTAAATTGTCAGACGAGGGTTTTCATTAATTTATAGCAATATCCAGAACTGTTAAAGGTTGGGTAACCACGAGTATTGAGATTAGCCCTTGGGAAATAAATCTTGATTTTTGGCGTCCAGATAATTACAACAAGAAAATTTAAAAAATTCTGACAAAAGTGAACACCTACATTAAGCAGCATAAGTCTGCGTTCACAGGCTTTGCCTTACAAAAACCACCAAAAAATACGTTAAACGATGGATTTTCTTAACCAATGTTAATGACATATTGTTTTGAGTACTTCAGACTATTAAAATAATAAAAAGCCAATTTTAATAGACCGCGGTTAACAGCAACCAATCAAAAACCAAAGTCATTCATTTAAAACTAGAAGCAAAAGTTTGAAAACGACTGGTACGATCCCAGAAAATGATCCAAAAATATCACAAAAATTGCTCTCAATAATGCACAAAATTGCGTTTTTTGTGATTTTTGACCTTATCACGAGAACTGTCAAGGACCGGCCACTTATCCTGCAGGGAAATAAAAAATATTCCAATTGTTAAGAAAATTAATAAATTTTAATAAAAAATGAATACTTTGAACGGATTTAAATAGAAAAACATTGGCAAAGCCCTTGCAAAGCACTTTTTCGAATTCATACTACCCTTACACAAAAAATAAAGTGCTTTGCCGAGACTTTTTCTTTGGAACGGTTTCTGCCTGGGTTGTTATATATTAAAGTTACTGTGCTACATCAAAAAAATTAAGAGGTAGTTTTTAGAGTTTTTTTTTACAAAAAAAAAACGAAGGTTTCGGACTTTTTCAAAAAGTCGATTATAATTTTTAAACGTAAAAAAATAAGTGATAACTTCTTTGACTAATTTTTTCATTTTTTTTTTCTAAAACTATATTTGAATACCAAAAAATATTGTTCAAATTTTTTTTACGATATTTATATTTTTTAATGGTCAAAATTAATTAAAAATTTAAATTTTTTTAATTTTTTTAAGAAAATCTGAAAATTGGTGTCCAAGTTGCATTTAATAAGTACTAAAACATATCCAAAAATAAAATAAATAGAAAGGGTCGGGTCTAAAAGTGAGTGATTTGCACTGGAATGCCCCATATACTTTATGGGGTCCTAGACCAATATTTCGAGGTTTTACAATCGGAATGACAAACTTATATATACCCTCCATCACTAGAGTGGAGGGCATAAAAAAGAACATGTAAAAATCTTATATTTCCGCCCTCTATAATGGGGTTTTGAAACATTTTTTAAGAGTTCAAAAAACGACCATTATATTATTTTTTGCTGTAAAATCGACTGATGAATCAGAATTACGTTTTTGCTCTGCAGAGAAATCAGTTCAAAATCCGCGTTTTCAGGTGCGTTGAACCACCCCTAGGAATTTTTTTATCTCCCCTAAATCCTTCAAAAAAATTATGATACCCGCAGATCAAATTTGCAAAATGAACTCTATCTTAAAAATACATATTGTTTTTCTGTTAGTACAGATAGAGAGCGGGGTCTAATTCTATTTGTTATATGGGTTCAAGTTGAAAAATTTTAGAAGTAAATTTAATTTCCAAAATTATAGGCATTTCTACTATTTCTATACTGATTTAAAACACCCTTACCGTAGTGTTATTTAATTTCAAAATATATATCTTTTCAGAAAAAATTTTATTTTTAAACCATTTTTCTTAGAAAATGTCAAATTACTTTGATATGAGAATTTGATTGAAATTTGTCCTATATCAAAATCCAAATTCATAGAATTTTTTCTAAGATAAACAGTTTCAGATTGTGAAATATTTTTCCTACAGAAAAAAAATTTCACTGACTGAGATATTTTTCTTATAAAAATATTCTCAGATTCTGACACATTTTTCGTAAAGAAATTGTGTCAGATTTTGAGACATTTGTCATATAAAAAAGTTTCAGGTTCTGAGATATTTCACTGTGTGACGGTGAAAAAGTAACCTGGGTTTTGACCATCAATTTTACATAATTCGGGCATGCTGATTCCAATGGTCCAAGCCATTTTGAAATCTAAGGTACAGTTTTTTCGCAAAACGTCTTTAAAGTTTTTCACGTCCCCGTGAAATTTTTTGAATAAAAAATATTTTGTGTGCGAAAAAGTCAGTCGTTTATAGTTGAAATTAAAGGATTATATCTGTAACTACATTTTAACTACAAATTCCGCTACTAAAAGTTTAAAACTTTAACAGTGTTTCGCGTTTTATCCCATTTTTTCTCATTTTTTAGCATTTTCGCGATTTTAAATGCCTAAATAAATTCCGACCTAAACAACCGTTTCAGCTTAGTATATTTGCACCAAAGGAAATATATTCCCATTAAAATATTTTTCATTTATCAATCGGATAGCACTAAAATTGCGCGATTTGTCAAAATTTCACTATGACAGCATCACTTTCCAACAGGACCACAAGGTCCAGATTTTGATATATAGTGTAAAAACCTCAAAAAAGTATTTGTGCCAAATTTCAAACAAAAATATTTTCATCTTAAAAAGTTTTAATAAAAAAACATTTATTTCGCCCTACTAAATTATATTAAACAAGTGTTTTATTTAAATTAGTAGTATTTAGTACAATGTTTTCCTTTTGTTTTTGTAATTAAAATTTAATAATTTAATTTAGTAAGGTGAAATAAAAGTTTTTCTACAATAACTTTTGAAGTTGAAAACATTTTTGTTTGAAATTTGACACAATTACTTTTTTGAGGATTTAACATAATATGTCAAAAGCTAGACCTTGTGGTCATCTTGGAAAGTGATGCAGTCATAGAGAGATTTTGACTAATCGCTCATTTTTGGAGTGATGCGCTTGATAGTTGAAACGTATTTTCATAGAAATATATCCCATTTGGTGCATTTAAACTAATCTGAAGCGGTTGTTTAGGTCGGTATTTACTTAAGCATTTAAAATCGCGAAAATGCTAAAAAATTGGAAAAACGGGATAAAACGCGAAATATCACTTGAATTTCAAACATTTGATAGCGGATATGGTACTTAAAATTTAGCTACAGTTACGGTCCTTCAATTTCAATTGCAAAAGAGGTACTTTTTTGCATACAAAAACTTTTTTATTTCAAAAAGTTCACGGAGATGTGAAAATCTTTGAAGACATTTCGCGAAAAAACTGTACCTTAGATTTAAAAATGGTTTGCACCATTGGATTCAGCATGTCCGAAATATATATAATTGATGGTCAAATGTCAGGTTACTTTTAACATCCAAGATTTTGTCACGCTGTGTTTTTCGTATTGAAGAAGTCTCATATCTTTGAAATTTTTTGTTTAAAAAAATCTCAAATACTGAGACATTTTTCGTATAAAAATATTCTCAGATTTTGAGACATTTCTCGCAAAGAAATAATGGCAGATTCTAAGACGTTTTTCGTAAAGAAAAAGTCTTAGATTCTGAGACATGTTTCGTATAGAAAATGTCTAGCATTCTGAGACATTTTTCGTATGGAAAAATATTTAAATTCTGAGCCACTTTTTTTTTGTTTATTTAATTTTCCCGTAAATTGTTGTAAAAATCGGAGACCATAACTGTTATGAGATTTATTGAAAAAAGTAAAATTTAACTGTTCAAAAATATTTTTTCAAATAAAAATTAAAAATAACAGTTTGAAATGATTTGTATAAATATCTGTTCAAACTAACAGATATAAAAAACTTTAATTTTTTATAAATGTTATTAAAAACTCTTTGAGCCCTAAAAAAACTTGTGTTATTAAAATAAAATAACAATAAACGCATGCAGAAGAATTTATTGATAGCTATTACTTTAATAATTGATTTTAAGATATAAACTTTGATTGATTTTTTTTTAAATAACTGTTATAACAGTTATTTACTCCAATAAATATAAAATAAAAGTTATTTTAAATTATTTGAACAAAAAGTTTTTAATAACTGTTATTTTTTACTGTTATTAAAAAAATAAAAAAAAAAAGTTATTGCAAATTTTAACACGGGACATCTCTAGAAGTCCTGTCAAATATAAAATACTTAGTTTGGAAAACATTCGTTTCATGATTTTTTTACAACAAAAAGACACATATAACTGTTATATTTGGTCTCTGGTAAAAATAAAGTAAAGGAGAAATAAATGTTTCCTTAAATTGATCACTACATTTACTATTTTTATGTGTACTCAAAAGGATTTTGAGCAAAAGTAGTAAAATGAGTAAAAAATTGTAGTCGGTAATCGAATTGAGCTCTTGTTTTCTTTTTGTATTGAAGATTTCCATCTCTATTCAAAATAGTAAGGTAAACGAAAATACACTGTATCTCTGCATGTTAATTTTTTTTGTGTAAAAAATAAAACTCAGAATCTGATAATTTGTTTTTGATATTTTCTTTAGAAACCTATTATGATGTGGAACAGCGATTCCAATAAAATCAAGAAAATTAACTAGTCTATAGTGACATTATTGTGAGTCACAAACGTTCAGATTTTTAGATCTCACCCATTTACATTGGCATGTACGTAAATAAATATTGCTAGCAATTTGTATTGTTGCAAATGTGAAGGTAGTTGTTGTATAGTGTTTATTTTTTTTTTCTAACAGAAACATCAACAAGCAATAGTTTCGCAATTTTCCCCTAAGAAACAAAAATTACCAACAAAAAAACAGCAATATACCAAAATTGTAGTATGTAACTACATTAGGGTGGTATGTTTTCCAGCAAATTGCTAAGATCAACTACTTAATTTACAAATTAAAAAAATGAAGTCCAAAAAATTTAGAGTAGAACCGTTTTTTCGATATTGCTAAAGGTGGCTTCAGACTATAATATTTGTAATAAGTAATATCTGTCAATATTTTGTGTAAAACCTATAAAATAGTATGGTGTAAACACAAATCGGTATAAAACCAAGAGAAATACGAATTGAAAAATGACAAGCGGATAGGTATTCTCATTTTTAGAAATTTCTCTAAAAATGAGAAAACGTATACGCTTTTCATAAGATCAGGGTTGTATTTGTTTTGATAATATTTAAGATGTGATGGTGTAAATACGCAAAGGATTTTTTAAAAGATTTTTTGACAAGCGGAGAAAATTTCGTATTATTTAAGATACGTATTTTCTTACGACTCAGTATTATAGTCTGAAGTGGGCTTAAATAAGTTTTAAAATTTTCAAATGGATTTACTTAAGTAAAAATATTTCCGGAAAAAATCGCTAATTTGAATTTTTTTGCTTTAAATTAATTGTAATTAAATGCTTTAACTCTATATACAAAATTTTTCCCTCTGATTATCGCCTTAGAATCGATTTATCGAAAATTTTGCTTCAATCTTAGCGAAATTCAGAGAAAAAAGTAATTTATATTACAAATTTATGAAATAAAATTTGTTTTCAAATTTATTTTTCTCTATACAGATCAAGTCTAATCTATTACGAAGAAAATAAGAGTTCGTTTAAAAATATCCATTAAAAAATTTAAAAATTGCTTGCATTTGAGTAAAAATGCAGAAATTCAGTTTCATACAAATACAGTTGTTTTTGTGTGTTTTATACATTTGGCACACCCAAAATAAATAGATACAACAGTTTTTGTATAAATCTAGAATTATGCATTTTTATTCAAATGCATCAAATTTACAATAGAATTTACTTTTTTACTAAATTTCGTTTTAATTGAAGTAAAATTGTCGATACATCGATTAATAGATTCTAAGGCGATAATAAGATTGAAAAATATTGTATAGAGAATTGATAAAGCATTTATTTAGCTTTAATTTAAAAGAAAAAAATCAAACCCTCCGATTTTGTTGTAGATATTTTTTTTATTTAAACCCACTTTTTTAAATATGGAATTTGGCAATATTTTGAAAACTTTTCTACTTTTGAACTTTTTGACTTCGTTTTCGGATTCAGCGCGCGATTTTACAGAGAAAACTAATTTAGAATATCTTGAGTCAAACAGTTTTTCAAAATATGAATGTGAACTGGTGTTACACTCAATAAACCAAAAATATTTAAAAACTAAATTTTCTTAAAAATATTCTTATTTTCTTTTGTAATAGATAAGACTAGAACTGTTAAGAGGGAAATGAATTTTGAAAATTTGTTTTTTCCTGAAATTTACAAAACAATTTACTTTTCCCCCAAATTTAAGTAAAATTAAAGCAAAACTGTCGTTATATAGATTAATAGCTTCTTATGCGTTAATCAGATTGAAAAATGTTCTATGAGGAATTAATCAAGCATTTATTACTTTTAATTTTGAACCAAAAATATTGAAATCCACCGATTTGATCTGGAGATATTTTTATTTAAGTTAAACCACTTTTTTAAAAAAATTTGTAATTTGAAATGATAGCAGTCTCACGAAAACTGTTCTACTTATAAAACGTTGGACTTCATTTTCGTATTCAGCGCAAGATTTTACCTCTAAAATAAATGCAAAATGTCGTGGATCAAAAATCTCTGTAAAGTAGTGTACTCATTACTACTGGATACAGTGCGTATTATAATAATAACTTGTGGAATCTACATTACTAATACGCACCCTTATACCAGTTAGGAAATGCATTTATATATAGAAATAATCATACGCACCCATGTACAATTTTACACAAATTTATTTGATTTGGCCACCAGTGCGTATGATTTATATCATTATATTAACTTCTAATACCGTTATTATTAAAAACCTAAAATTGTCATAGGCCCGACCGAACCAAAGAAAAACAAAAAGTAAACGATCGGTGTTATATTTCGTGCCAATTTTAATATACATACATTGGTTGTCAACTAATTAGAAACGTTTCTATAATACTTATGTGCAGTTTGTTTAAGACAATGATAACAATACAAAACTTTTTTATTATCAAACGAGTATAATTTCAAAAAAATTGTTATGTAAGTACTTTATAAAGTTTTAATTTAAGCTTGATAGCGTCCTGATTGAGTAACTAATAACTGAGCTACGAGAGTCGATCTGGAAAATGAAATTATTTATAGACATTTTTCAGAATTTTTTTTTAAAACCTGTCTAAATTGACTTTCTTTAAGTTCAAACATTCAAATAACAAAAATAAAATAAAAAAACAATTTGTGCGCACTAAACGTGAGTATATTTTTTTATTTATTATAGGCCACTAAACTCAAAAAAAAATTGTCAAAAATTTTATTCACGAATTCAGTAACATAAAAAAACTTTACCGTTTTTTTTTTAGGTTTTTTTCACTAGTCTCTTTATATCTCGCGTTTTATACATCTGATCTACTCGAAATGAAAATCATGGGAAAGACAATAATTTTTGCAACAATTGCTTTACAATCAGCTCATTAGATTACGTAGAATTAACACGCATATGACAAACATACGTTTTTTGAGTAACAAAATCAAAATTTGCATGATCGTCAAAAATAGAAATCGTAGCAAATAATTTTTGTAAGAGACAAAAATTTTGAAAGAAAGTATGAGGTGAGGTTGATATTGCTAGAAATAAAATTGATGTGTTGGAAACTGTCAAAATTTATTCTGTAGAAACTATAAGAATGTTTCCGATTTAATGTTTTTTGGTGCATCATTTTGCATCCGTGGCGATTTTGGGGGTGTCAAAAAGTAAAAGTTTCAGATTCTGAGACAGTTTTTCTATAGAAAAAGTCTCAGATTCTGAGACAGTTTTTCTATAGAAAAAGTCTCAGATTCTGAGACAGTTTTTCTATAGAAAAAGTCTCAGATTCTGAGACAGTTTTTCTATAGAAAAAGTCTCAGATTCTGAGACAGTTTTTCTATAGAAAAAGTCTCAGATTCTGAGACAGTTTTTCTATAGAAAAAGTCTCAGATTCTGACACAGTTTTTCTATAGAAAAAGTCTCAGATTCTGAGACAGTTTTTCTATAGAAAAAGTCTCAGATTCTGAGACAGTTTTTCTATAGAAAAAGTCTCAGATTCTGAGACAGTTTTTCTATAGAAAAAGTCTCAGATTCTGAGACAGTTTTTCTATAGAAAAAGTCTCAGATTCTGAGACAGTTTTTCTATAGAAAAAGTCTCAGATTCTGAGACAGTTTTTCTATAGAAAAAGTCTCAGATTCTGAGACAGTTTTTCTATAGAAAAAGTCTCAGATTCTGAGACAGTTTTTCTATAGAAAAAGTCTCAGATTCTGAGACAGTTTTTCTATAAAAAAAGTCTCAGATTCTGAGACAGATTTTCTATAGAAAAGTCTCAGATTCTGAGACAGTTTTTCTATAGAAAAAGTCTCAGATTCTGAGACAGTTTTTCTATAGAAAAAGTCTCAGATTCTGAGGCAGTTTTTCTATAGAAAAAGTCTCAGATTCTGAGACAGTTTTTCTATAGAAAAAGTCTCAGATTCTGAGACAGTTTTTCTATAGAAAAAGTCTCAGATTCTGAGACAGTTTTTCTATAGAAAAAGTCTCAGATTCTGAGACAGTTTTTCTATAGAAAAAGTCTCAGATTCTGAGACAGTTTTTCTATAGAAAAAGTCTCAGATTCTGAGACAGTTTTTCTATAGAAAAAGTCTCAGATTCTGAGACAGTTTTTCTATAGAAAAAGTCTCAGATTCTGAGACAGTTTTTCTATAGAAAAAGTCTCAGATTCTGAGACAGTTTTTCTACAGAAAAAGTCTCAGATTCTGAGACAGTTTTTCTATAGAAAAAGTCTCAGATTCTGAGACATTTTTTCTATAGAAAAAGTCTCAGATTCTGAGACATTTTTTCTATAGAAAAAGTTTCAGATTCTGAGACATTTTTTTCAATAGAAAAAGTCTCAGATTCTGAGACATTTTTTCTATAGAAAAAGTCTTAGATTCTGAGACATTTTTTCTATAGAAAAAGTCTCAGATTCTGAGACATTTTTTCTATAGAAAAAGTCTCAGATTCTGAGACATTTTTTCTATAGAAAATGTCTCAGATTCTGAGACATTTTTTCTATAGAAAAAGCCTCAGATTCTGAGACATTTTTTCTGTAGAAAAAGCCTCAGATTCTGAGACATTTTTTCTATAGAAAAAGTCTCAGATAGAAAAAGTCTCAGATTCCGAGACATTTTTTCTATAGAAAATGTTTCAGTTTCTGAGATATTTTTTCTATAGGAAATTTCACAGATTCTGAGACAGTTGTTCTATAGAAAAAGTCTCAGATTTTGAGACAGTTTTTCTGTAGATAAAGTCTTGGATGCTGAGACAGTTTTTTTTATAGAAAAAGTCTCAGATTCTGGGACAGTTTGCTATAGAAAAAGTCACATATTCTGAGAGAGTGAGTTTTTCTATTGAAAAAGTCTCCATTCTGTTTCAGAATCTGAAACATTTTTCTTATCAAAAATTTTCGGATTCTGCCTCTGAGGCATTTTTCCTATATGAAAACTTTCATATTCTGAGACATTTTTCCGAAAGAAAGAGTCTCATAATGTGAGAGATATGTATTTCCTACAGACAAAGACTCAGATTGTAAGGAATTTTTCCTTCAGAAAAAGTCTCAGATTCTGAGCATTTTTTCCTATAGAAAAATTCTTGTATTGTTACGCATTATTTCTAAAGAAGAAAAGGGGAAGTTACCAGATTCATATTTAGAATTTAAAGATATTTTCCAATTTAAAGTCACCTTCAGATTTCCTCTAAACGCAGGCAAAAAATACACTCCAAATGTTTGTAGAATTGAGGGAAATTGTTGACCAACATAGAAAAACTGTAAGAGAACACAACTTGGATAAGAAAGAAATGATTTTTTTAAGATTTTTTAATGAAACTTACGTAAATATGTGATGCATTTTTGTTGATTTAGCTGATAGAATTCTCTTTTAAACAATTTTTATTTATTTAAATTTTTTTATTGAATATTTTTTTTGACATTTCAAAAGCAAACACAAATTAGCGTCCAACCTGAATCAAATTACGTCGCGTAAGGCGTAACGCCCAATAATTTTTCGTTTCTATTATTTAAATGTGAGTTACCTAAATCAAACGGACGTAAAAATTTCAAATTTGATGTGTTTGTTTTTGTTTTTTTTTTTAAGTCTTGCGCTACGCATTTGATTCTGGTTCGACCCTTAGCGTCCAACCTGAATCAAATTGCGTCGCATAAGGCGTAACGCCCAATAATTTTTCGTTTCTAATATTTAAATGTGACGTATCTAAATCAAACGGACGTAAAAATTTAAAATTTGATGTGTTTGTTTTTGTTTTTTTTTACGTCTTGCGCGACGCAATTTGATTCAGGTTCGACCCTTAAATAAAAAGTTATTACAACCTCAACTTGCGGTTGCTACAACCGAGAATTTGCAGTTGTAGCAACTTCAATTCGAGGTTGTGGCAACTGACACTGACAATTTTTAAAAAAAGTTGTAACAACCTCAATTTACGGTTGCTGCAACCGCATACGGTTGGGACAACCGCAACACAGTTGCAGCATCCGTATTACGGTTTTGGCAACTTCATTCCAACGATTTTTTATGTGAGTGTACAAAACAGTTGTATTTGTTTATTTCGTGTGTGCCGAATATAAAAACACACAAATATATTTTTACTCAAATGTCTGTAACTTTTACAATTTTCCAAGGACTTTTTATACCCTCCACTCTAGTGATAGAGTGTATATATGAGTTTGTCATTCCGTTTGTAACACATCGAAATATTGGTCTAGGACCCCATAAAGTATATATATTCATGATACTTGATCGATTTTAAGTCGATCTAGCGATGTCCGTCTGTCTGTCTGTCTGTCCGTAGAAAACACGCTAACTTTTGAAAGACTTTACGGAGGCTCCTGAAGTTTGACATATATGTTCTATATTTACCGGGTCAGGTTGGTATTGCAATCCAGCAAAATCGGTCAAGTGGTTCAAAAGTTATGAGCAAAAGAGTAAATTTCGGCAAGGGTAATTTGCGAATTTACAAGATTAAAATCCCTCTAACTTTCGAAAGACAATTCTGAGGGGGCTGAAGCTTAGCACATATATTTGTCGTTCCCCAAGTCTGTTTTGGTTTTGAATTTCAGCAAAATCGGTTCAGTGGTTCAAAAGTTATAAGCAAAGCTCTGAATTTCACAGTAGTTTCACCTTAAACTGTTGAAAACTCGTTAAACAAGTTTTAAAAGCATAGTGAAATACCAGTTTTTTAAAACTTGTTTTTGTTTGTTTTCTTGTCGTGGGGTGCAGTGTAGTTGTTAGACAAGTAAATATTTGTTATTGTTTTGTTATTGTTTTTGTAACTGTATGTAACGGTGTATAGTAAGTATTTTTTGGAAAAAAATCAAAAAAAAGTTGGACTTACGTATATGAATGAATGTTAGTTTGTTTTTGGTTTTTAAAGAAAAGGATGATAAAATAAAAAGAGGGAAATATGTGAAATAGTTTTTTTTTTTTTGTATTATATATAGGAATAAAACAACAAAAATATTTTAAAAAGTTATTTTGTTACTCAAAGAAATTGTACACTAAAAAAATACTTACACTAAAAAAAATGTTACACTCAAAAAAATGTTACACTCAAAAAAAAATGTATACATTATTTTTTTTAATGGAATGACACACTCAAAAAATGCTGACAGTCAAAAAAATTTTACACTCAAAAAAATTTGATTGATTAAAAAAAGTTTTACTCAAAATAATATATTTCTAATAAGAAATTTGTAATGCAATTTTTTGAAATTTTTTTAGAAAATTACTATCAGATAACATTGTGGAGGGTATTCATAGATTCGACCAAGTCGAACTTAATTTTTCTACTTGTTTTAAAATTCTTTTTTTTTTTTTTTCTTCTTGAACTGTTAAGAGAGAAATAAATTTCAAAAAACTTTTTATGATTTTAAATGAAATTTACAATAGATTTTTTTTTTTTAAAATTTCAGTTATATTGAAGCAGAATTGTATTCATGTCGATTAATTGCTTCTAACTCGATAACAAATTTGAAAAAAAGTTTAGTTTTAAATCAAAAAAATTTAAATCCATCGATTTGGTCCGAAGAAATTTCTATTTGACACTTTTTAAATAAGTTGGATACACACAGAAAAAAAAGTTTCCAATCGAATTTATCAGTTGTATCAACTCAAAATTCGGTTGCTGCCACTATATTTGGCTTTGACAACCAAATTTTTTAGTTGCCCCAATTAAAAAACAGTTATGACCGCCGAAAATGAGTTGTGACTACCGATATTCAACTGCGACGACCTATATACAAAAGTTCCAACCGACTTTTTGTTGCAATAACTGACTTTCAGTTGGAAATCGTTAAATTCGTTTTCTGTGTGTATTTGAAATGTTTATAATATCACGAAAACTGTTCTACTTCTGAGCCTATGGACTTTATTTTTAGATTTAGCACAAGATTTACATGATTAATAATTGAAAAATGTGTAAGATCGTAGTTTTTTTTTTAATTTGTAAACTAGTGTTATGAACGAAATGTTTCCAATTCGGTCATAGTGCTGCAAATTTTTTTTCAAATTTAATACTTTTAATTACTGACAAAATATGTCGCCATTAGGCACGTCTCCGAAACAGAAAATGCAAATTCCTTCATTTGTGTCTGCAATTCCAGATCATGTTGGTAACCCTTACGAAATAATGTAAGAGACAAAAAATTTTAAAGAGAGTATGAAGTGAGTTTGAGATTGCTAGAAGTAGAATTGTAGTGTTGGAAACTGTCAAAATTTATTCTGTAGAAACTAAAAATATTCACATATATAAAAAAAAGTTTTCATTAACAAGACAAACCGACATTTAAAATCCTACTGATGATGACACTAACTGGGGTGTTTGAAACCGGTATAGGAAATACCAGAAATGTCTATAATTTTTAGAAATTCAATTTTTCTTCTGAATTTTTTCAACTTGAACCCTTATAACAAATATAATTAGAGCCCGTGCTCGGTCTGTACTTACAGAAAAAATCAAATTTAATATTGGTCATTTTTTCAAATTTAATGTTGGTCAGCTTAAATATTTTTATCACATCATCAGGGTTGCCAGAATTGTTGGGTACAAAATCGTCAAAAATGTACGATTTTTATAAAAAAAATCGTAATCCCATTGCAGAAGTCGTCAAAAAATCGTCAAAATAAAAAAGGTATATTTATCGTTGATTAAAGATTCATTCAAGCGATGTCCGCCCGTCTGTTGAAGACATGATGAAGTCCAAACTAAAAGAGCTAAATCCATGCAGATTGGCACAAATATATCTTATGGCCATTGTTCAGTTTGGAAATTGACAAAACCAGACCAGGGTGAACAAAGTTCCCCTCCGTCTGCCTCCGAAATTTCCTCTTTATATTCTTTGTTCACCTTCTTAAACATATATTTATTTTTATGAAAGAAAAGGTCATGCAGTTTTGTCAAATTTTTTAGAAAATATATTTTTTTTTCCGCTCTTTTCTGAGGACACTTCCATAAGAAAAATAATAATGATAAAATTGAGTAAATATAATAAATCAACTTGTTAACATTTATCACGAAAAGAAAGGTGTAACGTTGCAAAGAGCCGCCCTCATTGCTACATACATATTTAATAATAATTACCCGATATTTTCCGTCTACCCTACCGATTTTCAAATTTTATATATAAATTTCCGAATCCCAACAAGAAAACGCCACCTTAATAAAAAAAACCCCATATAAAAGTCCCCCTAATACATTTTTTTTTATACATACATATGTGTGTGTGTATGTGTACACAATCATTCGACCAATAGCAGTACTGGGTGGGTTATTTTTATTTGTTTTCTTGTTTTTGTTGATCTCACCAGTAATTCTCGTTTAGTTAAATAAACCATAGCCTTAAGTAGTTTAGTTTGGAACACAAACTGGAAAGTTGAGATTTATACGGAAGTCTATTTTATCATTCTCTACAGAGACTCGTAAACCAGTCAAGATACTGTGGGCCTTTAATAAAGGGCAGTGATAGATTATTTTTGTGAGGGTTGCACTCTAATAAATAACTTCTCGTGCCTTCGGGTAGTGTCAAGGATCATAGAAGTAAATAGGATGTCCAGAACTTCAAGTTCCTGATAATCACGTTGCTCAGTAGGGCTATACGTTTTTTACATTTTTTGCAAATATCAAATTTGGCATAGCACAGTCATATAGGCAACGAAAAACTTTGAAGAAAAATGTTTTCAGTTTTTCGCAGATGTTAAAAAAGTACACGCACCAAACGCGATGGAGTTTTAAATTACTATTTTTGTATTTTTTTTTTTTAAATCGCAAAATGCAACTATTTTAACTATGATTCCGCTTTAATCGAGTCCGAAAGTAAAACTAAGGTAGGCGGGGAAGGTACCCGTTGGGTACTACCCCCCTCCCCAACAAAATTAAAATTACCACATATTTAGAAAATTTCACTTTCTTGTTTATTGCATTTTTATGTAATTAGAGGTCTAGGATATTTATCCATTGTGTAAATCCGCACGAACTTTAAATCTAAAGTTTATTTCCTTCAATAAATAGACATTAGTTTTTTTTTTTAATTTTTTTTATTTGTTACTTGTTGTTAAATAAAAAATACATAAAAATTGTATTAATAAAACAAAAATCTTGAGGACTTTTAGAAAATGCATTTGGTGCGTGTGGTTTTTTTTGCAAAATGATCGGAGAATGCAATTTTGTTTAATAAAACAACATTGTTTATCACGTGGTGCTATGCCAAAAATTTGGTTATAGCCCTATTGCTCAGCCTGCTCAGTCTGCTCAGCTTGCTCTCCCAAAACAGGGGTCTTGTGGACTGTCCACAAGACCCCTGAACATTAACCATTAAAGCGTTCAAAACAAAGAAATCGAAATTTGGAAAACATTTTGAAAAATTTTCGATTTAAATTTTAAAAAAAATGAGGAATATTAAGAAAAATTCCAAAAAAATTATTAAAAATACTAAGAAGAACCAAAAATGAATATTTATGGGGGAAAAAATAAAAAAGAATGAAAATTTTTTAAATTTTCAAAAATAAGAAAATAAATATTCATTTTTGGTTCTTCCCAGTATTTTCAATAATTTTTTTGGAATTTTTCTTAATATTCCTCATTTTTTTAAAATTTAAATCGAAAATTTTTCAAAATGTTTGCCAAATTTCGATATCTTTGTTTTGAACGCTTTAATGGTTAATGTTCAGGGGTCTTGTGGACAGTCCACAAGGCCCCTGTGGACAGTCCACAAGACCCCTGTTTTGGGAGAGCAAGCTGAGCAAGCTGAGCAGACTGAGCACGCTGAGCAACGTGATTATCAGGAACTTGAAGTTCTGGACATCCTATTTACTTCTATGATCCTTGCTTCGGGTAGTGTGTTCTTCTCGTGCCTTCGGGTAGTGTGTTCTTCTCGTGCCTTCGGGTACAGTGTTCTTCTCGTGCCTTCGGGTACTGTGTTCTCCTGCTGCTTCATTTCATCACCGTCATCATATTCACTGAGCTGCGACCTGCCAGTGTGCCAGTTACCGTCTATAGTACTGAGCTGTGACCTGCCAGTCCAACGCTAGACACCATCGTAATTCTGCTTGGTCGCCGATAGTACTCAGCTGTGACCTGCCAGTCCAACGCTAGACACTATCGTAATTCTGCTTGTCGCCGATAGTACTGAGCTGTGACCTGCCAGTTCAACGCCAATTACCATCGTGCATCGGTTTCCGACCGTCAGCCGACACCTTGTATCTGCTTGCTACCGTTCCTAGAGTTAATAACCTTGTACCGATCTCCTGTATCCCGATTTAGTAAACCTTGAATTGTCCAGTCATCATCAAGTAGAGCGATCGTGCAAGTGTCGTACTTGTCACACAGCGTCATCCGTATCATAGCGACGAACCGAGTGAATAAATATAGTGGAGAAGAAGGAGTGTTGTTCGTGATATAATACAAATACATTAAACATATTGTATTTACATTTAATTTAAATAAAAGATTAATTTGTAAGCCCCAGAAAGGGTTAACCAACGTCTTTTCACGACGTTCAGCCGCGACTGAACTACCTCAGCCAAGTCAAAAACCACGTTACAAAGGTGTCCTCCGCCAAAAAAAAACCCTATAATTTCTTTACCTCTTGTAGAGAAAAAGAGAATGTAACTCTCACTTGTTCCCTTTGTCCCTTTTTGTACAAAAATATTGGCGAATACTTTTTTTAACTAACAATAAGCTAAAAATATTTGTTGAATACTAAAGTTTCATTAAAAAAATTTTAAAAAGTAGACAAAATTGTCAGGTTTTTGTTATTTTTAAAAATCATCATTTTTTGGGCAAAAATCGTCAAAATGCAGAGAAATCGTCAAATCTGGTAACAGTGCACATCATTTACACGAACTGCTTCAAATGCATAAAGATAAACATTTGAATAGAAACAACAGAATCTTAATGAAAATCATTCAATCTATTTGAATACGTGGTGCTACTTGGCTCCAATTGTTTTCGTGGCAATATTAGTTAGGCAAAGATTGTCTGATCATATATAATTAAAATAATACAAAAGGGTGAAATTTCAAAGAAAATCAATTAAAATTTAAATAAATAAATAGCTTACTCTCGTCATACAAATAGCGGTTTCAAACTTCGAAAACAAAAAAATTAAAAATCACATGATTCTTGGGATTATGACTAATAAATATGGTGGGCATAATTCCTGTTATGGGGATTATTTTTCTTAATGTAGTCATTATTCCCATTAGTCTGGGCATTATGCTCATTTTTTATTGGCATTATGACCAATTAAGGTTATAGTACCTACTTTTCGAATAAGCTGGCAAAGCGTTCAAAAGCAGCGTTTGGAGAGTATATTTTTTTTTACAATACTTTTAGAATGCTTTTAATTTAGTACCATAGTAAATTTCAGCTTGTGATATCTCTAAAAACTCCGAGTTTTATATCAAATTTGTAAATGTAGGTATACAAATGAATTTAAATTTATAAATAATTTTCCTACTTCCATTCAGAATCTTAAAAACAACTCATGAAAACTTCATTTAAATTGAAAAACATTTAGCCCATCCATCATAAAATCTTTATTTTATTTTTATTTTTAATTCATAGACAAGTCAAACCACCAGCATATAAAAGGTCCTTTGAAATAAAAATAAGGTACAAACAATAAAAAAAAGTGCTGAAAAAAATATATTCAAACTCATCTTAAAAATGTTTTGAACGCGTCACTGCAAGTGATAAGGCAATTATTCTCTAAATGACACTTCTGTCAATTATAAACATTTTTTTTTTTTACACAAATAAAAGCAACCAAAACTCTTTTTATTCATTTTTTCCATTTTGTCTTTTTATGGTTACGAAATTGTGTATATATGAGAGAGTGTTCTTTATGGTTTGGAATCTAATTTGGTTTGGTGCTTGGTCACAAAAGAAGATGACGTATAGTAATAGCGCTCTGGCTATGGTAAAAACAACTAAAGCTTTACCGTTGTGGTCACGGTCATTTGGTTTTTTCTATTTTTTTTTTTTCATTCAAAGCGGTTGTTTATTTTTAGCAGCCTTTTTTTTATTTGCGGAAGTTGGCGTTTTGTTTAGATGAATATGTAAATATTTTGGAATAAAATACAAAAAAAAATGTAAAAAAAAATTTGCATGAAATGAAAGCAATTTTATAGAGCGCATAAAATAACGACACTGTGGTTGGCAGTTTTGGTGTGGCTAACACATGTTAATGTAAAAAGCGCATAATGGTTTTTTTCAAGAATTAGTATAAAAAAAATATTTAAAAATTTATGTATTTTGATCTTTAAATTGGGCTTGAGACTTTTTTATTCTACACAGTCATGTTTGGGTAAAACCTGATTAAATTTTTCATCAATAATTGCAAAAACTATTGTTTTGAGTAAATTACTTTATTGGTTGTGAGCGGTCAAAGATAATCTATTTTTACAAATGTTTACGTGCCGTGGCTAAAAGTGGAAATTGAGATATTTTGAGTGCTTTTTTTATCCCTTCTAAAACTTCAGGTATTTGAGTGCATACTTATACAATTTTTTTAAAATGATAATGTTTTTAGGCTGGTGTCTAATTTTAAAAGTGATGCAGGACACCACCTCAGTTTCGTTATATAAGCTAACGACAAAAAAATAAGAATTACTATATTGATTTTTTTTAAACCAAAAATGTTAGGTTATAAGTATCCCAGCAAAACTTTGGTACTGGGTGGTGATTACATAACACATTACCAGGTAATGTGTATACCTTATTTGTAGCATTATTTTAGGTTGTCTTATATAATAAATTATTACGTAATGCATGATTATTGCAAAAAATGTATTTCATATTTATTATTTCTAAACATTAAATCATGGATGACTTATATCTGGATACATTATGTATTATTTCAAAATTTGAAATAATGTATTATTTATAATTGGATGCATAATGCATTACAATAACATAAAAAATAAATATTTTATAAAAAAAATCATTAGTTTATACTAGAGTTGGGCTCACGACAGGAATTTTCTAGTGACACACACTCACTCACGAGCAAAGGTTCGAAAGAATTAATTCTTTAATTCAATTTTCTAATTCGAATTAAAAAAATAGAATTTGGCATTCCCTAAAATCATTCAACTTTCAAAATCTCTGAATTAATTCTTTCAATAATTCATTCCATAAGAATTATCATTCTTAAGGAATGAACTATTTTTTTTATCCAAATCAATCTACTACAAAATGAATGGTGAAATTTTCTTATCATTCAATTTTAAACAATAAAGCGCAACACACATACATACACATTTATGCTTGTGTGGGAAGCAGCAGACGAGACGTCGACAAAACAACAGCCAATCGTTGACACACGAAGATGCTTAAAATGCACACAAGCAACACATTTTTGATCATTCAATTGAATGATTAGCTTGGAAGGAGTTAATTCTCTCGGGAATTAATTCAATTTGATTTAAGCTTTGAGAATTAAGCCTTTGAATTAATTCGTGTTGAATGTTAGTAAGGAATGATAATTCAAAACTTTTTAAAACAGACTGAACTTTTTGGGAATTAATTCTCAATAGAATTAATTCGTTCGAAGCTCTGCTCACGAGCATATTTTATCTACTTACACTCATTTACAATCACGTGAGTAAATTTAATACAAAATTACTTTTTCAGTACTCGTAACACCTTATATATTATGTTCTGGTATGTTATATTGCATGCCTTACTCATATGCTTTGATAAAAATTTGATCAATTATTTTATGCGTTACTGGTATTCTTTGTCATAATGTGGAAGCATTACTTTGAGTCTCATCCAATGTTAGAAAAAACTGGTATTTTAAAGAAATTATGTTTTTTCTTTCGAACTTTAAGCAACTGATACTCCATTACTCTTTCAGGCACATAAACGATATTAATTCCAAATTGTTAAAAATTACAACATCTACAAACTCTAGTTTAACATTTTTCATTTTATGGAGGAGGCCGAAAGCCCTGATCAAAAAACCGGGAAAATTGAAAAACTCCCAACTTTTGGTTTCAAAACTTAACCGTTGTATAAATTCTTACCAAACGATTCATCTATTAAATATTTAAGTAATCTTTTATGTGTACTGACTTTGCGTTATGCCAGAAAAGAGGGAAAAATAAGGAGAAGTTAACAAAAAAAGCGAAAGAAGCACAAAATGATCAATTATTTCAAGCTATTTTATACGATATTTCAATTTTAACAATCGGTGACTATTGCAGATAAAGAAGGTTAATCCTCAAACCTTGCGCAATGATGTTTCAAGATCTAGTCTCCACAACTGCATTTATAGTTTTTCTAAATTAAAAAAATTACGTCATTAACTGTTTGTAGTTTATTTAAAAATTTTACGTTTTTTCGTTTTTAAAAGAAAACCACTTGTTTAACGTTCAGTTTTTTAAATGACTATTTCTGTTCTTTGTTTTAAAAATAAAAACATAAAAAATAAAGACTTTCATTAGCATTTAATTTTTAATGTCATTTATATTTGTTCCGTAAGTAAAAATAAGTGATTCTTCTTTAGGTTTTAATGTTTTGTGTACGTTATTTTTTTTAAACTAAAGTAAATTTTAAGTAGAAATCATTAGTTTTTACCTACTTGAGTGAGTTATTTTTTGTAAAAAAAAATCAAAAAATTATTTATAGAAATATAAAATTAAAAAACAAATAAAAAACCAAAATTTTATTAAAAATTTTTTAAAAAATAATTTAATAGAAAAATTGTAAAAAAATACCAAACGAAATCATAATTTTTGAATGTTTTCGTAGGTATTTTTTTTTTTTAATTTGTTGGTAAAAATAACACAACAATCATTAATAGGGATGAGATTTCCATGCAAATGCATGTTTTTTGTCGAAAGTCTAAAAACGATATCGACCAATTATCTTTCCGAATCAAGAAATTTTCGTTAAAATGGCATTGATTTGTTTTTGCATATTTTTGCATATTTTGGTAAAAATGTATATTTTTGCATATTTTGATTTTAAATGCATATTTTGTGCATATTTCTAACTTTTAAGTGCATATTTTTGCATATTTTGGCATAAATTAGCAAAAACACAAATTGAAATTTATTTTTTTCAAAAACTATTTTAAATATTAAAAAAATATTTGAAAAATAAGAAAAACTGTTTTTTTGTTTTTTATTTTTTTTAAAGATTTTTTTAATTTCTAAAAAAATCTTGCTTACATAAAGTTTTAAATGTTACTATTTTAACCCGCATTATTTTTTGCTTTTTAACCCTTCTGCATCCCTTGTATATGTGCCCTTCCTATGATCCTTTGGGTCAATATGACCCAACATTAAAATGTAAACAAAATTCCATGTTTTAGTATAATCTAAAATAATGAAAACTTAAATAAATAAATCCTTCCAGAACAATTATTAAAAAAATAAAATCAAATTTGAAATGCAACCTTTTTTTACTTTGAGCCAACACTTAATGCAATGTATTGTGTTGGTATTAGAAAATGGGTTATGAGGAGAAGGAATAAGGGAGTAGTGTTTGTAGACATTTAATTTTAATTTTTTCAAACTATACACATACAAAAAAACTTTTTCAAATTACTAGGAAAAGTCTCATAATTTTACCATTTTACCAATATTTTACAGTTTTCCTTGTTTTTTAACAAACAAATTTGGATCAAAATTTACATTTTTTTTGGAAATTTTAAATTTTTTTTTGTAATTTTACAATTTTCAAAAAAAAAAAATACAAAAAATATCTAGCAAATTCGCGAGAATTCCTTGTAATTTTAATAGCGCCAAAAAACTGTAAATTTACAATTTTATTGGTAAAAAGTTGGTAAAATATTTTAAAATTACTAGAAAATCTCGTCAAATAGGAATTAGCAAAAAATTTAGTAAAGTTACGAAATCTCCTTGTAAATTTTATCGTGTCCAAAAATTTGCAAATTTACAATTTTATTGGTGAAAACCTTGTAAAATGACAACATTATTTGTTAAAAGCTTGTAAAATTACTAGGAATTCTTGTAAAATAGGAGGTAGCTAAAAAAGTAAAAATTTTTTCTTGTAATTTTACAAGGTATGTTTTTTTTGAGTGTAGCTGACTGGGTAGACTTCTGCAGGGATTTAATTCCACATAGGGCTAGTTTGACTGATGAGAAACGAATTTTATCTGTAATTCATTAGACAGTAGACAACGAAAGGATGTGATCTGCTGGAAAGGCGCCCATCTCAGCTGAACACTTGCCGTGGTTATATCTATATAACAATGACGAACAACACTCATTCCGACTATGCTCCAATGAGTCAATAGAGCTGGATACCGTACTGTCATTGATGAGCTTCAACGCACTCCTTTGCTCCATTCAGATAGACCTTGAAGCACCTGCCCAGATATGCGAGTTGTATTCCATTTTCCGTCGGATATAGGCGGTATAAATAGTGAGATCAGACGGAGTGAAGAAATTCTTGCACCGTTTTAGGAAACCAAGACACTTGAATGCTTCTTTCGACACTTGAAAAACATGTTTGTTTCAACGAACATCACATTGGATTTTCATGCCTAGAACATCAAGAGTTTCTGATTCCTCAATAGCTATGCCACCCATGGATACAGATGATGCTGATTCCACAAGCCGTCTGAGGGTCAACACATAACATTGGGCCTTACGAGCATTAAAATCGATCCTATTTGCAAGACCCCACTCGGAGATTGTCGTAAGATCATGCTAACAAGACCCCTGTAGAACGACTCTACGAAACAGGAGTGAATCGGACTCCAGATAATTTACCAAGTGGTGATTGATCATGCTCTTCATGACCTGCGAGAGCGTAAAGAAAATTGCTATTGGGCGTTAGTTTTCTGGGTTTGCTACCTCACCCATTTTTGGGGTTTGCGGGACCTTTGCGGGTTTCTCAAAATCCCACCCACAGTACGAGAATAATAAAATTTTGAATGATAAAATAATCAACGAGAATTATAAAATTTAGAATAAAAAACTATTCACTGAAAGCGATTTTATTGATTCTATGACCGACAAAATAATTGATCTATCATTCTGAATGAAAATGAACCCAATTCAATTATATTCAGAAGAACAAAAATGGTAAAGTAGAACTAAACTTCCATTATCACTTGTTGGGTCATATTGACCCAAAGGATATTAAATGTGTGTAAATCGTGTTTTTAAATGTGGAGGGGGGAGGAAAAATTTAAATTTTATTATTTTCTTTTAAAACCATAATTTTTGTCCCTGTAATGGATAAATTAAAGTTCCACGTTGATATCTTATAACTTAAAAGAAAAATTTTGCGTTTGATAACCAAAATTGGGTCAAATTGACCCAAGGAGTGCAGAAGGGTTAAGAAGTTTTTCCTATGAAAACAAGATTTTTATTATACTCATTTTATTTTTTAGTGCATATTTTAAGGTTTTTAAGTGCATATTTTGGATTTTTTAGCGCATATTTTAAGCGCATATTTTCGATTTTTTAGTGCATGAAAATCTCATCCGTAATCATTAATTTTTAATGTTTTTGTAAGTTATTTTTTAAAAAAATGGGTAAAAAATTACGAAAAATATTTTTTTTAGATTGTCAGCCATTTCTTTCTAAGAAACTATATGTAAAAAAGAACTTTTTTTTTATAATATCTATCCAACGGTAGCATAGCCTTGTAAAAATTCGGCTTCGTTAAATATTCTTTTTCATGAAAATGTGTAAATTTTGGGAGGTATTTATGTGAACATATAGACCAACGACATCCATATGAATACGAAATAATCTTTATTAAATTTAAGTCAACACGTATTTTTGCTCTAGACGATATTTCTGTTAGGTCGGAAGTTATCAAAATTTTTCTAAAGGTTCACATTGTTTCGTAAGGGGACAATGAAGTTTTGCATCGCCGATAAGCCGAGCACAATAATCATAATCAGAAAACTTTATAAAAAACTCTTTTTTTCAATTTTATACGACACATAAAACAAAAAGGAATTTTCTTAATTCCTTTTTATTTTCTTTATAAATTTATTCCTTTCTTTTTTTTAAATTTTTTTTAATTGTTTTGGCAGAAATCACATTCTCTTCCACCTCCTGAATCCACGCATTTGGCGGTTGCCATTGCAACTGACGATATTTACTTCAATTAATCTTAATCGCCAAAGTTTTTCAATGAAATCAAAACTTGACAACAATGCTTAAAACAGATGTGCTTGTGTTTGTTGTTCTATTTAGTTAACTCTTTTTGTGTTTTTTATTTAGGACTTTTTTCTCATTTTTTTTATTTGTATTTTTCGTTTTTTTGTTCATTTTACTGGATTGTTATGGTAAAATGAATATTTACTATTGTGTTGCTGGTACAGAGATTTTGATAGTAAAGCTATTGTTTATTTAATGCTTACTTTAAGCTTTTAAAGTCGTAATGATTATAGCTTTTGCTCAAAGTGAAATTGAACAATAACTTATATGGGTTTCAATGCGGACACAAACTGTTAATGCTGCAGAAAATTTTTATATGTTGCAGCAGACCAGCACCATTACCATTTCCATAACCAATACCATCATCATCCACGTTTTCATCTACAGCAGCATTATTGCGATTTTAAAGTCATGCAGTATACCAAATGTATGTTTGTAACTAACGAAATTGCTAAGAAAACAATAAAACAATAAAAAAAAAGTTAAAATATCTTATGCATTTTTTTTTATTTTAAATCGAACGTAGAATATGAAAACTTTTTGGCATTCCAATGAACAAAAAAATTTGTACAATTTTACGATAATACATAACTAAACATACCTACATATTAACAATATGTTTGGTTGTATAGTTGCATACATAAATACGTTGGTCAATTGATAAGTTTTGTTGACTACGGGAAAGTAAATTGATTGATGTGGTAACAATTCTTTTATGAATTTCCGACGTAAGGTAGTCTGTTCAATTCGAGACGTCTCAGCGGGCACTTCCCCAGGGATGCCTTGGGGCAAGGCCATTTCAAAATTTTAAGGCATTGCACTTACAAATATACTCTCAAAATAATAACTCTGTAAATTACTCTGTAAAATGGCTGTAATCTCAGTTCAACAGACATTTGACAGAGTTTTCTGTCAAAATTCAGATTTAATGAAAATTTTTTGTATTTTGTTGTAACAAATAAACAAAGTTTTATATTACTTTTAACTTTGTAATCTTTATTTTACATATAATTAACAGAATTTTCTGCAAAAATACAGATTAATGCAAAATACTTTGTATTTTTGTAACAAAAAAACTAAGTTTTTTCCGTATTTTTGCTTTTTATTATGTTATCTTATTTTCATAGTTAAAAAATTATTTTTCTGTAAAAATACTGTTAATACAGCAACACCAAAAATTTATCTGTATTATTTTTTTTTAGGAAAAAAGCTAAAAATTTCCAAAAAAAATTATCAAAAGAAAAAATCTTTTTAGAAATCTTATAAAAATTTTGCAAAATACATGCATTGAATATAAAGTCTGTTAATTTACAAAGTTCTTTTCTGTAAAATTTTGGTTGCATCGAATGCATTTTACAAATATATGAAAATTTACAGAGTTTTTTTTTGTTAAATAGTGGTTTATTTAACTAATATTTAACTGGAAACTCTGTAAATTAACAGTTTTTTTTTATCCAAATCATTTTACAGAGTTTTATAGTAAAATTAACAAGAAATGTTGCTAGCTGGAAAAGTATGGTGTACTCTGTTAAATAAGCAGAGTTTTTCTGTAATTTAACAGAGTTTTTATTTTTTGATTGTACGTTTTAAGAGTTTTTGATTTTTTGTTAAGATTTTTTATTTAAAACTTATAATATAAAATTATTTTTTGGTAAATTTGGTAAATAAAAATCAAATGTAGTTCGTTGGTTATCGCATCACTTGAGAACTGACCAATGTGGATAATTGTTTTTTTTTTAATGTTCGTCTTAGGTTTTTTTTGGAAAACAAATTAATCACGCTCACCTTTACGCGTCCATTTTTCGATATATCTGAAATCGGCGAACGGCTGGAACGATTTGACTACACTTTTTTTAAATGTTCGTTATAGTCCAACTTAGGTTTAAGTGAAAATAAAAAATTTTCACGCCCACTTTTATTTCGATATGTCTAAAATAGAAGAACGGCAGGGCCGATTTGGCTATTAGTAGTATTTGTTGACGTTCGTGATAGTACAACTAAGGTTTGTACAAAAAAAAAAAATTGTCCACTCCCACTTTTTTTAATACATCTAAAATCGGAGAAACAAATTCTGACGAACTCTTTTGTCTAAATATGTCGACTACTTATGACTGTACCAATTTTTTTTATGTTAATTATAGTTCTTATTAGGTTTTTAAGGAAATGTAAATGCGAAAAGTGTACCGGAAAAATGGAAAATTCGAAAAAAACTATAACGGTTTGTTTCAACTAAAGACAATAGCTCACGATAAGAACGAAGGATATGCGTAATTTATTTTTGTGTTGTTCGTAATGATACTAAAGAAGATTTAAAGTTGTAAGTTCGAAAATTCGAAGACATGGTAATTTTTTTTTAGTTCCAAAAATATAATTTGAAGATGATTTTCTGCCTAATCGTGTCTTTGAAACCACGCCCACAAATTTTTCTAAGCCAAGAAATTCATTACATTTTTTGCAAGGCTATATATTTGAAGCGAGATGAAATATAACACTGATCTTATATTTGAGCCAGCAACGAGGACCGCGCCAGCTGGTAAATATATAAATATAAAACTAAAATAAAAATGTTATCAAATACGGAAAACGAGTATTTTAGAACCATTAAAATACCCGGCTATTAATTTAGTAATGGTCCAAGCATTTTCGTGCTCGGAGGAATTTCAAATACTAAAGTAATTGAATTAGCAGTTTTAGTAATTGAAATCAGTTTAAACTCTTTCTGTGTACAACTGTTTTTGTATAAAACTGAATTTATAATTTTTTGTTCAAATGCAAGTAACTTTTACAATTTTTGACGAATTTTATTCAAAGACCTCGTATTTTCTTCGCAGTAAATCAGTCTTGAAATTGAAGTACAAAAATTTAATTTAAAAAATTTCTAACTGATGCTGTGTTTTTTAATAAGTGGATTTATTTTCTGATTAATCTTATTTTGCTTAAAAAAATATTTTAACATTCTAAAACAAATTTGGAATATTTTTTTCCGTAATCTACAATAAATTTGGAATTATAATCCGAAAAAATAATTAAAACAATTGGAAAATGAAAAAAGTTATAAATAAAACAAAATTAATCCAAAACGGATTTATTAAATCCTAAAATTTAGTTGGATTTATTTTGATTTATTTATAACTTTTTTAATTTTCCTGATTTTTTTTTTATTTTTCAGATAATAATTGCTTATTTATCGTAGATTATGGAAAAAAAATATTCCAAATTTGTTTTGGCTTTTTAATTTATTTATTTTAAACTAAATAAGATTAATCCCAAATTAAATCCACTTATTGAAAAACACAGCATGAGTTAAATTTACAATAATTTTTTTTTTTTCTAAATTTCGGTTAAACTGAAGTAAAATTGTCGATATATCGATGAATAGATTCTAAGGCGATTATTAAATTGGAAAATAGTGTATGGAGAATTGATAAAGTAACTTTTTATTAAGCTTTAATTTAAAAGTAGAAAAATTCAAATCCTCCTATTTCGTCTGGAGATATTTTTTTTATTTATTACACTCAATAAGGTGTTACACTCAATAAACTAAAAATGTATAAAAACAGAATTTCGCATTTTTACTCAAATGCATGTAAATTATACAATTTTTAACAGATTTTCTTAAATACTATCTTATTTTCTCCGTAAATCTGTTAAAAATTGTATAAGTTACATGCATTTGAGTAAAAATGCGAAATTCTGTTTTTATACATTTTTAGTTTATTGAGTGTAACACCTTATTGAGTGTAACACCAGTTTACAAATTTTGAAATATTTTTCAATTCACGAACTGGAGTGTAACACCAGTTTACAAATTTTGAAATATTTTTCGATTCACGAAATCTGACATATATTTTCCATGTTAAATCACGCCCTGAATCCGAAAACGAAATCAAAAATATAACAAGTAAAAAAGTTAAATTCGGCCTTGCCGAATGTAGTGATACCCTCCACAATTTCAAAAAGATTATTGCAAACAACTTTATTTAAAAGGAAAATACTTTTGAAAAAAAAAATTGAAAAAAAATTTCCGCGAAAAAAAAATTTTGGTAAAAAAAAAAATCCGCGATTTTTTTATTTTTTTGTCAAAAAATATGTTTGTACTTGTTTAAATACCATTTGGTGCTCAATTATGTTCACATATGTCAACCAGAAGCCGAATTAAAGCATTTTGTGTTTTTAGGTTATGTTGAATGTACTGAAATTTTTGAGGTGTGCTTACATTTTCGTTCATAACTTTTGAACCGCTGAACCGATATCGCTCAAGTTCAATACCAAATTTCTCGGGAGAACTTCCAATATATATGTTAAGCTTCAGTCATCTCTGTGCAATATTTTGTCCGCGAGAGCATTTTCAACAGACAGACAGACGGACAGACGGACAGACGGACAGACGGACAGACGGACAGACGGACAGAGGGACAGACGGACATCGCTAGAATGTCTTAAAATCGATCGGGCATCATGAATATATATACTTTATAGGGTCCCAGACCGATATTTCGATGAGTTACAAACGGAATGACAAACTTATATATACCCTCTATCACTAAGTGGAGTGTATAAAAAGTAGAAATCAGAAAAACACAAACAACAAATTAAATACACTTGGCTTACGCCGAAAAAATATAATAAATAGAAATACTGACAAATGTCGCTCATGTGGGTAAAGTTTGCATAAAATAAAGTTCAACTTGAACCCTTATAACAAATATAATTAGAGCCCGTGCTCGATCTGTACTTACAAAAAAAATCAAATAAGATTACTGA
This sequence comes from Pegoplata infirma, assembly GCA_963921195.1. NCBI lineage: Eukaryota > Metazoa > Arthropoda > Insecta > Diptera > Anthomyiidae > Pegoplata > Pegoplata infirma. Next base: position 191,885,214 of record OY992536.1, read on the forward strand.
CAAAATATGTCGCCATTGCGCAAGTCTCCGAAACAGAAAATGCAAATTCCTTCATTTGTGTCAGCACTTCCAGATCATGTTGGTAACCCTTGCGAAATAATGTAAGAGACAAAAAAGTTGAAAGAAAGTATGAAGTGAGGTTGAGATTGCTAGAAATAGAATTGTAGTGTTGGAAACTGTCAAAACTTATTCTGTAGAAACTATAAATATTCACATATATAAAAAACAGTTTTCATTAACAAGACAAACCGACATTTAAAATCCTACTGATGATGACACTAACTGGGTGTTTGAAACCGGTATAGGAAATACCAGAAATGTCTATAATTTTTAGAAATTCAATTTTTCTTCTGCATTTTTTCAACTTGAACCCTTATAAAGTAAATGAAATATTAAGAAAATTGTTGTTGGTCTCTAGATTAGAGAAAAAGCTTTTCTACATACGTCACACACGAAACCTACTGTGAGTTAAAAACAAACTACGTTTAGTCACTGATGTTTGTACACCGAGTAACCACTATTAGAGCTTCCAACCACTATTAGAGCTTCGGTATACAAAACATGAGTGATTTAACGACACAGGTTCGAAGCTCATGTCAGGCTAGTCTGTTGATAAAAAAACATATAAAGAATTTTTCTAGCAAATATCAAATAACACAGCTCAACAAGAAAATGCGTATTGGATTCTGTTTAGTGATTTGGATAGTGTCTGTTGCGCTGATTCCAAATCCGGAGCCCAAATTTGTCTATCACATCAGGATTTTGAGTAATTCGCGGTTAAAGTGCCGAAAAAGGGCATTTTTGACCATTTTTAAAAGCTTATAAAATTTTATCCTGACATGCAAATGACTTGGTATCAGGCTCGTTCGAAAGCTTGTAATTTTCTCTTAAAGATAAGATAAAATGTTATAAAAATTTAATTTTCTAAAATGGTAAAAAAATCATAAGCAAAAAACCTTCCATTTTTTTCAATATTTAGTTTATTTCCACAGTGTTTTTGAACAAATTTCCATACAAATTCATATGTTAATTTAAGATTTAAAGCACTTGTGGCTAATGATTTTTCTACCACTTTAGAAAATTAAATTCCACGAAGATTTGATCTTGTCCGGAAGAGAAAATTACACACTTTCGAATGAGCTTGATACCAAATCATTTGCATGTCAGGATCTTATTTTATAGGCGTTCAAAAATGGTCAAAATGGGCATTTTTTGAGACTTTAACCGCGATTTTCTCAAAATTATGAAGTGATAGAAAAAGTTGAGTGACCGTTTTGGAATCGGGGCACCAAACCCTATCAACTTTTTTTGGTTTCATCCAAAACGCAGCGACAAACCTCAGATTTGTAGAGCGGTGTAATCAATTTAATGTAATTGCCTACTGATGACGTAGAAGTGGCTACAGAAACCATGGTCTAGGGTAAATCCACATTTAATTTAATCTTTAGAAGACACAATTTTCTTCTTCAATCAGAAAAACACAAACAAAAGTAGAAAAGTTTTTAAGATATTGCAAAATTCCTCATTTATAAAAATGGTTTTAAATAAATAAAAAAAAAATAATCGACAATTTTACATCAGTTTAAACGAAATTAAAAAAAAAAAAACAAATTTATTGTAAATTTAACTCAGTTACAAATTTTTTCAAACCTCAACTCCAAAGAAAGAAAGAAATTTTAAAAATTTTTTATTTCTAAAATTTAAAATAGAATGTACTTTTTTCCCCAAATTTCGCTAAAATTGAAGTAAAATTGTCGATATATCGATTAATAGCTTTTAACCCGCTAATCAGATTGAAAATATTGTGTGTAAGGTTGATAGATAACTAAACTACCTTTGATTTAAACCCCAATCCAATGAAATCCATTATTTTTTTCCCGAGATATTTTAATTTAAGTAAAACTACTTTTTTTAAAAGATGAAAATTTGAAAAGTTATCTATATCTCAAAAAATGTTCTACTTTTAAAACTTTGGAGTGGATTTTCGAATCCAGCTTTAGATTTTAGATGAAAACTAAATGCAACATGGCGTGGATCAAAATCTCTGTAAACTAGTGTAATATATTCCCTTGTATTTTTGATTTTTTTTTTTTTGTACATTAAAAATAGATACCCGAGTAAAAAAGAGTTTTATATAGCCGTGACAAATTAGATTCCAAATATGGTGGACACAATTGTTTCAAATATTATCTTCGGTTATCCTACAAGATCTGAACAGATAGTCTTAACATATATATAATATAATACGTAAAATGGGTCTGTCTCGTTCTATCAGTTTGATCCGGATTGATACAACCCGAGTAAAAAAAATATTTTTTAAGATCTAATTTGATCTCAAAATTGGCTGTTTCAAGTTGGATCAAATAAATATCTAATTGTATTATTTTAGGTACACAAATATAAAAAATGATACAATTAGATCCGAATTTTAGTCACATCCAAATAAATCCAGTTGAACTTATTTTATATAAATAAATGTAGATTTATATAATTACATAAAGTCATACATAATTATGTATTACCCCAGATAAGAAAATTGAGCCACATTAAATCTTAGATACAATTAGATCTGAACATATAAAAATTCATATATATTTTAATATGATTGTATCAAATTATATATTGTTATATCAAAACATTTTTACTAGGGAATATAACAAATATTGAGACTATAAGACATAAATATATATGGTTTGATATAGCTCTACATAAAGAACATATTTTTGTATATAACATTATATAAAGTGCATAGTATTATATACGATGTTATCCAACTTATATGACGTTATAAGGAGCAATATATGATCAGTCATAATGGTTTTAAATTATATTTAATCGTATCAGTTTTCTCCAACTGATATAATTATATAGACCCAATTCACGTATCACATTATATATAAGGTTATCCCGCTAGATCATAAAATATACTCGTAGATAATTATTAAAGTAATTGTATCCGCCATATTTGGGATATAATTAGTCATGAACTTTTTTTCTTTTTTTACTAGGGTACCTTAGTTATTTTTTTAAAATGTCAACATTGTATTTCAGAAATATTCATTGTATTTCAGAAATATACCTTTTAAAAAACGGACTACTTACATATCATTGGAAACAACATACTTTTTCAGTTATTTTTAAACGTTAATAAGTGAATAGACATTCCGTAAAAACAAATGATATTTCAATTATTTTAACTGTTTACAATTTGTTATTTTGTGAATAACAAACTACAAAAACAGTACTTCTGTAAAAATTATACGGTATAATCAGTCAAAAATAATTTAACTGATTACAATATTTTTCCGTAAATTTTGTATTATTTTAACTGTTTACAATTTGTTATTTTGTGAATAACAAAATACAAACAGTACTTCTGTAAAAATTATACGGTATAATCAGTCAAAAAAAATTTAACTGATAACAATATTTTTCCGTAAATTTTGAAGTTTATTGTTTTAACAACTCGTCAGCTTATTATTGTTTTGCTCAATACGCCAACAACTCGGTTTCGAGAAAAACAATAAAATAGGTTTACCACAAATTTCCTCGAAAAGTAATAGATGGATTTTGTTGTAATGTTTATCATCTGTTGCTACATATATTGTAAACAAATCTTTTAGTTTTCAGACTTTTACATACAATAGATCAAACGATTTTAAACTTTTAACAAAATAAGATTTTATGGTATTATGCTCCATATCCATTTTTACTTACACATTTGGGACTTTTGTGTGACATAGAGCAAATGAGTTCTCAGTGCCAAACAAAATAACAATGAAACAAAAAGAGCTAGACTGATAAAACTGGGTATTTACTTAGAACACTTATATAGTCAGGTTGCATAGTATTAAAAATGGGGATGATCGGTCAATGGACACACCTACCTCCCACACAACCTAAATGGAAAATGTGACATTACTTGAAATGTTTAGAAGTTACGGTATTAAAATTTGGTACGTAGAATAGAACCAACATAATTAATCTTCATTCCAAAAATATGCAAGATCCGTTAATTTTTAAATAATCTAGAGCCTTTTCTATAACGAAAATTTTCAAAAAACGTCAAAATGGTGTATTTTTTCTTAGGAAATGCTGGATATCTCAAATTTGAAAAAAGGTTTTAAAAAACGGACTTCGGAATAAGAAAGAGGATATTTATATTATATATATTCCATTCCTAACTCATTTTTTTCAAAAATGGCGTATGGAGCAAAACAATAATAAGGCGACGAACTGTATAAATCATTCAAAATCAAGTGTGTTTTAATTTTTATTAAATAATAAAAATTAGTTATTTATTCGACCTTTTAATTGTGCAATGAAAAAGAGTTTATTCTGATTCGAGGCCTTTTCATGTTCCCCATTATGAATTAACATAAAAGTACTTATGATAACTCTACTTTCCTTATTAGGATATTCTCCCACTAAATACTCATAGAGTTTTTTGCTTTCAAAAATTTTTGGCAATTTTCAGGAATGAATTGACGATCGTTTCGGAGGTTTTCCAATTCCCCCATCATCAGAATTCTTTAGAAAATTAGGTAATACTGTTAGCATGCAAACATCAAATATTCATACTCTAGATACAATTGAAGGGCTTACTGCAAAAACTTGATAAGCAACATTTTATTTTTTGGTGTTCTTCGCGTTCTACTGATGGTCTACAGACAGATTTTTGGCAGACGTCTAGCTTAAACCCTTCGTACAAGTATCTTAAGTAAGAAAGTTTACTAAAGTTATATTTTATACATTATTTCAAAAGTTTTGAGGCAAAAATCACCATTGAATGAAATGTTGCTTATCGAGTTTTTACAATAAGCCCTTCAATTGTATTTCAGAAATAGTGAAATGTGTTCATCTTTATTAAATAATGCTTTAATCAGCGCTCTTAAGACACGTGATTTCAGTGCATATTAAGAGCGTTTTTTTCGGTGTATCCAACTAGCGCTCTAAAGTGTGACATCGCCTTAGAGAATCATGCATGAATACAGCAGGTTTGGATGCGCTCCTTGACTTGAGTTTCCTTTCCAAAAGCTGCTGCCAGTTCAGCAAAATTTCTGGTGGGTAGTGTCACCAGCGGATATTTGTGGAATTAATTTCATATAAAGTATTTTGGCAGTCCTCTCCTGTCCGAAATTTTCTGCCTGCCCGATTATTGATTTTGGAGTATATTTTTTATTTTTTTTGTTGTATTTTTTTGAGTTCGCATACTTGAAAATTTTAGTTTTCAAATGTTTGAATTTAAATTAGTTAAAATTTACCCACGCATATACACTTGTCTATTACATTTATACAAACGTACATACACCATGGCCATATATAAACCTAACCGCAAAAGATTTGTACCTTTTAAATATTATTTAAAACTTTATTTAGGATTTTTCCTCCCAAATAATCTGCACATTTTTGTGTGATTCTGCTTTTTAAAAGTTATTAATGATATAATTGAAGGGTTTATTGTAAAAACTCGATAAGCAACATTTCATTTGATGGTGGTTTTTGCCTTAAAACTTTTGAAATAATATAGAAAAAAGAACTTTGCAGAACTTTTATTCTCAATATATTTGTACGAAGGGTTAAAGAAAGTCTTCTGCCAAATATTTGTCAATGTAACATTAGCAGAAGGCGAAGAACACGAAAAAATAAAATGTTGCTTATCAAGTTCTTGCAGTAATTATATTTAAAAACATTCATTATAATGTTTTTAATATAATTATAAACATATTTTTCCAAGTTTCGTAATAAAACATTATTTGTTGTATTTTTACACATTCTATTTTGTTTAACCCCAATTTTAAAGTACATTTGAATAGTACAATTTATTTGTGGTTAGGGTCATATATTTTAAATAAAAAATCTTTAAGTATTTTACAAGTATTTCTGGTATTGCTTTAATATAAAACAGCAACTACAACTACTAACATTCGCACAACAACGACGAAAATGAACAAATAATGTTATAGTTATGTACCATATAACAAATCGTTTATACTTTTAGTATGAGATCATGCTGAGTCCAACCATTTAAACTATCAGTAGATGTGTACCTACATTCATTCTCGTACACTACAATGCCAAACTTTATAGTCCAAACTGTATGTATTGCCAAAGTTACCCAAAAATATATTTACAATCCAAATGATACGAAATTCGTTTTTATACTCCAGACTTATATTTGGTGTTTTTCCCGTTCCCAGGAATGGCAACTTTCACAAAAAAATAAATAAAGGGGTAAAGCAGACGCCTTTTTTTTATGATGCGCACTAAAAATTCCATTTAATGAACATTTAAAAGACACACTTACTAAGAATATGTATCAACAAAAAAAATAAGGAAAATAAAACAAGTACGGAAATTTAAGTCGATCAAGACAAACCATTTTGATATGCTTCACTTAAAATAAAAAAAACTCCGTCAATTGCCTTTAAATAAAATTTGTTAAATATATTGGCACACGGTTCAAGCGAACATATTTTAATGGGCAGTCTGATACTCAGCAATTTTTAAATGACAATATCTGGAAAATCGTTTGACAAATATAAAATTTTTATTTGTGTCCATCGCATCGAAGCTAATAAATATAAAGTAACGCACACAAAAAATGTTTTTTTCCATCAACGATTTTCATAGTATTTATGAACAAATTCATACAATTTATTAACTTTTTCATAATATTTATAAACTTTTTCATAGTATTTATGAAAAATGTTAAAAATTCTTAAATTTCACATATTATGATTTATCCATAAATACTATGAAAAAGTTTATAAATATTATGAAAAAGTTAATAAACTGTATAAAAACTATGAAAATCGTTCATGAAAAAAATTTTTTTTTTTATTAATTTTGTATTTATTCCATATAAGTAAAAATAAGGTCCATTCTCTGGTAATGTCTTCAACAATAAATCTCTACCACTAACTTCTAAAAAGTTAACCAAAACTAAGTGTAGGGTACTCATATGTTTATAAATAAGATAACATATTATTGCAAGCATAAGAAACCCATTGCTGCTATTCACATTTACTTTGCTCCATTTCCTTTCTAATGTAATTGCGTATTTATTTTTTTTAAGAAGCTCCTTCAATTACCTTCTTTTATTGCATCTTTGGTAGGTTGTTTTTCTCGTTTTTTTTCTACAACCGTCCATAAAAAAAGCAGTTGCTACTGGTTGACGAACTGACGATGTAAGTTAGAAAAGTACACTAAAAATAAAAACGCCGTATAATCAGCAGAAATATCTGTTAAAATTTGCTAGTTTTAGCAGATGCAGTTTGCTAAATTTCTGTCTGGATTGAATAAACAGAAATATCTGTCAAGACAGCAGAAAAATCTAGGAGTAAATCTACTGATTTAGTTGATGATGATGATTTTAGCAGAAAAATATGATGATTTCAGATGAACAATACGATACCCAAAATGTACTAAAATGTACTTTAAAAATATCTGCGAAGTTTGTACTATTACCCAAACAATTGAATCATAATAATGTTTTGCTGTGTTAGTACACTAAAAAAAAAAAAACTTGTAAATTGACAAGAATTCCTTGTAATTTTACAAGCTTTTTACCAAAAAATTGTATTTTTACAAGATTTTTACCAATAAAATTATAAACTTACAATTTTTTGACGCAATAAAACTTACAAGAAGGTTTCGTAACTTTACTAGATTTTTGCTACCTCCTATTTTACGAAGATTCCTAGTAAAAATTACGAGCTTTTATGTAATTTTACAAGCTTCTTAACAACAAAATTGTAAATTTACAACTTTTTTGGCCCAATAAAACTTACATGGACTTCTCGTAAATTAACTAGATTTTTTTTTTGTAAAAAAACCATTGAAATTTGGAAAATTACAAAAAATATTGTTGAATTACAAAAAAAGTGTAAATTTCGGTAAAAAAATGTTTGTTTTAAAAAACAAGGAAAAGTGTCAAATATATGTAAAATGGGATTACGAAACATTTTATAGTAATTTAACAAGGTTTTTTTAGCGTGTAGGTGTTCTTTCCAAAGAAAAATTTTTCTAGAAAAAATAACGCTGTATTAATTTGTCATTCCATGCAAAACGCATTAAAATAACTGTCGAGGACCACATGGTGCTTAAATTTCATTGATCCGTAAAGGTTAGGTTAGGTTAGGGTGGCTGTGCCAGATGGGCACTCCGCATAGACCAATTGGTCCATAGCGATACCACAAAACTTTCTCCGCTTATCGATGTAAACTAAATACGTTGACCTTCATTGCGAATTGTTTCAAGCTCTTCAGGTCTATCCTCGTAATTTCCTCCAAAGCCTCGAACTGTGAACTTCCTATAATTGATAGTCGAGTTCGTGCCAAAGCCGGGCAGTGACACAGGATGTGTTCAATGGTCTCTTCGACGTCTGGTGTCTCGCACCTTTTACAGTTTGCGTCCCATAAAGTATAGTTACTATTGATCAGTGATCGATTCTATGATATTCTAGTGATGTCCGTCCTTCCGCCCGTCTGTCCATCTGTCTATCTGACCGTCTATAGGGAACACGATATAGTCCAAAATAAATGAGCTAGACTTCCGAAGTTTGGCACGGATATGGGGGAGGAGAAAAAAAGGGGAAAAGTTCCCCCTTTTTTTCTCAAAATTAAAACCTTTTACTACTTCTGTCCCAAAATAATCTTTACAATTCTATATTTTGGCTGGGATTATGGAGGATTTTTTGAAAAAGCTTTGTTTTTTTTTTAATACATATCGGGAGATATCAATAATTTAGAAATTCTTAAATAAACTGCATCCAGATAAATGAGACAACTTGTTTTCGACGTTACAAACAGACATGGTGTCCACTAGGGTGGGTCGTTTTGCCACTTTTTTGTCGGATCGAAACGCTATACCCGGCAAAAGTTGTCTACCCAGATGGGTATTACAGATGTGATTTTTTTTGAAATCGGTTGATATCTTCTGCTCTCAGAATGGGCTCAAAGTTTCGAAATTTCGGCTAAAAATCACAAAATGCCAATTATTGAGGCTCGAAAAAGCGGTTATTTTTTTTGGTAAAGATATTTTATTTTAAACGTAAACTCCATTTTAGGCATCAAAATGCAGTTTTAACCCCTCCCGGAGGTCCAGGGAATACCCCCGATATCCAAAGTGGATGTGAATTTCGGCTAAAAATACCATAATTGATAATTATTGTAGTTCGAAAAAGGGGCATAATTGTTGGGTACAAATATGTTATTTTAGAGGTTAAATCCCTTTTAGGCATCAAAATGCAATTTTAATCCCTTTCGGAAATCCAGGGAATACCCCCGATATCTAAAAGAGAAGTGAATTTCGGCTAAAAATACCCAAATTGACAATTATTGAAGTTCGAAAAATGACATTTTGTTTGTGTAAAGATGTGTTATTTTAAACGTCATCTCACATTTATGCCTTATAAAGCAATTATTAACCCCCTTGGGGTCAAGGACCCCCGCCGGGATCGGAGAAAGATGGAAGTTTGGGCATTTTTTAAACCTTTCAAAGCCATTTTTGGTTATATGGAACATTGATAATTTTATAGTTCTCGCCGAGACTCAACTCAAAGGCCGGGCTTGTCAAAATCGATAAGTGAGTATATGGGAGATATTTCAAGCTAGATTTTTCTAGATATATTTATATCTTTTAATTTTGTTTGGCTAGAGGTTATCAAAAAGTGTTTATATGGTAAATAAAACTAGTGGAGTAAAGAGAAAATTTTTAAAGTTATATTTTCCATAGAGGTAGAATTCTTCGAAAATTAGAAGAATTAATAGGAAAATCCATGCAATGGGCAGGTTGCCTTTTGCATTTTATCGAAGTACCATTGCGAGTTCTCTTTAAGCATTTCGACGGCCAAACATCAGGTCCCAATTTTTACACAGGTACTATAGGTTCACAATTACCCGGATGTGAAAAACTTCCTGTGGTGTCATTTATAGCAATTAAATGTGATCTTACTTATCACAGTTCCGAAGAGCTTAAAAAACTCAGTAAGGATTTCAAGTACTTGTATCTTATAGCTAAAGCTATTGATTCGGCAGAATGCTCGGAGGTTCTTGCTTCCATGATCCCTGGAAAATTGAACAAGGCTCGCAGGTTGACAACTGCAAAGCAAGGATCTCATAGAAATAGTTAAGTTCATACCTGAAGTCTATGTGGTGATGCAAAAGGGGCATCCCCTGAGTGTTGGCTCAAAGTAAAAAAAAAAAAGCTGTAGTTCATTCATCCATTCCAACTAATGCGTTCTTTGCACTGCCCGAAAATATTCTTCTCGCGATGATGACAGATTGTCGACTTGCTGTCCGTCAAGATGCACCAAAAAGAATTCTTAGTACTCAAGAAGAACAAACAGGGAATCGTCATCAGTTTATTCGCTACAATATTATTCCAAGGCTAAATTTTGAGGCCACTGATTACGTGCAAATGATCTTCTGGGAAATTACTGATGTTTCTAACACAGTACCACCCGTTTTAAGGACGGTATCAAATAAATAACTTATTGACAAACTTTCACTTCCTGAAAACACGGTTTCCGAGCCATTCAGTTGCAGTCGAACGAACAGTAAAATTAGTATCTGAAGCAATATCTAAAGTTTGCAACAGAAACGCAAGGGATGGCATATTAAAATCGGATTTAATTTCTAGACAAGCTCCAACAAAATTTGAATTTAAATCTCAATTTGTGACAATTTTTCCTGATATTGAGGGTTGGGAGGTATCGTTAAAAACAGCATTTTAAGGCATCTTTACCCATATATAATGACACTTTATCTGGACTTGAATTTTTTACAATTTTGGAAATTCACCTCCCACTTAGGATATCGGGGGTATTCCCTGGATTTCCGAAAGGGCTTAAAATTGCATATTGATGCCTAAAAGGGATTTAAAGTCTAAAATAACATATTTGTACCCAAAAATTATGCCACTTTTTCGAACCACAATAATTATAAATTATGGTATTTTTAGCCGAAATTCACATCCTCTTTGGATATCGGGGGTATTCCCTGGACCTCCGGGAGGGGTTAAAACTGCATTTTGATGCCTAAAATGGAGTTTACGTTTAAAATAAAATATCTTTACCAAAAAAAAATAACCGCTTTTTCGAGCCTCAATAATTGGCATTTTGTGATTTTTAGCCGAAATTTCGAAACTTTGAGCCCATTCTGAGAGCAGAAGATATCAACCGATTTTCAAAAAAATTCACATCTGTAATACCCATCTGGGTAGACAACTTTTGCCGGGTATAGCGTTTCGATCCGACAAAAAAGTGGCAAAACGACCCACCCTATTGACTTTTTTTGTCCGATTTTGCCTATAGGTCGCAATTCTTAACCGATTTTAGTTTTTCTTCTTTTGAATTTTAGCTAATAAAATTCCTGATTGGTGTGTCATGGTGGATTTCTAAAAATCGTTTTTGTTTTATTTAAATATTTTTTTAAAATTCAGCAAATATTATTTTTTTTAGAATTTTTGCTTTAAAAAATGTAATAGGCGGGGGACGAATAAGCTGTATGGACAAAATTAAAGTTATTTGATCCCCTTATAAATGACATTAATAGCATTTGTTAATTTATTATTATTTTGGCTTTTATAAACATATGAAAACTTAAAAATGTTCACTTTTAAGCAGGGTTGGCTACCGTTACCCTTTCAATACCGTTACCGATTAAAAACCCTTTAATATTGACTACCGTTACCGTTACCAATACCGAAATAAAAAATTTTAAATACCGTTACCGATAAAAAACCATTACCTTTATTCGGGTTTTTACCGGTATTATATCGGTTTTGTTTCGGTTGTCTTAATATTACTTATTTTAAATTTTTTGCAGATAAAAAACAAAGTAAAATATTTTTAATGTACGTAAAATAAAAAAAAAATATTTTTGTTCATTGTAAATCGGAATGTTGTTGGTGCAAAAACAATGAAAAAATCTGTCCAACCAATGATCACATTCGCAATTAACTAAATTATGTGGAAATCGGTCCAAACAATTCGCAATTTACCTAAAAATTTCTGAAGAGAAAAGTAAGTGCCACATAATTTAAGCATTTTTCAGCGGAAATATAAAAGAAGAGACAAATCTGAATCGCTCAAGTGTTGCTGGTCTGTCTGTACAGTCTGAAGAAAAACCCTGTCGAAAAATCTGTAAAACAATTTTCAGTTTGAATTAGAAAACTTTTAAAAGATTTTTCTGCTAAAATGAATACTTTAACTTAATTCTCTGTATTTAAATTTAAAAAAAAAAATGCTGCTTTTAAAAAAAATATTTTTGTTCAAATTTTAGCAGACTATTTTGTATTTTTACAAAAAAAAAATTGTTGTAATTTTTTTTTAATTTTTGTCTAATATAAACGATTAAAACTAAAAATTGCTCAAATGTGGAAAAATCAGCTGACTTAATAATTTTACAGAAATTGAACTGTTTGTAAGAAAAGTTTCTTAAAAAAAAATTAAAAATTTTATTATAAATTTTATTAAAATTTTTTTTTAAAGTTTATTGAAAAGTTCGCTTATTTTAGAACATTTTTAACAAAAACGTATTTTTTCTTAACCCTTAAATGCACAACGACGACGATTTTGATGAAAATAACATAAAATATGCAGAATGATGAACAAATAAATCCTGCATACCACGTTTTTCGAAATATTTTTTTTTAAGATTTTATATGCGAAAAACTGAAAAACGCAAAAATTTTGGATTCCCAATAAACAAAAATGTAGCCAACAGAGAACCTCTAAAATATTTTTTTTAAATAGCTTATAGTTTATTCTTTAAATGTATGTAGTTTAATTAAACATTTTCGAAATTTTATTACCCTTTTTTTAATATTATTGAAAAAAAGATTTGAGAAATTTTACGGAAAATTGCATGATTTACATTTTTTGACTTTGGTCGTCAATTCAAGACACATTTCTATAAATATTCATGACAACATATTTTTTAAAAAAGGGTTTGAATATATTAAATAAGTTTTGCTTCAAAAAATTAAATTCTAATTCAAAATAAAGACGTGGGAATTTTTTTAAACGGTTGTATCTTTAAAGATACACGGTGCATTTAAGGGTTAAATAAAATTCCATTTCGATTTTCAGGCTGTTTATCTGAAATCAAAAGATTTTTTCATCTTAAATCAGCAGATTTATCTACGGTCTTGACAGATTTTTCTGCAAACTCTACCTGTTTATCCAGACAGAAATTTAGCAAACCGCGTCAGCAAAAATCGGCAGATTTCTTAAATGGCTCAAAATGCAGATATTTCTGCTGATTGGACAGACATCTTATAAACACGTAAAAAATCAAGAATTTATTTATTGAATTATTATATTGCGTGAATATTTTAATAAAATTCTGAGTTAATTAATAGTCTATATAATTATATGTTGAAAATGCACTAAAGTTATCAGTTTTTTTAATTTTATTAATTTTTTTTTTTTATTTTTTACGTGTTTTTAAAAAATTTGTGACTTTTTAACATGATTGGTAAATTTTATTCATAATACCGGTACGTACCGGTATCGTTGTTTCGGTAACGGTTAACCGTTACCTAAATAATCCAAAATACCGTTACCTTTACCGTTACCGATATAAAAAATATGTAATACCAATACCGTTACCAATACCGTTATTCGTTTCGGTTGCCAACCCTGCTTTTAAGTACCTATATCATTTTAACTAATGTTCCAATTTCAATGAATTTTTTTCATTTTCTTAACCATTATTGGTATATAAAGTATTTTTGCAAAATTGTTGAACTCCATTTTTCGAATTTACAATGTAAATTTTTTTTTTTTAACAGACTAAAAAATAATTTTAAAATTCCAAAAATCATAAGGTAAAATTTAAGCAAAAAATAAAATATTTTTTTTTAAAAAATTTTGTGTACCAATTATGACTAAGCAAAACAAAAGCTTTAATCTAAAAAAGATTTCATTGAAATTGGTACATTATTTCTAAAGATATCGGCTTTTAAAAGAGAAAATTCTTGAATTTTTGTCTGGTTATAAAAACCAAAATAATAATTCATATATTTTCAAATACTAATCACGTCGTCGATAAGGGATTCCAATACCTTCAATTTAGTCTATAAAGCATATTCGTCCCATGCATAATACATTTTTTATTGCAAAAATACCGAAAGAAATTAAAATTTTTTGAACTTTAGGAAAATATAAAAAGTAATCAGATTTTTTTTTTCAAAAATCCACCATGACAGATTGATGCAGAATTTTATTAGCTAAAATACAAAAAAAGAAAAACCAAAATCGGTAAAGAATTGCGACCTGTAGGCAAAATTGGACAAAAAAAGTAAATTTTTCCCCACTGTGCGTCGTCTCGTAGTAGCGTAATCGACCAAGGGTTTTTGTGGGAATCGAACCCACGACCCCTGTTTCATAGGCTAGCACGCTACCAACTAACCTACAGGGGTTTAAAAGTGATGCTGGATGCCACCTTAGTTTGACTATATAAGCTAACGATTTCTTTTTTATCAATTTTTTTTTTTTCAACAATTTTTTTTTACTAAATTTTTTTTTATTAAAAACATCTTATTTATATTTTTTTTTTATATTTTTTTCATTAAGTTTTTGTTTTTATCAAAAAATTTATTTTCATCAAAAAAATTTTTTTTTCATCAAAATTTTTTTATTTTGTATATGCGAAAAATTTGCTTAATTTTTTAATCTGCTATAATTTGCATAAACATATTTTGTTAATTCTTTAACAGAATCAATTAAAATGTCTGTTATTTTGTTAAACTGAATGCCAGAGAATTATGTTGAAATATAAAGTTCAACAGAAAAATCTTCAGAAAGTTTTCTAATTCAAACCGAAAGTTATTTTACAGAGTTTTTCTTTTAAGTGTAGTTTTTATATATTCAAGTATGCAATTCAAAGTTTTATACGCTTAAAAAAAACACTTATGTATCTTTAAAAAAAAAAAAATCTATTTTAAATAGGATTTTGGACAGAAATTTATCATTGGATTTTATCAAGTGAAATTTTTAAGCACCATAAATAATAAAGAAGGCGATGTATTAAGTGATTGAATATTAGTATTTTCACTTTAATTACACTGCGTAACATTAAACTTGTAACACGAGGTCTGACCATAACTTTTTATATAATTAAGGAATGCTGATTTCAATGGTGAAGTCCGTTTTTCAATCAATGTAACAGTTTTCTTGCAAATCTTCTTTTAAGTTTTGCCCATTTTTTGGCGGTTTCTTATTTAAAAAAAAAATCTGCTTTCACAAATTTAAATTTGTTTGATTTGGGAAATGTGGATTAGACCAATAGCAATATACTAAGTACGAATTTGGATTAAATTGCTTTGGTTTAAGTGGTAAAATCCGCAATTTTTCTCATAATTTATTGATTTTGATCTATTTTTTGCAACTCCGAAATCTATTTCTGGACCTGATCTAATTTATTGAAAAAGACTAATTTGAGTTATTACCAGTGTTGGCTACCGTTACCCTTTCAATACCGTTACCGATTAAAAACCCTTTAATTTTAACTACCGTTACCAATACCAAAATAAAATGTTTTAAATACCGTTTCCGATAAAAACCCGTTACCTTTATTCGGATGTTTTTTGGTCACATGATCAATTATTTTTATTTATTCTTTCTATTTATTGACAACTTATTTTAAATAAAAAGTCGTCTCGTTGTAGCGAAAAAAACCAAGGGTTTTGGTGGGAATCGAACCCACGACCCCCACGTTGAAAGGCTAGCACGCTACCAACTAGCCTACGGGGGCCCCTTTATTCGGATGTTTACCGGTATTATATCGGTTTTGTTTCGGTTGCATTATTTATACTTACTTTTATTTTTTTGTGGATTAAAAACCAAGTACAAAATTTTTAATATACGTAAAATAAAAAAAAATAAAAAATGTTGTTCATTGACAATCCAACAAATGATCATATTCGCAATTAACTAAATTCGAATATCGGTCTTAGACCTCGTAAGGATTATACAGCTCTACAAATGTAAGGTTTGTCGCTGCGTTTTGAATTATTGAAACTAAAAGGTATAATATTTGATGCACTGAATCCAAATCTGCAACCCAAATTTTTCTATCACATCTAGATTTTGTGTAAATCGCGGTTAAAATGTTGAAAAAATGCTTTTTTTTGCCCTTTTTAAAAACGAATAAAATAAGAACGCGACATGCTATTGACTTCGTTTTAAATTTATCGTATAATTTGGAATTTAATCTTTAAGATAGGATAATATTATTTGGAAATTTAATTTTCCAACATGGTAAAAAAATCATAAACAAAAAACTCCATTTTGAAAATATATATTGTTTAACGCAAAGTATTTTTTTAATAAACATATGAAAACCAACATACAAAGTTTTTTTTAAATTCAGGTAATGAAAAAATACTATGTATATGAAGCATTCCACACCAAATGTCCCGCTACAGAAAAACATGTGTCCCGTAAATTTCTGAATAGGTTGTTTGGATAGCCCTATATGTAACTAAGAAAATTGCGTTTTTGGTTTTTCAAATTTTCGAAAACTGGGCTTAGGAGGCATGGTCAAATATTGGAAAAATGGTAAAATTTGTGGCGAGTTGCCTTGATTAAATATTTATCACATTAAAACGGAATGCACCACAATGTCAAAAATTTACGTTCTTATACAGTTTTGTATCGGCTATCGATTAAAATTTTTTTTTTTGGAAAATTTTCAGAACCCGTTCTGAAATTTTCCATTTTTTAAAAAGTCAATTTATCAAAAATCCGGCCACTTTTTTTTTTCTTTTTTATTTATTTATTTATTTATTTATTTATTTATTTATTTATTTAAAAGTTTAGATGTTTGTCCATCCACACAAAAAAAAAATCAGAAACACGTTCATCTTTTTTTTCGAGAAAATCGCATTTGAACTTTAAATTTCATAACAATTTTGTTATTTGCTTGTATTTCTTTGTTTTAAAGTTGCGAATGAGTAATATTAATTACATAAATATTCGTCATACGCTCTGTTGACACAAGAAAATACAAGCAAATTACTAAATTGTTATGAAATTTAAAGTTCAAATGCGATTTTCTCGAAAAAAAAGATGAACATGTTTCTGATTTTTTTTTGTGTGGATGGACAAACATCTAAACTTTTAAAAAAATAAATAAAAAAGAAAAAAAAAAGTGGCCGGATTTTTGATAAATTGACTTTTTTAAAAAATGGAAAATTTCAGAACGGGTTCTGAAAATTTTCCAAAAAAAAATTTTTTAATCGATAGCCCATACAAAACTATATAAGACTGTAAATTTTTGAGATTGTGGTGCATTCCGTTTTAATGTGATAAATATTTAATCAAGGCAACTCGCCACAAATTTGACCATTTTTCCAATATTTGACCACGCCTCCTAAGCCCAGTTTTTGAAAAATTGAAAAACCAAAAACGCAATTTTCTAAGTTCCATATAGGGCTATCCATACCACCTATTCAGAAGTTTACGGTACACATGTTTTTTTTCGCTGGACATTTGGTGTGGAATGCCTCATATTAGGCGTCCCGAAAATTAGAAACTTTTGAATTTTGTGTCGGAATACTTGCCTAACGCTAGCCACTAAAGAGCTGATTGTGGGAAAATTTACGTAGTGGAACTGCAGTTGGCAAGAGCGGTCCAAGTTGGAAAAATATCGTTTTTTGACATAAATTTATGTTTAAAGTTTTTGACCAAATGAGCTCAAAAATTGGGAAATTTGGCGTACTTTTTGGTATCCGTCTTGGGATTTTGCGTCTTCCGAAGCTGATGTTAAACACAAAAATGATTTATATTACCAAATTCTTTTTTAAGAATTGAATATGTTAATCATATTAAAATATATAAAAAAAATGTCGAAATTCGTAATTTTTCCAACTTTGACCGATGGTTGCAAGTACCTTTGCAAATTTTTTATTCATAAATTTTCCCACAATTTCGACTCAAAATTCTAAAAATTTGTATTTTTGGGACGCTTTATTGAACATAACTTCACCATTTACAGATTTAAATCGAAAAATATTAATAATAATTCGAAGATTCTACTCGTAATTCAAAGATTACATTTGTAATTCCAAGATTTCATTTGTAATTCGAAGAATCTCTTTGTAATTTGAAAATTACATTTTTAGTTCTAAAATTCAAGTAGTAATTTGAAAAAGATCAATTGTAATTTAAATTTACAAAAGAGCAATTGTTATTGATTATTTCGAATTACAATTGACCATTTTCGAATAAAAATTGATCTTTTTCGACTTACAATACTTTTTCTTAATCACAATTGAGATTTTTCGAATTATTTACCATTGTCTTTTTAGAATTAAAAATAAAATTTTCCAATTACAAATGGAATCTTCGAGTGACAAGACAAATCTTCGAATTACAATTGATATTTTTCGATTACATCTGTTTTAAATTTTTGTCAACAAACGCAAATAGTTCGTTATTACATTTTAAAAATATTTGTTTACGAAAAAGTCACAGTTGCTAAAAAGAATTTTTCCTCTGGTCCTTTTTTGTCCCTTTGCTGATTGAGTAATTAAAATTTAAGGTGGTTATTCATAAAACCTGATATATATTTAAAGTAGGTTTATTTGACAGATATTGCACACCGAAAAAAATCCATGCAACATTTTACGAAAAAAAGTTTCGTACTTAGTTTTTTCGTAAAATACACGAAAGTTGACTACATAGTACGAAAAACTTTAGTACTGAATTTCGTATTTTTACGAAAGTAACGAAAATGATTAGTAAATATTTTTTTCGTAATATTTACAAATGTTGACTACATATTACGAAAAAAATTTTGTAAAAACTTTTGTAATTTTACGAAAGTAACGAAAAAAAGACTGTAAATTCTTCTTTCGTAAAATATACGAATGTTGACTACATTTTACAAAAAAAAGTGTACAGACTTTCGTATTTTTACGAAAATAATTCGTAAAAACTTCTTTCGTAAAATATACGAAAGTGGACTTTATATTACGGAAAAAAATAGAAGAAATCTTTAAATGCATGCTTAAAGGGTGTTTTTATGCACTCCAACTACAGTATTGGGGCATAATCACTTTGTCATTTCGTGTGTATCGCTTCGAAATATCGGTCGGGGACCCCATAAAGTATATATATTATTGATCCATGATAGATTCTAAGTCATTCTATTAATGTCCGTCTGCATAAAACAAGGATACCATCCAAATAAAAAAGATATACTCCTGAAGTTTAGCACGAACAAGTCCTTTGGTCATCAGAAGGTTAAGTTCGTATGTGGGCAAAATCGGTCCATGCAAAAAAAAAAAAAAAATTGCCCTTAAAGAAATAAACCAACCTCTGAAAAACCTAATTTTTTTAAAGTGTTTTTTGCATTTTTGTTAAAAATACGAAACATTTTTATGTAAAAAAAAATTTAAATACTGTGCTTCGACCCAGGGGATTAGAAAATGTCTTGTGGTCGTGAGTATAAAGAATTATGTCCAGTTTCTCTATTACGAATTTTCATTTTCGTTCGTCCAAATGACATACGAAAATCAATTTGAGGTTCTGTATTGCGGATGTCATTTTAGTCGAACGAAAACGTAAAAGTTGTAATTTTTCTTCATATTTTTCCATTTCTACAACACGAATTGAAATGTCAAAAACGCCAAAACCACACGAATGAAAAATACCATTCGTTAAGGAGTTTTTTGTGTAATATTTAACAAAATAAGTGAAAAATGTGAATTTATAACAAAAATAAGTAATATTAATTTATAAAATTAAAAAATGTGAATGTTTTATACCTAAATGCTTTGAAAAAAATGTATATTAAAACAAATCAGTGAAAAAAAGACGGATTTGATCAAATTATATTAACAATTTAAAAGCCACGGGTCATCATACAAATTATTGTTTTCATATGTTTTTTATTAAAACTGTATTAACTTTTTAGCTATAATAAATAAAAAAACTCTGATTTGATTATAATTGTATGTTTTTTTTATAAACATGAAATTTGATCAGCTGTTTTCTTTAGCTGATGTGTTGATGTTACCACTTCGTTTAGTTTAGATAATTTTTGTATGAAAAAAATAAACAAAAACTAAAAAAAAACTTTGTGGCAATACTGTAATTTGACAAATGGTCAAGACAAACGTAACTAACAAAAAAAAAATAACGTAATCAAACGAAAATGTTATAGAAACTGATATCATTACGAATTCGTACGGGTAGCGTTCGTTCGTGTATTGTTTCGTCCGTTTAACAGAAACACCATATTAATTTCAATAATGATAAGTTTTTACTTATTTGGGATATAAAAGATTCGGCACAGCCGAATTTGAAGCTCTCACTTGGTTTTAATTTATTTTAAGGATCAATTAAAATTTGAGGCTAATCGGATGAAATAAAATTTGCCGCTTGATGATATAAGTTTTTTTTTACATGTGGGGAGGTGGTCCTCAAAAAAAAAAAATCATCTCAACATATCATCATAAGTTCTTGTTGTGTGAACGTAGCAACAAAATCACTGTAAATAATGAATGAAATCTTATAAGTCTCTGTTAAGAAGAAACAATTAATTGCTTGGAAATGTTGCTGTCAAAACGTTGAAAACGTTGTTCTTATTCTCAAGAAAGAATTTTTACATGTAATCTCGTTTATTTAACGATTTTTTTTACAAAAGATTTTCGTAAAAAAAAAAAAAAATAATATTTCGTTTATTTTACGAAATAATTTCGTAAAACAAAAAAAATATTTCGTTTATTTTACGAAAATTTTCGTAAAACACAAAAATTTATTGCGTTTATTTTACGAATTTTTTTTGTAAAATACAAAAATAATTTCGTTTATTTTACGAAAAAATTTCGTGCATTTCGTACATTGTACGCAAGAATTTCGTGGTGCGAAACAACGAAATTTTTCGTACAATGTACGAACGTTTTCGTACATATAAGGCAGGAATTTTTTTCGGTGCAGGAATAATTGTCAAATAAACCTACAATAAGTCTGTTATAAGTATTATGAATAAGAGCCTAACTATTCACTAAATTGAAGTACATTGCCATTGTAATTTATAAAACAATATAAATTGAAAAAATTTGACTGCCAATTAATTTGTAATAAATACTTAATTAACCATTCCATTCTAAGGTATCTGCTTATATAATTTATTTAAATCGCATATACTTTAATAATGTTTCGTTTTTCATTATATTTCCATATTTTTTGTTATTTATTATTTAATGCATTTTATTTTAAAAAACTTTGTTTGTTGGTATGTTTTTTTATGTCAATTTGAAAACACTTTGTTATTAAAAACAATAAAATATATCTAAAAAGGTGTTATTAAAAAAATATTTTTTTACCATTTTTAAAATTAAAATTTCAGAATATTTTTATTTTATTTTGAAGATAAAATTCCAAAATTTATAATGAGCTTAATATAAAGTCGTTCGTATGTCGCGTTCATATTTTATTGTCTTCCAAAAATGGTCAAAAAGGCACTTTTTTGCCCCTTTAACCGCGAATAACTCAAAATCCTGATGTGATGGAAAAAATTGGGTTGCAGATTTGGAATCAATGCACCAAATACTACCTAATTCAGTTATCAGAACCCAATACGCATTTTCTTGTAGAGCGGTGTTATATATTATTGATATTGTAAGCGATGTTCGTCTGTAGAAGACATAATACAATCCAAAATAAATGGGCTAACCTGCTGTTACGAATACGGCTTATGGAAATAGGCAACATCGGACCAGATGAAAAAAAATTCCCTGAAAAACTTACACAACCCCAGAAAAATACATTTTATTTATTTTTGTTCCATTTCCATACTGCACCTTCTATATGTTAACATAACTTTCCACAGTTAAGGGTACTTTTCACTATCACACATTTCCATTATACAAGCGTAATTTCACCATGTTAGCGAAATATTTTTTTAAAAAATTTGGCCAGAAATTGTTCACTTATTAGATACGACTAGGTTTCAATCAAAAAAGAATCCAAAAATCTTTAGAAAGTTGGTCAATTTTGATGTGTATAATGGAAAAGTGTGATAGTGGAAAGTACCCTTTAACAGGCACAAGTAAAATACACATGAGGTAGTTGTATGTCTTACCTATAAAACCTCCATAGTTTTTTTTTTTTTGCATCGGTACAATTATTAAGAAGATATGATTTTTTACTGCTAGACTGATATTTTTTTACTGTGCATTCGGGTCTTTTTTTCTAATCACTTATAAAAATTATAATTACTTACGATTCTTGCGAGATTTATGTGAATTACGAACATATCGCTCCTTTACTTGTATAGTGTCACAACTCAAAATATTTGATTTAGCAGAAAACACGTTTAAAGTTTACTATTGAAACTGGTTTTTAATTGAAAAAGGCCGGTACATAGAAAATGTAATAATGGTGTGTACTCTTCTCAAACGGTGAGTTTAAAAGATATTAATACGAATTTTTGACACAATATAAAGCACAATATAACGAATAATTCTGCATCATTTACTCAAAAAACGCATTTTTTGAGTTATGACACTATACAAGTAAAAGAGCGATGTATCTAATTTTAAGCATTTTAAATGTGCATCAAGACGTATGAGTAACATTAAATTTAACCAAAAATAAATAAAAATCATACGCACGCTAAACCAAACATACACTGCGAATCACATCAATAAGGAATCGAGTTTTTCACTTTTTAATCGAATATATCTTTGTAACGAATAAGCGGAAAAATATAAAAAAAATGCACTGATAGAGACCATTATCTAGCTAATAATATCAAATAATAACAATAATCAAAAGACTGAAAGAAGTCCTTTAAAAAAATATTTTTCGGCAACTTGTTAAAAAATTACCATTTTTTTATGAATCACTTGTGTAGGAACCACTTGTTTGAATACACTTGTTTTACGAAAACGAAACAAGTAAAAATATAACAAAGAATTTTTCCATATTTGTCAAATTAATTTTCAATAAATTTTATTCTACATTTTAAATTTAAATCAAACGGTCTTATTATTTCTACAGTTTTCGTTTTCTTTGTGAATTTAAACAAGAAAATAATTTGTAAATTCAATTCTTGCCATTGAATATTTTGCCGTGGAATTTACAAATTTATAAGATTAAAAATGCCCAAAGGATATAATTTAAGAAGCCAATCCGATCAAAACGAGGATCTCAACACCACAATGATTGAAATGGAAGATCAATCTGATAATCAGGACCAACTCAACGAGATTTTGTCTGGTCTTCAAGAATTAGCCAAATCAGTCGCGGATAGCCGCAAAGAGATAGACTTTCTCAAAAATCAAATGTTTGTGCAGCGTCAACAGGCACAACAACCAACTGGAAATCAGGTAATGGTAAATGGGGACTTGCCTCAGCAACACGTGCAATCTGCATCTAACTCTGTGGTCCCCTCGGAAAATGTCAATGGTGGCTTTCCACACCAATCCATGCCAACTGCATCGTCTACTGCCGTCCCACCGGGACATTTCAATGGTGTATTGCCACAGCAAGCTTTACCACCTACATCCTGTTCTGTGCCACCAAACGCCAATGGAGGATTGCCTCAGCAACCAATGCATTTTCTTCCTCCATAAAATGCCTGTGGGGTCTTGCCTCAACAACAAATGCATCAACGGTCTCCTTATTCTGGATTCCCCTTAGATTCAAATTGTAAAATTTATGATTTACCGTCGTTCTCAGGCCTCGCCGAAGATTGGCCGTTGTTTGTTGCCAATTTTAAGGAGACGACAAATATGTATGGATACAGTGATCGTCAGAACCTAATGCGATTACAAAAAAGCTTGCAAGGGCAAGCCAGGGAAGCTGTTGTATCCATGTTAATTTACCCAGCTAGTGTTCCAAATGTAATTGAAGAACTAGAGTTTCGTTTTGGGCGACCAGAATTGTTGGTTCGTCCCCAATTGTTAAAAGTTCAACAATTTCCTGCAATATCTCATAAGAAGTTAAACCAAGTGGTCGAGTTTTCAACAAAGGTAAGAAATGTTGTCACTTTTCTTAACTCCGCCAACTGTTCTCATCACCTGACAAATGCCACGTTATTGGAGGAGCTAGTTGATAAGCTTCCATCAGAGGAGCAACTTGAGTGGGCTCGGTTCGCCATTAAAATTAAACCATATCCAACTATAATCGACTTTTCACATTGGTTAAGTGAGTTGGCTAAAGTGGTAAGTCTCATGCCAAGTTCTTCTCAAGGTATTCAGCCAAGGCAGATGATGTTGGTCGATGATGCCAAAAAGGTAAAATGCGTAATCTGCAAGGGTGAGCATGCTATTGTTAAGTGCCAAGACTTTTCAAAGATGACCTTGGAAAATCGGTGGAAAAAGGTAAAGGAGTTGAAATTGTGTTTCAGCTGTATGCGTAAAGGTCATGGTACATCAACGTGTCGTATAAAGAAACCATGTGGCATCGATAATTGCAAACGTAATCACCATAAGATGCTGCATGATTCAAGTAAAAATGCATTAGATGATACACCTCAACCCAATCCAGCTCTACCAAACCAGTTGCAACCGATGTTAAATTGTAGGACGCAACAGGCAAGTATATTATTTAAGATATTTCCTGTAAAAATGTTTGGCCCTGCTGGTTCTTTAAAGGTTTTCGCTATGTTTGATGAGGGTTCATCAATTTCGTTGATTGACGAGCAGACCGCAATACAGATTGGCCTCAAGGGAAAATCTTCTCCACTGACACTGCAATGGTACGGAGACAAGGTTGTTACCGAGAAGTCTTATCAAGTTAGCTTTGAGATTGAAGGCGTAGAAGAATATGCATCTAGATATTCTCTAAACCATGTGCATACAATTGGAAAGCTTAATCTACCCATACAATCATTCAACAAGGCGGCTTATCACGAGTTTTCTGCTTTGCCTTTAGAAGACTACACAAATGCTTCGCCAGCTATATTGATTGGTCTAGATTACTCACATCTTGGTGTGGCCTCGTCTGTTATGGAATCTAGTGGTGCATGTAAACCAATAGCAGCGCACACTAAGCTTGGATGGGTAGCATATGGCCCATCAAACGCAAATATGACATACAATCCTACAGTTTTGACTATTCAGAAGGACGACGTGCACGATATGGTTCAAGAGTTCTTTGCCACTTAGAGTTTTGGAGCCAATCCTGATGGTGAGTTGTTACTTTCCGAGGAGAATCAAAACGCCAAGTGTATAATGGAAAGTACAACTAAAAAATTGGGTAATCAATTTGAGATTGGCCTGTTGTGGAAGAAATATCCACCCAATTTCCCATCCAGTTTTGAAATGGCAAAGAAACGTCTTCTCACCATAGAGCGAAAGATGACTCAAGATCAACAGTTTGCCACCAAATACAATAACGAAATGGATAAGTATTTTCAAAAGGGATACGCCCGTCAACTTTCAGATGATGAAGTTCGTGATACAAAATTTCCTATTTGGTATTTACCTCATTTTGGGGTGACAACTCCACATAAACCAGACAAACTAAGGGTGGTTTTTGATGCCGCTGCTAAGGTTAGTGATGTATCGTTAAATTCGGCTTTGGTCCGAGGCCCTGATCAAGCAAAGCCATTGCTTGGCATACTAATGAAGTTCCGTCAGGGAGCAATCGCTGTGGCTGCTGATATCAGAGAAATGTTTTCTCAAGTCAAAATACGATATGAAGATCAGCAGTCTCAAAGATTCCTGTGGAGAAATGGTGACGTTTCTCAACCAATTCAGCACTATTCAATGGTATCAATGACATTTGGTGCCATTTGCTCACCTTGTTGTGCTGAATATATCAAAAATTTAAACGCTTTACAATTCTCAGATGACTTTCCAGAAGCCGTTGAAGCCATAATAGAAAAACATTACGTTGATGATTTTGTCTGTAGTTTCAACAACGAAGAGGATGCTATTAAAATCTGCCAAGATGTCGTTTTTATTCACGCCCAAGGGGGGTTTGAATTAAGAGGGTTTACCTCCAATAATGCTAAAGTTGAATCATCCATGAATAACACTACTCCAGATGCTGTGACAAAAGTTAAAATGGAAAAGCAAGCATCAACCGAAAAGATATTGGGTATGTACTGGAACAAAGAAGAGATACGTTTGAGTTTCAAACAAAGTTTTATTGCCTATCACCGGAAGTTTTGGAAGGAGCTCGCGTGCCTACAAAACGTGAACTTCTCAAAGTATCCATGGCAGTTTTTGATCCCTTTGGTCTTATCGCTGACTTTTTGCTTTATTCTAAAGTTTTGGTACAGAAAACATGGGATAGTAAGATGTCTTGGGATGATCCTATTCCAGAAGATCTACAGAAGAGGTGGAAAGTATGGTGGCATTAATTCAAAGAGGTTCGTAAGTTTAAAATACCTCGATGTTTATCGCCAAATTTAGCATCAAGTTTCAATATCCAACTGCATGTTTTTGTTGATGCAAGTAATGAGGCGTTTGCAGCTGCCTGTTACCTAAGAATTGCTCATGATGATGGTATAGATGTGTCATTTGTAATCGGTAAAGTCCGTTGTGCACCTAAAATGCTTTTGAGTATACCACGCTTGGAGCTTCAAGCCTCTGTTCCTGGTGTACGATTAGCAAAATCCGTGGTCCAAAATCTTGAGATAAAAATATCATTAATCAGTTTCTGGTCGGATTCTCAAACCGTTTTACGTTGGATCAACTCCAAAGAACGTCGTTTTAAAGCTTTTGTTAGCCATAGAATTGCTGAAATACTGAGTAATTCAAATCCTGAACAGTGGAATTGGGTACCCACGAATCTTAACTCAGCCGACGCAGGTACCCGATCAATACATCCACCCAAATTTAATCCAGAAAGCAAATGGTTATTGGGTCCCGCCTTTTTGCAAGAGGATGAAAATATTTGGCCAAACAGTCCGATAGTTATGCCAAACGCTAGCTTGGAAGAAGAACTCAAACCACATCTAATCTTAAGAGAAAGCGGATCTGATCTATTTGATTACCAACGGTTCTCATCGTATGTAAAGCTAAAGAGAACTGCTGCCTGGGTTATCCGATTCGTAAACCGCCAACGTAATATACCACCTCAGCTTACTGTAGCCGAATTAGATGTCGCCGAAAAATTTATTTGCTGTAAGATTCAAGAAGAATGTTTCCAGAATGAGATTGATTGCCTTAAAAACTCTCAAGCTGTTCCAAAAGGTAGTCCAATACACTCGTTGTTACCGTACATTCACGATGATGGTCTTTTAAGAGTTAATGGTCGCCTTGATGAAGCTATTTACCTTCCTTTTGATGCCAGGAGACCAGTCATACTTCCTAAAAATCATCGGGTTACCGAGCTTATTGTACAGTATTACCATGAGAAGAATCATCATCAAAATATATTACTTACTATAAATGAAGTTCGTCAGAAGTATTGGATACCACATTTGAAATCGTTGCTAAAATCCGTTATGCGTAAGTGTTTTGTTTGTAAATTTGATTCTGCCAGACCACAACAACCCCTTATGGGTCAGTTACCAGTAGACCGTGTGACACCATATGTTCGGCCATTTACTTACACTGGTGTGGATCTATTTGGACCTTTTAATGTATCGATCGGTCGCCGTAGAGAGAAGAGGTGGGCCGTCATTTTTACATGCCTAACGGTTCGTGCCGCCCATATAGAAGTTGCTGAAGATCTTTCTACAGATGCTTTTATCAACTTTATTAATCGACGCGGAACACCAGTTCGGATGAGAAGCGACAACGGCACAAACTTCCTTGGTGCTCAAAAATTATTAAAAAGCGAATATCGACTGTTAAATATTGACGAGATTAATGAAGAAGCTGTAAAACAAAACATTGAGTGGATATTTAACTGTCCAGCAAATCCGAGTTCCGGAGGTTGTTGGGAACGATTAATAAGAATAATTAAGAGACTTTTGCAGAAGACATTAAAAGAGACTGCACCAAGAGTAGAAACATTTCGATGTGTATTAATTGAGGCTGAAAATATCATCAACTCAAGACCACTTACAGATGTTCCTTTATCACCAAAAGATGATGAACCATTGACTCCGAATCACTTTCTGATGGGATGTCTTAACTCTACACAGACTCCAAACGTAATAAGTGAAGAAACATGTCTTCGTAAACAGTGGCGTATCGCTCAAAATCTTAAAGATCGTATATGGAAGCGATGGGTGCAAGAATATTTACCGCAGTTAATTTGTCGATCCAAGTGGTTAAAAGTAGCTGATTCATTGAAACTTGATGACTTTTTTTAGTTTGCGATCCCAGTTTACCCAGACACCAATGGGTTAAAGGTATAATTGTCAAAGTATATCCTGCCAAAGATGGTCAAGTTCGTTTTGCTGACGTAAAAACAATAAGTGGAATTACTCGCCGCCCTGCGTCTAAAATAGCTGTTCTTAAGGTGAATCCAATCGATTCACGAGGGGAGGAAATGTAGGAACCACTTGTTTGAATACACTTGTTTTACGAAAACGAAACAAGTAAAAATATAACAAAGAATTTTTCCATATTTGTCAAATTAATTTTCAATAAATTTTATTCTACATTTTAAATTTAAATCAAACGGCCTTATTATTTCTACAACTTGAATAAGGAATTTTGTAATACAGACCAAGTAGGACCTGAATCCAATTTGTAATGAATAGCAATCCCTCAAACAACAAAAACAAAACAGTTTTGTTTTGAATTTCAAAAAAAATGGGACTCCCAAAGCTCTTAGCTCTTCCGAAAAGGAAAAAGTACTGACTTTGAAGTTCAAAGTGTTAAAGGTCGTTGAAATCGCGAAAATAATTGAGAGGGGCAAACCTATTGAAGGCAATTATTTAAATAACATTAAGAACTATGGAAAAAACACGAATGGGCGAACTAAAATGGCAAGAACAGAATGAAATCGACAAAAACTTTAAGAATTCCCTTGAATTCCACGTTGACAGGTTGCAAAATTATCAAAGAAAGTGGTGATTTAATGGGTATTTTGACAGTCCATCACGATTAAAAATTTAATGATTTCATAGTCTGTTGCAAATTTCAAAAAAAAGCCACCCCTTAGTTCGAAACTTAAGAAGCATCGATGGTAACGTAAGGGACAGTAATGATGCCACAGTAGAATAGCGCACCCCATACTATAACAACACCTTCTATGAACTGTATGCTATGCAAAAACGGTTTTTATTGTCTCAAATCACCGAAATCCATTGTATACGTCCAATGCAACGGTATTATTTTTTTTTTCGTCGGAATAAATTACTTTGAAAAATTTCTCAGACCGTGTGATTGTATTCCTGCAGAGATTAAGGCGCTGCTTACTACGTTTGACATTCAGCGATTAGTTTTTGCATAATTTTCGACGAGCTATGAACTCACTTGACTTTTAAACGCGACGGACTGTACAAATACTCGCATTAACGCTACTTTATTTGAGAATTTTTAAAGATGTCGGCGTAGAATTTGGGGGAATTTTTAAAGTTTTTGTCGATCTCGTTCAGTTGTTGCCATTTGAGTTCGCCCATTCATGTTTTTTCCATAGTTCTTAATGTTATTTAGATAATTGCATACAACAGTTTTTTTCCTCTATTTTATTTCCGCGATTTTAACGACCTTTAACACTTTGAACTTCAAAGTCAGTACTTTTTCCTTTTCGGAAGAGCTAAGAGCTTTGGGAGTCCCATTTTTATTGAAATTCAAAACAAAACTGTTTTGTTTTTGTTGTTTGAGGGATTGCTATTCATTACAAATTGGTTTCAGGTCCTACTTGGTCTGTATTACAAAATTCCTTATTCAAGTGATTCATAAAAAACTGGTAATTTTTTAACAAGTTGCCGAAAAATATTTTTTTAAAGGACTTCTTTCAGTCTATTGATTATTGTTATTATTTGATATTATTAGCTAGATAATGGTCCCTATCAGTGCATTTTTTTATATTTTTCCGCTTATTCGTTACAAAGATATATTCGATTAAAAAGTGAAAAACTCGATTCCTTATTAATGTGATTCGCAGTGTATAAGAATAATTTATAAGTTAAAAAAAAAATCGTGTTCTTATAAAAGTTGTGTTTAGAGTTTTTTCCGCACCTTTTGTTTCCCGGGAAAGACGGAAATTTTTGTAATTTCCCGGGATCCCGCAGAGGCATTTCTACTCATATACAAGGGATTTTTTTAAGAAACATTTTTATTAAAAAGCTTAAAAAACGACTTAAAAAGTAAGTTTGAGAAATAAGTCCATTTTAATTACGTATTAACTTTTTTTTTTTAATTTCTTACATTATTTTTTTATTCACAAAAAAGGATTTTTCTTAAAAAAAAAATAACAAAAAAAAAACTAGAGGTATAAAATCGAACACAAAAATTCGAAACACGAACCGATTAGATCTATATTTGGTTAGATCTTTAATTATTGTGAAATAAGTCCAAAAAGGTTCTGGTTATGATCAGACTTAATTAGATCATCAAAGACCCCGTAGAAAAAAAAATTGTAATGGAATTTTAGAGATTTATGTGAATAGTGAAAGGGCGCACAGTGTGTTTTTTAAACTGGTTGAGTGATCAACTTTTTCCTATTTTTCGTCAAAAATAAAAAAAAGTTGAAAAATTCTTGATATTGGTTTTTCTGTATCTGTTTTGGTTAAAAAGATATATTTGTCTAAAATGAGAAAAAATTTCATAGTTTCGTTTTCCTTTTTTTTTTTTAAGTTAAAAGTTCCAAGACGTGCCAAAACCAAATGGTTTAAGATATTTTCATTTTTTTTTTGTTTAAAAGATACATTTGTTGGTAATTTATATTAAAATTTATGGAAAATTTCAGCCCAGGTTTATTCTTATTTTTAATTTTTTTAAAAAACCCTTTTTCTTACCATATTTTTCGACTTTATCTAAGCTTTTAACTATGAGGCAACCGTCGGCACTCTTAGCTCTACATACAAGATATTCTCTGATATATTCCTAGCAATAATTTTTGCATTCCAGCTGCAAACTCTTGCAAACTTAACTGACTTTAGGTTTTTGAACGCATTAAGTCTGTAAAATTATTGTTATAATATCAATTTTTATTAAAAAAAGTAATAAGTGAACTGTTAAAAATTTTTTAAATATGCCAGCGTCATATTATCTTTTAAAATTAAATTTAAGCTAATAGTAATGCTTTAAAAATAACTGGTATGAGGATTGATTGCTCAAAAAATAATTTGGCAGTACTAGCGAATGTAAAAGTTCGAGACGATTTTCGAGTATGTTTACCCCATTCAATCAATTACAAAAATGATTGAGCATCATCTGAAATTATTCAACAAAATTTTAAATGCCATAAACTGTCGCCAAATCATCGCTTTAAAAAATTTTGAAGAACTTGCTTCAAGAAAATTCAAAATATATTATAACCTACATTGATTCTGGAGAAATTTATCTCCCACAATCCATAAGGTTTTTTTCCAAGATGAACAAATTTTAAAACATCACTTTTTTTTTATTGGTGAGTTATCGGAAGATGCGTACGAAGCAAAAATAAGGAGTAAAGAGAATTTAGATTAAGACCATCTTGAAAATGCAGCTGAATGCCGCAGAACACAGATTTGGTGATTTTTTAATGATATCAGCTGACTTTCTGATACATTTTCTTCTTTATTCTGTTAAAAAGAAGGTATAAACAAGTGAGAGTGGTAAATTCGGCTGTGCCGAATCTTGTATACCCTCCAACGATAAAAAAAAAATTAAAAAAAAAATTGCAGGGGCGTTTTTTTTTGGGGGGGGATGGCTTTTTGAGGTCTTTGGGGACACCTTCTCTGTGGTCAAAAATGTTTAAAAATTTTATTACTATGCTTTTTGCACAAAAGATATACACTTTCATCATTATATAAATTATTTGCTAATATCCACGCCCACAAAAGGGGGCGGACCGAAAAAAAATCGTTTTAAAATCCCCTGCGTCCAAGTCCAAGACTCTGAACTTTTATAAGCATAAAAATGTTTAATTTGTTTAACAAAAATTCAAAAAAACCTATAAAAAGTTACATTTTTTCATTGGCTGGTTTACTTCTTCAAGGGGGAACTTTCCCCCCCTGGTCCGATTTAGCCCATCTCCGAACTTAACCAGCCTATGAACATAAGACATATATGTGCCAAATATCAGGAGTCTAGCACTTTTATCTTGGACTGTATCGTGTCTTCCACAGACGGACGGACGGACGGACGGACATCGCTAGAATGTCTTAGAATCGATCACTGATCAATAATATATACACTTTATGGGGTCCTAAACCGATATTTCGATGCGTTACATACGGAATGACAAAGTGATTATACCCCCATACTGTAGTTGGAGGGTATAAAAAGAATTACGAAAAGATTCAGAAGATCTTTTAAATTTTTTTTTAACATTTGTTAGTTTTTATCCACTTATTTTGTAAGGATGCTGCCCTATTTTATGTGGTTTGTTTATAGCTATATTATTGAAGAACCAAATGCAAAAAAACGCGAGCCAAAATATTGAGCCATTCCAAAGTTACAGATTTTTAATCACTCACACTACCAAAAAAACACACTGTTGGGCGGTTTTTATGCGGACTATTAGTAAAAATAGTCTAAGTAATTTCTTCATAATTTGGAATTATGAATACAAATTACATTTACCAGTAAAATTTTAAGACACTCCTTTTATAATCTATATATATAAAGTAGTTGCGTGACTGACTGATGACTGACTGACATACTAATCACGCATCATCCCACAGCCCAAACCACTGAAGCTAGAGTCTTGAAATTTGGATTGTAGTTTCACCTCCTGGAATACATATCCACTAAGGCTGGGTTTTTGGAAATGTTGATTTGAAGGGGTAAAAATGAAGGGTTGAAAAAGGGGAAAAAGCGAGTACTTTGGTACTTTTTATTTTTTCTGAAAAAAATTCAATTAATTTGGAATTTGAAATTTAGGATCCTCTAACGGAAAAACATTCCCAAAAAAAAGAACTTTCTGAAAATTCGGATTATTAAGGGTTAAAAGGGGTAAAAATGGTACTTTGGGACTTTTTATATTTTTAGAAATTAAGGTCCTACAAAAATATTAAAATTTGCACTGGTGGTTCCAACAACGGAAAAAATTCTGAAAACGTACTTTTTCGAAATTCCGATTCTAAAAGGGGTTGAAAAACGAGTACTTTGGTACTTTTTATTTTTTTCTAAAAAAAATCCTATTAATTCGAAAATTGGAATGTAGGATCCTCTAACGGAAAAACATTCCCAAAAAAAGTACTTTCTGGAAATTCGGATTCCTAAGGGTAAAAAGGGGTAAAAAATGGTACTTTGGTACTTTTTATATTTTTTGAAATTAAGGTCCTACAAAAATATTAAAATTTGCAATGGTGGTTCCAACAACGGAAAAAATTCTGAAAACGTACTTTTTCGAAATTCCGATTCTAAGGGGGGTAAAAAAACGAGTACTTTGGTACTTTTTTTTTTCTGAAAAAAATCATATTAATTCGAAAAATTGGAATGTAGGATCCTCTAACGGAAAACATTCCCAAAAAAGTACTTTCTGGAAATTCGGATTCCTAAGGGTAAAAAGGGGTAAAAAATTGTACTTTGGTACTTTTTATATTTTTTTTAATTAAAGTCCTACAAAAAAATTAAAATTTGCATTGTTGTTTCCAACAATGCAAAAAATTATAAAAAAGTACTTTTTCGAAATACCGATTCTAAGGGGGGTAAAAAGCGAGCACTTTGGTACTTTTTACTTTTTCTGAAAAAAATCCTTTTAATTTGAAAATTGGAATTTAGGATACTCTAACGGAAAAACATTCCCCAAAAAAGTACTTTCTGGAAGTTCGGACTCCTAAGGGTAAAAAGTGGTAAAAAATTTACTTTTGTACTTTCTAAATTTTTTGAAATTAAGGTCCTACAAAAAAATGTTAAAATGTTAGTTCCAACAACGGGAAAAATTTTGAAAAAGTAATTTTTTTGAAATTCCGATTCTAAGGGGGGTAAAAAAGTGTATTTTGGTGCCTATTATAATTCCTGACATAATGGTCCTGGAAACTTTTAATTTGGAATGCAGGGTCATTTAGCGAAAAAAGATTTCTAAAGAAGGCAAATAATTTTTTGTTTTTTAGCGCATGTAAGCGCATATTCGGAACGGAATGAAAGCCACATGGGACTAATCGGAATGGAACAGGGAACGAAATGGGGACTTGAAATTTGGAATGGAGGTGCGCCTCCCGAACTATAGATCTTTTAAGGCTGAGTTTTTGGAAAGGTTGATTCTAGGGAATAGGAGTAAGAAAGGTATTTTGGTACTTTTTATATTTCCACAAACCACTGAAGCTAGAGACCTGAAATTTGGAATATAGATGCACCGGAAAATAGGTTCACTAAGGCTTGGGTTTTGGAAATGTTGATTCTTTTTATAGTTCAACAAACCAATGAAGCTAGAGATTTGAAATTTGGAATGTAGCTGCATCTCCCGGAATATAGATCCACTAAGGCTGGGTTTTTTGAAATAATGATTCTATGGGTGTAAAACGGGTAAAAAAGGTATTTTGGTACTTTATATATATACTTAAATAATGGTTTTATTAGCTTAAAATTTGGAATGTAGCATCCCATGCTTAAATAAAAGTCATAAAAACTTAAAATTAGGAATGTAGGATCCAACAACAGAAAAAAACTATGAAAAATGTACTTTTTGGAAATTCCGATTCCGATCTAAGGGGATAAAAACGAGTACTATGATACCTTTTATATTTTCTGAAATAATTATAATGGAAATTTGGAATGTAAGATTGTCTAGCGAAATAAAATATTCCCAAAAGAATAACTTTTGGAAATTCTGATCCCTAAGGAAATTAATTAAATATTCTTAAATAATGAGCATATTAACTTGAAATTTGGAATGTAGCATCCCCAAAAATTACTTTTTGGTACTGTTTATATTTTTTTAAATAAAGGTCATAAAAACTTAAAATTAGGAATGTAGGATCCAACAACAGAAAAGAATTCTGTGAAAAGTACTTTTTTGAAATTTCGATTCTAAGGGAGTAAAAACGAGCACTTTGGTACTTTTCATATTATTTGAAATAATGGTACTGGAAACTTGAAATTTGGAATGTAGGATCGTTAAGCGAAAAAAAACGTTCCCAAAAGATTTTTTTTAAATTCTGACTCCTAAGGAGTTAAGGAGGTACTTTTTAAATAGTCTGACACAAAATAAGGGGCAAAATGATTCTTTTTAATTTAATGATCTTATCCCTAGAAACTCTTTTGTTCTTTAACGGATACTATTCGAAAAGGAATGAACACCACATTGAACGAAACTGAATGGAACAGGGAACCAAATGTAATAGAACAGGGAACGAAATGGAATGAAACTGGGAACGAATTCAAATGAAAATGTTTTCAATTTATTTTTTTTTTAATTTTTTTTTTGTACTAAAATTTGTTTATCAATTAAATTTTCCGTAATTTTTTTGTTTAATTCATACATATTTGTTCATATTTTTACAAAATTTTTTCATTCAATTTTTAACTCAAAGTTTTGTTTACTCAATTTTTTTTTTTGCTCAAATTAATAAATCAATGTTTTTTTTTTTGATAACGTAAGACCGTCTTAAAGTTGACGTAGAACTTATTATATCAACTGATGTATTTGGTATTTTATTGTAAGTGTTGTGATCATCATAAGCACAGTTTTTGTAAAGGCTTAAGACATATATATATAAAGATTCCATAGCGAAAAGTTAAAAAATGGGTAATTTTTTATCATTATAAAATTTTTCTGTATTTACGGGCAACGAAACCCTGCGCACGCTAGTATGGATATAAGGCTTATGTAATAGCCTGTTCTCACTCGAGTTTTAAAACATGTTAAATGAAAATGTTTTATGTTTTATAAACGTTTGTATGGGTCTTAACATCGACTGATTTTTTTTTTTTCAATTTGATATATTCAGAAGAACCACTCTGTCGATAAATCTGTAAAACAACTTTCAGTTTGAATTAACAAACTTTTAGCTGATTTTTCTGCTGAAATGGACATTTGAACGGAATTCTCCGTAATTTAGCTTTAAAAATAACAATAAATCAGATAATTATTTTGGTAATTTTTGAATGGGTCTTAACATCGACTGATTTTCTTTTCAATTTGATAAATTCAGAAGAACAACTCTGTCGAAAAATCTGTAAAACAACATTCAGTTTGAATTAGCAAGCTTTTAGCAGATTTTTCTGCTGAAATGGACATTTTAACTGAATTTCTCATTCATCATTTAGTTTTAAAAAATAACAGAAATCAGATGATTATTTTGGTAGATTTATGGAAATAAATATATAGTTATCTTGTTTTCAAAAAAATGTTTTAAGATTTTTTTCAAAGATTTAATAAAAAAAAAATAAAAATGTTGTTGAAAAACAGCATAACTAAAAAAATTAAAAAATGTTCTTGAAAAAATTACAATCGCTTTTGTATAAATTGAAAAAAAAAAAAAAAAATGATGCTTTAAATCAGCGGTTACCAACCTTTTTGGCTCGCGTACCCCTAATTTTTAATTTTGTCAGCCCCGTACCCCCTAACGGGTTTTTTGTTTTCGTTAAAAAACTTCTGATATAAATATTAAAGTTAATTTTAAAATTTTTGATCTGCGGATATTATCATTTTTTTTGAAAACAATGGTGGTATTTTTTTGGAAAAATTTTCGCCTCCTTGGGCTGAAAATATTGCAAATCTGATTTCACCAGTCGTTTCTTCACTAAAAATTTAAACAACGGACATTTTGTGAACTCTTAAAAAAAGTTCCAAAAACACATCACAGGGGGCGGAAATATAATGTTTTTTAAATGTTTTTTTTAAATACAAGGGCAGATCAAAAATTCCGTGACTTTTCGAATGAAACACCCTCGCATATACAATGAGAGGGCATTTTGAGCTTAACAAAATGGTACCAAAATTTCCACTCTATCACAACCCGTCTCAATAATGCCCCAAAACACGTTTTTTGAGAACTTAGACACATATTTTCTCAAAAACCTGACATCATAGAATACGTTTTTTGTTAACTTTGACCTCAACTTTCTTACAAACCAAACGTTATGGAAAACTTTGTAAGACAGATGCGGAACCAACATTGAAAGGTTAATCTAAAACGAATGTCCAAATTACTAAAATTTTGCGTACCCCCGCGGACAGTTTCGCGTACCCCTTAGTGGTACGCGTACCATAGGTTGGTAAGCGCTGCTTTAAATCATTTTAAGTCCTTTTTACACCAATAAAGTACATTTAAGATGCGTAGATTGTTTATCTGAAATCAGCAGATTTTTGTGCTGAAATCAGCATATTTCTCTGCTTAAATAAGCAGATTTTTCACCAGACCTTGCCGCTTTTTTGTTTTTTTTTTTTTTTATTTACCGGAATTCCGCATAAAAAATCCCGGGAAAGCGGGAAGTACAAATACTAGGATTTCCCGGAAAATCCCGTGACCTGATTGTTTTGCTAACCTCTTAAGTTAATTACTTTGTAAGCGAAGGGTTTGCTGGGTAGTACAGGTCTCTTAAATAAACAGTTGTATTAATTTACCATAAAAAAAAAGAAAAATTTAAAATTCGCGTGCTAATTTTTCTTAAAAACTAACAAAAAATGTTTAAAAATAAATAGTTTTTTTTTGCTAGACAGGTGTCAAACATTGTTTACCTACCAAAGTGTTATTTGCATATGTATGTTTATATGCATACACAAATACATGCATATGTATGTAGCATTTACTAAACAAACATACAAAATGTATATTTACGAACATAGTTAGTTACCACAGTAATATTGTATTCACGTTGGTATGTAGCAACGCATACATAGACGTACCACTAGACTGGCATTATTTTATATGACAAAAAAGTTTTTTTAGTCTCCTAGCTTTAAAACTTATGTGGTAGAAATTTGAGGCCAATAGGATTTGTTTTACCCGTGGCGCTCGACGATCAAAATTTTGGATTTTTGGAAATTAAAAAAAAAAAAACATATAAATTCAATTGTATAAATTTTGATGCGCTGAACACGAATATACATATATAAAAAAAGAACAAGTAGAAAAGTTAAATTCGACTTGACCGAATCCAGGAATACCATCCACAATGCCCTTTTTAAGCGATTGTAAATTTTCTAACATGAAAAAATATCAGTTTTAATTAAAAATATTTTATTTTGAGTAAAAAACTGTTTTTTTTTTAATTTTTGTAAAAAAAAAAAAAATTAATAATATTTGATTTTGAGTGTATTTTTTTAAAGTGTACAATTTTGTTTGAGTGTAAATTTTTTTTTGAATGTAATTTTTTGAGGTGTAAAAATATTTTTGAATGACAAAAATATGTTTTAAAATATTTTTTTTTTAGCTTGTTTAACGGTTTTTTCAACACGGGAATTTAAGGTGAAACCAATCTACAATTCACGTGTTTGCTCATAACTTTCAACCAGTAGATGCATTTTGCTGAAATAC
This sequence comes from Pegoplata infirma, assembly GCA_963921195.1. Taxonomy (NCBI): domain Eukaryota; kingdom Metazoa; phylum Arthropoda; class Insecta; order Diptera; family Anthomyiidae; genus Pegoplata; species Pegoplata infirma. The sequence goes on from OY992536.1 coordinate 191,923,667, forward strand.
AAACCGGAACAGGTGAATGACAAATAAAGATACCAAGCTTTGGCAGCCATAGTATTGTCTTTCGAAAGTTTGCGTGTTTTTCAACTCCTAAATTGGCGAAAAACACTTTCCGAAATTCGTTCGTTTGCATATAACTTTTGAACCACTGGATCGATTTTGCTGAAATGCAAGACCAACCTGACAAGCTGAATAACAGACATATATGAGTCATTCCACACCAAATGTCCAGCGAAAAAAAAACACGTGTACCGTAAACTTCTGAATAGGTTGTATGAATAGCCCTATATGGAACTTAGAAAATTGCGTTTTTGGTTCTTCAATTTTTCAAAAACTGGGCTTAGGAGGCGTGGTCAAATATTGGAAAAATGGTCAAATTTGTGGCAAGTTGCCTTGATTAAATATTTATCACATTAAAACGGAATTCACCACAATCTCAAAAATTCACATTCTTATATAGTTTTGTATGGGCTATCGATTAATTTTTTTTTTTTTTGAAAATTTTCAGAACCCGTTCTGAAATTTTCTATTTTTTAAAAATGTCAATTTATTAAAAAACATGCCACTTTTTTTTAAAAAAGTTTAGATTTTTGTCCATCCACACAAAAAAATTCAGAAACACGTTCTTCTTTTTTTTTCGAGAAAATCGCATTTGAACTTTAAATTTTATAACAATTTTGTAATTTGCTTGTATTTCTTTGTTTTAACGAATGAGTAATATTTATGCAATTAATAATACTCATTCGCAACGTTAAAACAAAAAAATACAAGCAAATTACAAAATTTTTATGAAATTTAAAGTTTAAATGCGATTTTCTCGAAAAAACCGAAGAACGTGTTTCTGATTTTTTTTGTGTGGATGGACAAACATCTAAACTTAAAAAAAAAAAATTTAAAAACAAAAAAAAGTGGCATGATTTTTAATAAATTGCCATTTTTAAAAAATGGAAAATTTCAGAACGGGTTCTGAAAATTAAAAAAAAAAGTTTAATCGATAGCCCATACAAAACTATATAAGAATGTAAATTTTTGAGATTGTGGTGCATTCCGTTTTAATGTGATAAATATTTAATCAAGGCAACTCTCCACAAATTTTACCATTTTTCCAATATTTGACCACGCCTTCTAAGCCCAGTTTTTGAAAATTAGAAAAACCAAAAACGCAATTTTCTTAGTTCCATATAGGGCTATCCAAACAATCTATTCAGAAATTTACGGGACACATGTTTTTCTGTAGCGGGACATTTGGTGTGGAATGCCTCATATGTTAAATTTCAGAAGCCTCAGTAAAGTTTTTCAAAAGTCTGCGTGTTTTAACAGATATACAGATGGAACGACTAGATCGACTTTAAATCGATCGAAGATCATGAATATATCTACCTAATGGGGGTCATAGAGCAATATCTCGAGGTGCTTAAGAAGAAGGGGATAAAAATAAAATCCGTTGAACGGTTTTTAAAATATCGCTATTTGGTATTTGTAAAAAATGGGGGTATTTTCCTACGTTCAAGAAATCAAAAAAAAAAAAAAACACACACAATTTCGTTCCCTATACCTCTTCATAGAATTTGAGACAATCCAATCATTCTAAACCGCCCTTCGATTAAAAATTTGGATTTTTTGAAAATTTCCACCAATATTTTGGATTTATAAAAATGACTTTGGCATACTGAATATGAATATCATAAAAATTCTGAAATCGTTCGAGCGATTTTCGAGACATCATCATTTGAAAGTTGTCAAAAAAGTTATTAAAATGGCAGTTTTTTCCTACGTTCAAGAAATTTTTAAAAAAAATTCTCAAAAATTCTTTCTGCTGACTAGCCGAGTCAGAACATTTTTATCTATGGCCCCTTTGATCATAGTTTTGAGTTGTTGGTGAATATTTTCTAAGAACTAAAACTTTGATCGAAGAACTCCAGGGGTTAAAATAATCGGATTTAGCTTAAATTAATTTAAATGAAATTCTGTTTGAAGCTCTATGTTTTTCATGGAAAAGAAATTTTTTGATTTTTTGAACGTGGGAAAAACCCGTAATTTTGTGCAAATTTCAAACAGCGATATCTGTTTGACCGCTTTTTCATTTTTTGTTGACATTCGCGTTCAGCGTATCAATGTACATGTGATGTATAGCAAGATATATATTTCTAAAAAAAAATGTATTAAAATTTTAAAAAATCAAAAATTTTGATCGCTGTGGTTCATTTAATCTGCTTGGCCTCTAATTTGTATCACATACTTATTAGGTCTAGTAGAATAAAAATTTGCCCGGACACTTGGGAAAATCAAAAATTGACGAAAAAATTGTCACTCTAATGTACAACATATGTATAGATGTTTGTGCCTGTACTATGCAAATATATTTGTATATGTGTAAATATGGTTTGGTATGCGTTGCTATGTGAATCTTAGAAGTTGACAAAAAAAATCTTTTCATTTTATTTAAGTGACAATGTGTGCTTACAGTTTAACTAGCGTGTCATACTTTATTTACATACACATCATTGCAAATGGTGTAACTTACAAGTGCGGTATCCTGTTACGTACAACACACATATACGCAAGCAAATTAATAAACACACACACCTAAACACTACGAGTATAAAAAAGAAGGAAACATCATTGAATATGTTTTAGAACATTAAAAAATGTGTCTTCCCATGTAAAAATGGATTAGATCTTATTTGATCTGCATATATTTACGGTGGCTCGCAGCTTATTTCGTGTGAAAGATATTAGTTAGAAATCCATTCAAGACAAAGTTAACCAAAATCTAAGTGACATTTAGAAGTAATGCTCCAGTTCTGTAAAAAAAGGAACCAGAAAAAAAAAATAAAAAAACAATTATGTTTCATAACACAAAATTTTTTGGAAAAAATCGATTTGAACGAGTTGATCCCCTAAAAATCTGAAAAAAATCTTAATAATCTTTTAGGCCATAAGAATTCATATTCCACATTAAGACTTGCATTAATGTGCCTGTATGAAGTAATGAAATTTTACTTTGCTACCATTATTTAGTAAATCGGAGTATAAATGTATAATATAAAAAAATTTAATTACATTCATATGATTTTTTTGTTTTTATTTTGTGTAAAATAGCCCAAATGAAAAAACATTGAAAAAGGTTTTAAATTACCTGTGGTATTCTTGCAATTTGCTTTTAATTTTAGAAAGAAGGTTGTGTTTAGAAAAAACTATATCGAATAGAAAATGTATGTAAAAAGAAGTAGTAAAGTTAAATGTGAATCAGCCGAATTCATGAATAACATCGACAGTGCCTTTTTTTTTTTTTTTTTTTTTTTTTTTTTATTTATATATTCAGTCTACAGATATAAAATCATTACAGACTATAAATTTAAATTATTAAAATATTACAGGTTTTACAAAAAGTTTTAAATTTGATTAAGATAAATAATTAATTGCCGCTTCACATTATCAAGACTTGTGTTAAAATCAACAACATGATATAATTGGTTGAAATCAGAACAAATACGTCGAAAAGGATCTGCATTAGCATAGTTTGTTCGTACAGTTTTTAGGCGAAGAAATTCGAAATTTCTAGTTACGTAAAAAGGCGTATTAAGATCGATTTTACTTAGTAGGTATTCAGAATTTATTGTTCCATTTATTAGTTTTAAAAGAAATGTCACATTAAGCATTCGTCTCCGACTTTTTAGTGTAGGCAGTCTAATAAGAAGTAAACGGTTTTCATAAGAAGGAAGATGCACAAGTGGATTCCAGCAGAGATTTCGAAGAGAAAATAGCAAAAATTGTTTTTGTACCGACTCGATGGATTTCGAATGTGTTTCATAGAATGGATCCCAAACAACAGATCCGTATTCCAGAATTGGCCTCACCAACGTTGTAAAAAGTTGTTTTGTCGTATAAGGATCTGAAAACTCCTTAGCCCAGCGTTTTATAAAACCAAGAACTCCGGTTGCTTTATTTACAGTTGTAGTAATATGTTTTTTAAAATCTAGTTGCGTATCAAGTAATATTCCCAGATCGTTAAATGTATCAACCAGATCTAGCAGCTCATTGTTCATCAAGTATGACCCGTTCAAAGGGGTTACCCTTGAAAAAATCATGTATTTACATTTTTTTGTGTTTAGTTCCATTAAGTTGTCATCACACCATGTAGTAAAGTTAACAATATCATATTGAAGTAAAGCTTGATCAGCAGGATTGTCGAAAGAAATGAATAATTTAACATCGTCAGCATACATTAAGGCTTTGGCATGTTGAATAGCGGATGGAAGATCATTGATGAATAATGTGAACAACAGAGGACCAAGGTGACTACCTTGAGGTACGCCTGATAAGACATTTATGGAATTTGATTTAGTGTTACGGAAAAGAACATGTTGTTTTCTATTTTTTAAATAAGAATTTATCCATTTTAGAAGCGAAATACTGAAGCCCATGCGATCTAATTTGTAAAGAAGAAGATCATGGTTAACCTTGTCAAATGCTTTACTAAAATCAGTGTATATAGCATCCGTTTGTTTTTTCTTAACAAAGCCATTGTTTACGAAGGTAGTAAGTTCTAACAAATTGGTGATCGTGGAGCGAGATCTGCAAAAACCATGTTGAATTGGTGAAAGTATACATGACACTTGGTGAGATAATATATCAGTAACCAGTTTTTCGAACAATTTTGGGATAACACTAAGTTTAGCAATGCCTCTATAATTAGACACAGTATTTTTGCTACCAGACTTGTATAACGGTAAAATGAAGGAGTCTTTCCACAATCCTGGAAAGTACCCGAGTTGAAGTGATTTATTGTAAAGGTAAGTCAAAGGTACATGAAGTAAATTTGAACATCGCTTAAGGATACAGCTAGGAACACCATCCGGACCTCCCAAATATGAAATTTTTAAATTTTGTAAATTTTTTAACACAGTTTGTTCGTTAATTGGCGGTATGTTTATATACGAATATTCCGGAATTGTGTAAGGGTAATTTGTAGTTTTATTAAATACTTCAGATGAATACGTGGATGCAAAAAAGTCTGCGAACATGTTACTTATGGAAAGATCATCTGATGACTCTATATCGTTGTACTTCATTGTTGAAGGAAAATCAACTGATCGTCTTTTAGAGTTGACGAATTTATAAAAGGACTTAGGATCATATTTCAAATTGTTTTTTATTTTACTCAAGTAGTTTTTATATGCAGAATTATTTGCTATGTTAAATTCCGATCTTGCAACTGAATAGTTCCTATAATTGACAGACGTTCCTTTCTCACTGTATTTTTTAAACATTTTGTTTTTTCGATTTTTAAGACGTGTAAGGTATTTGGTGTTCCATGGGGGACCAGTAGTCTTCAGAGGAAGCATTTTAGGTACCGATTTTAAAAAACATTCAGATAAAATATCATAAAACGTGCTTATTGAAAGATTTAGATTATAATTGTGTCGAGAAAACTCATCGTTCCAATTAATTTGAGATAGTAAAGAGTCCAGCGTAACATAGTTGGTTTTCTTAAAGCAAAACTGTTTTTTATCAGATGTGATTGAGTTTGAGGCAGAATCTAAGTACGTATACGTTATTTCAATTGTTTTAGTTATGATAATTTTTTAAACTAAAAAATATTTTATTTAGTGTAAAAACTTTTTTTAGTTATTTTTGCTAGACATTTTTTGAGTGACAAAAGTATTTCACTTTAAGAAAAATACTTTTTATTTAAAAAATTTCGAGTGTACTTTTTGTTGTATGGTAAAAGTTTTTTTTTTATTAAAAAAATATTGAATAACAAACCGTTTTCATTAGAAAACAAATTTTTTGAGGAAGATTTTTTTGGAGTATAAAATTTCTGAGGAGCACACAAATTATGTTTTGATTGTTAAAATGTTTTTGTGAAAAAATATAGACAATGTCTGGCAATGTTGCAAAATAAGTACAAATTATCAGAATTGATGAAGGAGAGGAAGGAGAGGAAGAAGAATAATGATTACTAAAAATAGAATTTATTCACGCACATTACAAAAAGAACACTTTCTAAGAATAAAAACGACAGCAACTACCAAACACGAATTGAAAATCAAGATTTAGTTAATACTTGTCTAATAGACAATTCATGCTGTGTTTTTCAATAATGGATTTATCGTATTTAGTTTAAACAAAGGTTGGAAACCGAAACAAATAACCGTATCGATATCGGTATTGTTATTGTTTTTTTTTATTTATTTTGGTATTGGTATTGGTATCGGTTACGGTATTTGAGTTGAATCGGTTATTGTATTTCCGATACCGAAGCGTGAATACCGGTACGTACCGGAATTATTGAAAAAAATGCTGAAAATATAAAAAACGTATAAAAACCTAAAAAAAATATTTTTTTTTTTTCAGTTTTAATACAAAACACATATTTATTGTTAGCATTTTTGCTAAAATTCCCTCTAAAATGTGAAAAAATGCCTGCGAATTTTGTACTCTTGCCCAAAACATTAAATCATGATAATGTTTTGCGGAAGATTTGTGTGTACTTGCCAAAGCAAAGTGTTTTTTAGAAAAAATAATGTTAAATTACTTTGCTATTCCATGCAAAACAAATTCAAATATCAGTCGAGGACTCCATTAAAAAACCAAAAGAGCTGTACATTTCGTAAGTGAGTGCAAAAATAAGTGCAAAAAAGTGTTTTTACATTTTGGAGAGTATAAAAGATTCGGCACCAAAGAATATAACACTCTCACTTGTTTTATGTACATTTGATAAACAAATGGAAAATATTTATGCCAACTTTCATCGATGTTCCATTAAAACCAAAAAAACATCTTTTTTACCTCAAAATTTAAGTCTTAGACGGAACTCCTCATATATGCAAAATATTAAATGAATTAAGAATGAAATACCACGAGTACCCTGATTCAGCCAAAGACAATACAACTTTTTTTTGTTGGTTATAACGCAAATCTTTTGCTGTAATTAATATGCTTGTTTAAAACTATTTCTATTCAATTATTTATTTTAATAAGATTAATTACAGAATCTCCTGAATCTGCATTTGGAAGACTAAAAAGTATGTAATTTTCTTTCGGGCAGCAGATATGCAATTTTCTATTTTTAGAAAATTTTTGAAATTTTCCCTTTTTATACAAATCATATTTAATAAAAAGAATGCTACTAATATTTTTTAGTATTTATACATATTTTCTAAAGGATTGTAAACATAAAAGTTTTAATTACATTAAACGTTTTTTTACATTTATTTTTTTACCAAAAAGAATAAATATAGAGAAGCAACACAGTTCTTATCTATATGTTCAAAAATATATGATTGTTGAATATATTTTTAATATGTAGGTATGTTTTCGTTTGTGAAAATGTGCACATATTGGAGTTGGCCGACAGACCCTAACTTGTGAGTGTTAAAAAAGTCATGGCAAAAGAGTTTTAAAAATCGAACCATGAAAAAAATTCTGAAAAATTTCAGAAAATGTTGTTTTTTTATTTTTAGTACCAAAAGGTACATAAAAATAAAATGTATTTATTCGGCCTTTATATATGTATATATATTCGATTAGAGTTTTATTCTAGTTCGAGGCCCAAAACTGATCAGTACAGACATACTATGAGATAGTAACTTTTTTAAAGCAATAAATTAAAAATACTCTATTATGACAATATCATAAATAGAAATATTTTTGGGCCTCGAACTAGAATAAAACTCTAATCGAATAAATTTCAGAAAATATTAATAAAATGGTTTAAGAACATTATTTTTGTTCATAAACCAAACTGGCATTGAGCAAAACAAGCGGCAGTGTTAAGTTCAGATAGGTAGAATCTTTAATAACCTCCAAAATGTGAAAAAAAAATCCAGGATGTTTTTTTTTGGAACCATGAAAAAAATTCTGAATAATTTCGGAAAAACTTAAAAAATAGTTTTAGAACATTATTTTTTTCATAAACCAAACTGACACAGAGCAAGACAAGCGGCAGTGTTGAGTTCAAATAGGTCGAATCTTTAATAACCTCCAAAATGTAAAAAAAAATCCAGGATGTTTTTTTTTTGGTGGGGGTCGGTGGCAAACGTTATGGACACCTTCCATTTGCTCATAATCCAATTGATCATTAAGTTTGGTTTTTTCGAGTTTGGATTAAGATTTAACGATCAAAATTAATACACCTTGGTAGGTGGATTAATTTTTGATTTATATGGGCTTTTGCAACGCAGCATGTTTAGAACTTATTTTTAGAACAAAGAATGAGAGAGAATAACGAAAACAAAATAAAAACATATGATACTGTTAAACACCGTACATGGAATTTTTACAAGTTTATTAATTGCACTACTGAACCTTTTAAAAAAAAACTTGATGCGACTGGGACGCGACCTTATACGGTTAATTGCAATTGTTCTAGTGATCACAAATCTAGTCTCCCAAGTTTTCCATAACATCAGGTTTTTGAGAAAATTAAGGTCAAAGTTCAAAACGATCTCCGTTTTTGGTATATTTAACACCTCATAGCGAAAGAATGAATTTTTATCGTTATTTTTAAATGTCTATAACCATGCCCCCAAAGGGGGGCCGCCTGAAAAAAATCAAATTTTCTAATCACCTTGGTCCAAGCGCAGGTCTATGAACATAATATGGCATACAGATGTTACATTTGTTGAGCAAAAATTAAAAAAAACTTGTAAAAATATCATATTTTTCAGGTGTCGTTTTAGTTCTTCAAGGGGGAACTTTTTTCCCCCTAGTTTGATTTTGCACATCTTCGAACTTAACCTTACCAGTCACATAAGAGATATTCTTGCCCAATTTCAGGGGTCTAGCTTTTTTGGTTTGGACTGCATCGTTATTTCTACAGACGGACGGACGGACATCGCTAGAATGTCCTAGATTCTATCACGGATCAATATTATATATACGTTGTGGGGTCCCCGACCGATATTTTGATTTGTTACACACGGAATGACAAAGTGAGTATACCCCCATACTGTGGTTGGAGGGTATAATGAGTTGTACATAAATAGAAAGAATAAATAAGAATTAATTGATCATGTGATCAAAACTATTATTAACCCTTTGAACACAAATTTACCTTTAATTATGTCTTATTCCCCAAAAACGATTTTTTCCGCGACCTTATACACATCATCACATTTTATCTCCTGGTCACAAATCCGGTTTCCAAACAATTTTTATATTACATTAGGTTATTGAGAAATTTAATATACATAAAATCGCGTGTTTGGACAAATTTGACAATGAATTTGATAAGAAAAAAGACATCATTGAATGCCAATTGGTGCACAATGGGTTAAAGTGACTAGCAAAATGAGTTTTGTATCTTAAGGAGTAATGTTTAAGCTTTACCCTTGACTTATTTTTAAGTCACCACACCGTCACAACATCGGGTTCATACGCTGTCAGTTTCCAAAAATCTCCAAAACGGCGATTTTTTTAACTTTCACCTCAATTTTCTCAAAAACCTGATATGATGGAAAAGTTTGGAGACCGGATTTTTGACAAGCAGAACTAATGCAAGTAAATGAATAAGAGTCCCCGCACAACAATGTCGGAGAGGTTGACGTTTTCGGTCAGAAGAGAGTATAGGCGCAAAACAAAGGCGGTAACGGAAAATTCTGTCATATGTTCATTTTAACACTATTTTTTCCAATTTTTCATCACTTTTTCTTCAATTTTTTATTTAAATTTATTGTATTTTTTAATATTAATTTGATTTTTATATATTCATTTTTTTCGGTTTTTCGCTCTTTTCATTTAGCAAATATAGCGATTTATTTTAGAGATTTTCAAGAAAATTCTTTTTTTTTTTTTAAACAATATTGTTGAATTGTTCTGTTTTTACCTACTTTTGGAAAAAAATATTTTTTTTCCTTGACAAAGGAAACATATTTATTTAAATTTGTAAAAGATTATTAAAATAATAGAAATACATTACATTACAATTAATTCAATTCAAACACATATGTTGTCCAATTGACGTTCCTATACGGAACATAGGGCGGAAACTATCGCACTCCATTGTTGGCGGTTTTGTGCAATACAACGAATTTCAGGCCATGAGCCTATATGTTGACTTTCGGAATGTATCGATCGAATCCAGGTATTTCTTGGCCTTCCTCTGCGTCTTGTGCCCTGCGGGTTCCATTCAAACGCCATTTTAGATATATTAACGTCTTCTCTTCTTAGCGTGTGACCTATCCAACGCCACTTTCTACGCTTTATTTCTGTGTTAATAGGTTCACTTAGTGTTAACGACAGAAGGTCTTCATTTGATATGTTGACGAAAACTTGTAATTTTTGGCAGATATTATTTGTCACCTTCCAAGTTTCACAGCCGTATAAAAGAATTGGTTTAATGCTTGTGTTAAAAACCTTAAGCTTTGTTTTTCTACTAATGTTGCGAGACATCCAAATTCTTTTCATTTTATGGTATGCGGCGCGTGCCTTATTTATGCGGCTTGAAACATCCGCATCTGCTCCACCATCTTTGGAGATTACACTCCCAAGGTAGCTAAAATTGGTGACATCCTTGACGACAAATGGGTTACCATTAATTGTGACTGTGAGTGGAGTTTGGTTCGCAGTCTCAACACGCATCAGCTTTGTCTTTGTCATATTGACCTTAAGACCCATTCTACCAGCATTACGTATTAATTCCTCTAGCTTTGTCCGTGTTCCGGATAGAGTGTGGCTCAAAAAGCAAATATCATCCGCATAATCAAGATCAGATAATTTTTGGTTCGGTCTCCATTGTATACCATCTGGTACTTCTGAATTTGTTTTTGTTAAAATGTTGTCCAAAACCAATATAAATAAAAGTGGTGATAAAACACACCCCTGCCGAACTCCATTCTGTATTATGAACTTGTCACTAGTCTTTCCTTTGTATATAACCCTACATTCTGCATTTGTGTAAAGTTCACATATGAGGTGTACAATTTTATCAGGTACACCATGTTCCCGAAGTGTATTCCATATAGAGTCTCTGCTAATGGTATCAAAGGCCCTCTCAAAGTCAACGAAAAGAAGATATAGTGGGGATCTCCACTCGACTGACTGTTCAACCACAATGCGCAATGTGTTAATGTGATCAACACAGGATCTTTGTGGTCTGAAACCGTTTTGTTCTTGTCGAAGTTGACCATTTAATATTGGTGATATACGATTCAAGATTACGAATGCAACAATCTTCTGGATAGTATTTAATAATGTTATACCCCTCCAATTTCTACAGTTGCTTAAATCTCCCTTTTTTGGAATAGTAATAATCGTTCCTTCTTTCCAGGATCTTGGTATACAGCCTGATTGCCAGACTTGGTCTATTAAGGAATAAAGGATGGGGGCCAGTATTTCTGAACCGTATTTAAAAAGTTCGGCTGGAAGGTTGTCGGGTCCGGCGGATTTGTGGGATTTTAACTGCAATATAGCATCTGAGATTTCAGTGATTGTTGGTGATATCGTAGAGATGTTACAGTTAGGGTTGGGTCGTTGACCCGTTTCAATGGGACTTTGCGACATACTGGATTGTTGGTCAGCGTCAACGAAAAATTCTTTCCATCGCGCAAGTTGTTGGTAATCTGATGTGAGGTTGTTTCCGTTGTTGTCTTGTAGAGGAGGTACCGTTGATTTAGTATTGGTTAGTAGTGTAATGGCTTTATACACACCTCTCAAATTATTTCGCATGGCAGCATTTTCAGCGTCAGTAGCAATGTTGTTGATAAAATTTTCCTTGTCTTTCTTTGCCAATATTTTCACTTGGCGTTCGGTGTCGTTATACTGCGTCTTTAACAGCTGCTTATTTTCGTCTGACTGCGAATTGAGCATTGCAGCTTTAAGTGATCGTCTTTCAAGGATGAGATCCCATGTTGCGTCGCTAATCCATAATTTCCTTTCTCCTTGTTTGTAACTTATTTTCTTTTCAGCTGTTGTTCTGCATATTCTATGCACATCTTCCCAGATCGGCTGTTCTGTAAGTTCTGTAAGAAAAAACTATACAAATTTTAATTTAATATTGTTGCATTTGACCATTAGCACCCAGTTTTCAAATCTTACTAGTCCAGAAAATGTTTAACCCATGTTGACCGACAGCAAAAAGTTAACAAAAAGGATAAGTTTATTGTATAAAAAAACAATAATTGAATATAATTGATAAAAAATAATAATTGCTAAAAAAAAAATAGTTAAAAAAAGTCCATTGACAATTCATGGAGTTTAAGCCAAAATTTTATTAAAACTTAATTTAAGCCAAATCAAAACATTTTAACTCGTGGCGCCCTTCGGTCAAAGTTTGAAGTTTTTGGTATTTTTTTTTTTAAATCACAACTTTAATCGAATGGTGAAACAATAAAAAAAGTTTTTTAATACATAACGATTAGTGGGTCTACGAAATTTCATAAATTCGTTTGGAATATTTTAACCCACTCTAATACATATGAGTAAATATACAAAAATAAGTATGTATGTAATATATAATTTTTTTTCATTCACATAAACACTTGCACACACATATACAAAAGGGTGGAGCAAATTTAACTATTTTACAAATTTCGAAAACGTCGGGGTCGGAAAAGTTGACTTTTAGGGTCGATATTAACTCACAAAAATATTGGTCCTTTAGGACAATGTCTTTGGGTTCCTTTTTTGACTTGAAAATCGAAAAGTTCCGAACAAAGTGAAAAAAAAGTTAACTTATAATACTTAATATATAAGTTAATATACTAAAAAAGTTTATTTATAGTAAAAAAAAATATTTTTGGCCTGAATATTTTTTTTTTTTTTTGTTTCTTATTTTGCAAAGCAAAAAATATTTTTAATTAGTTTTTAACTAAAATTATAACGTAATTTTAACTCACAAGGGAAGTCTCCCTAGTGTCACCCGCGGATATTGATAGAATTGGTTTTATTTGGTAGAGCAGAAAAAATAAAGGGACACGTATTTTTTTTTTAGCGACCATAATTCATATTTAGAGGGTAAAAAGGAGGGGGAAGACAAGGCCATTTTTCTGTTTTTTTCGTTTATCTCCTATATTATGCAAAGAAACCTAGTCATGTTACATACCAAATGAAAGGTGGAGTTCAATCGAGACTGTCATGAAAGAAGGACGTCTAGCGGAAAGTGATAATAATATTCATTTGTTCTATGTGGTTTTTTCTTATTTTTCAACGCATATTTTTTTGTTGCGTTGTTGTTTTAACTAGAGAAAGAGACTCTTAAACAACAAATAAAAAAAAAAAAAACAATTTACAAAACTATGTCAGAGCTTAATGCTCAACATTCCTTAATAAACAATGACAAAAACAATGTTAATAATTCATTAACTCAAAATAATGCAAAATCAGAAAATGATAGAAAAAGAAAAAGTGAACCAATAAGTGCGACAATGGCAAAACAACTAAAAAATAATTATTATGCTATTCTTGATAACGATAAAGAATGTAACGAAGAATATTTAAAAATATTTGAAAAACATGTACAAGAGCACGAACAAGCAACAACATCTAGTAGCTCCACAAGAAATAGTAATATAAATAATAATAATACTCTTAATAATAATACTCTAAATAATGATACTCTAAATAATGAAAATACAACAAACAACATTCAAAACAGAAATAAAAAAATCCCACCTATCAAAGTATTTGGTGTGGATCCCAATGAACTTATAAAGTTTATAAAAAAAGGTCTTAATCTAAAAGACTTTAAAATAAGAGAATTTTATAATAAAAAAATATCTCTTTATGTTTCATCAATGGATGATTACAACAGAGTTAAAGCATATTTACAAAAAGCAAAAGCAAACTTTTTTACTTTTACTCCAAAAGATATAAAAACAAAAACATACTTATTGAAAGGCCTCAGTGCTAACATTGATAATAATGAAATTTTGGAAGAACTACGTGCATTCGAAAATGAGAGCTTAAAATTTTTAAAAGTAAGCGAATTCAAAACCAAAAAATCTACAAGCGAAAACTATGCTCTCCCAATTTATTTAGTTCAATTTAGTAGCAATTGTAAAACTAACGAGTTACATGCAATTAAGGGTTTGCAGCATCGCTGTATTCGCTGGGAACCCTTAAGAAAACCTGAAATTACTCAATGTAGAAACTGTCAGAGTTTCTTTCATAGTGCATCTAATTGCTATCTAGCTAAAAGATGTGTTAAATGCAACGAAAGCCATGAAATCAGACAATGTAGCCTAAATAACGTACCAGATAATGAAAGGAATAAACTGTTTTGTGTGCTTTGTGGTAAACATGGTCATCCGGCATCATATAAAGGATGCGAAAAATATAAAGAAATTCAGCAGAAACTGCGAGCCAAAAAACAAATTCTTAAACAAAATAGAACTGGAAATACGTCACATAATGTTAACCCTAACATGAGCTTTGCTGATACATTAAAAAATCATAATCAAAATCAAAATCAAAATCAAAATCAAAATCAAAATCAAAATCAAAATCAAAATCAAAATCAAAATCAAAATCAAAATCAAAATCAAAATCAAAATCAAAATCAAAATCAAAATCAAAATCAAAATCAAAATCAAAATCAAAATCAAAATCAAAATCAAAATCAAAATCAAAATCAAAATCAAAATCAAAATCAAAATCAAAATCAAAATCAAAATCAAAATCAAAATCAAAATCAAAATCAAAATCAAAATCAAAATCAAAATCAAAATCAAAATCAAAATCAAAATCAAAATCAAAATCAAAATCAAAATCAAAATCAAAATCAAAATCAAAATCAAAATCAAAATCAAAATCAAAATCAAAATCAAAATCAAAATCAAAATCAAAATCAAAATCAAAATCAAAATCAAAATCAAAATCAAAATCAAAATCAAAATCAAAATCAAAATCAAAATCAAAATCAAAATCAAAATCAAAATCAAAATCAAAATCAAAATCAAAATCAAAATCAAAATCAAAATCAAAATCAAAATCAAAATCAAAATCAAAATCAAAATCAAAATCAAAATCAAAATCAAAATCAAAATCAAAATCAAAATCAAAATCAAAATCAAAATCAAAATCAAAATCAAAATCAAAATCAAAATCAAAATCAAAATCAAAATCAAAATCAAAATCAAAATCAAAATCAAAATCAAAATCAAAATCAAAATCAAAATCAAAATCAAAATCAAAATCAAAATCAAAATCAAAATCAAAATCAAAATCAAAATCAAAATCAAAATCAAAATCAAAATCAAAATCAAAATCAAAATCAAAATCAAAATCAAAATCAAAATCAAAATCAAAATCAAAATCAAAATCAAAATCAAAATCAAAATCAAAATAATACAAACCCGATACAAATGGCCTTAGAAGAGTTTAAAAATTCCATGCAAAATCTGTCCAATCAAATAGTCAATTTACATAAACAACTTCAAATACAAGCATCTAGGATAGATTCTATCTTTTCCTTGTTAGAAGCTTAAATAATCACCATGGCTGAAAGTATTGAAAGTATTGTAAAAAATCTTAATATAACTCAAATTAACGTTAATTCTCTTATAAGATTAAGTAGAAGATACGAATTATGTAATTTTATTAGTAAATATAATCCGGACTTAGTACTACTAAATGAAACAAAACTTAATAACCGACATAAAGTTACCTTTAAAGATTACCACTTTATACGCAAAGATAGGGTTAATTCTACTAGAGGAGGTGGAACGGGAGTTTTAATAAAACAAGACATTAAATATCAAAACTATAACTATATTAATTCTTTTAAAGTGTTGGAAACTTGTATTTTAAAAGTACCATTGATTTCAAATAAAACGTTGTTTGTAATATCGGCTTATTACCCTTCGGCAATTTGAAAACCGAATTATTACAACTTTTTCAATCCTTAAATTTACAAAACGCTAATAACTTTTACATATTGGCGGGGGACCTCAATTGCAAACATATAGATTGGGGGAATGACACAAACAATGTAAAAGGTAATATGTTAAAAGAATGGCTTTCATGTAATGAAATACAATTTAGATGTGCTTTATACGCCTCAACAACACCCTCGTATCCACGTTGTGGCTCGTATTTAGACCTATGTATTGTGGACTCTCGCTTATCCCTATATAAGGAGAAGAATACAATAAATTGTCTAAAAAATCTGGATTATGATGGCGACCATAACGCAGTACAAATTTTAATTTTACAAAATGAAGTTGATCACCCAATCACTCTTTTTAAAGAAAACCCTGATGCCCAGTTTAACTTTAAACAAACTAATTGGAAAAAGTTTAGGAATAGTATCACAAACGAATGTAACATTAATGAATCTATCCCGAATAACAAAAATCTCACTAACTCAGAAATTGACTTTTATTTAATTAAGTTAAATAACATGATAAATCTTTCAATAGAAAAATCAGTTCCGAAATTTCAGAACATTGATTCAACAAAAAAATATACAAATTCAACCATAAAAAAATTACAATCCGAAAAAAGTAAAATTTTAACAGCAATTAAAAAACACAATAGGGCCATTCTAGAAAATTTAGCTCAAATTTTAGTCATTTTTGGAAATGGTGTCTCAGATTAATTTGAACCTTGACACATAGATAGCCCTCATAAATATGATATATGTACCATATATCGTTTTTTTACATTTGGTGTATTTTACGAATTATGGCGGGTCAAAGATTGACTTTTTAAGCAAAAGTAAGAAAAATACATCACGTTTAAAGAGCTGTAACTTCTTAACCAATGACCCGATTTTCACAAATTTAGGCTCATGTGAAAGCTGGGGTTCTTCTTTTAGAAAAAATTTTTAAAATAACACAGTTTTTTTAACAGAAATGATGCAAAAATGCAAAAACATTTTTTCTTTTCGAATATTTAAAAAAACACATCTTCGATTTTTTTTAAAAAAATTCTGGTGAAAAATAACAATGTTTTGTATAACATATTCAAAATTCAGAGTGGGATCTCCATGGGATCAAAAATTATTCTGTTTTAAGTACAAGGTTCTCATATTTTTCCCTTAGAAAATTTAAATTTCTAATGTTTTGAATGTTTTTCAAAATTTTAATAGTATAATTTTCTTTGAAAATTTAAATTTTTATATTGAAGAAACATAAAATTTTAATTTTCTAAGGTAAAATTTAAGAACTTCGTACTAAAACCAGAATATTTTTTTATCCCATTGGGATCCCACTCTGAATTTTGGATATGTTGTACAAAACAGTATTGTTTATCACCAAACTTTTTTTTAAAAAAATCGAAGATGTGTTTTTTAAAATATTCGCAAAAAAAAAATGTTTTTGAATTTTTGCAACACTTCTGAAAAAAACCGTATGCTTTTGAAATTTTTTCCTAAAAGAAGAAGAATTAAGCTTTCATATGAGCCATTATTTGTGATAATCGGATTACTAGTTAAAAAGTTAGAGCACGTTAAACGTCATGTATTTTTCTGACTTTTGCTAAAAAAGTCGAACTTTGACCCGCGATAATTTGAAAACTACAGCAAATTTTGAAAATCCAAAAATGCAACTTATCTCATATAAACGTGGATATCTATGAGCCAAATTCTCAGTGGCGTCCAAAGGCATGTTTCCGAACAATGGGGCGAAAATTTTTGGAATTACCCAATAGACTAGAGCGATTATTTTCACCAGTTGAACTTAATTTTCTTAAATGCAAAGTAAAGCTAATCAAAAAGCTTATTAACGATAATTTTAGTATAGCGGTCAATTCACATGTACAGGAGAAACTGAAATGCATGGATCATAAGAACTCCTCAAATATGTTTTGTGAAGTAAAAAAACAATTTAGGTCAATGCAACCGGTGAATATTAATACCCTAGAAATCCCCCAAAATGAGGAATTTTTGATTAGAAATGCTGGAATTTCACCTGAAGATATAGAAAGGGATGACGTAAATAGTAACTTTATAGTAAGAGATCAAGGTAAGTATTAAAGACAATTGGTGCATACATATCTAGAGTCAATTCATGCTTTCAAAGAGATCGATCCTCTAAATAGAGTACATATTGAGGTTGATACTTGTTTCAAACAATTTTTGGAAACAAAAAATGAATATGAAACTAATCAATCGTCCTGTTTAACATTTTCGGATCATAACAAGGCTAACGAGGTTAATGAGTCGATAACTAAAAATTATTTTATAGCAAATGATTCGTTATTATATATTTTTAAAAGTTTAAAAAAAAACTTTCTTCTGGTATTGACAATATACCAAATATTATATTAAAAAATATTCCCGATGTAATGATCCGTGAATATTGCACCCTTTTCAATAACATGCTTAACAATTCCTACTTTCCTAGAGCATGGAAAGTAGCGAAAGTTGTAATTTTACCAAAAAAGGATAAAGATACAAGTAACCCAAAAAATCTTCGGGCTATTAGTTTACTTCCTAATATTAGTAAAGTTTTTGAAATCTGTGTAAACAATAATTTAGTAAAATTCTGTGAAAGTAATCAATTAAACAATGATAGGCAATTCGGGTTTAAATACAAACACTCAACAATTCATGCAATACAGTTGCTTGTATCAGATATCCATTGGAACCTTAATAAATCCTTGTGTACAGGTGCTTGTTTGATCGATTTCGAAAAGGCTTTTGATAGCATATGGATACCTGCCTTAATCTACAAATTATTGAAATATAGAGTACCTGTTTAATTAATAATACTTATACACAACATGTTAAACAACAAATCTTTTCTAGTCTGCAATAAGAAACAAATAAGTACAAGAACGTTTATTGTAGTAAATGGTCTTCAACAAGGGACTGTGAATTCCCCACTTCTATTTAATATTTTTATATTTGATCTATTAAATAAAATCGATAATATCATTGCATTTGCAGATGATATTATAATATATCACGCCGATAACAAAATAGAAAGAATAAATAATAAATTACAAACTTACTTTGAGATAGTTGAAAAATACGCTATAGATTGGAAAATGAAAATCCACTTTAACAAGTGTGAAACCATTCTTTTCCGTCCTCCAGTCACAAAATGCAACCACAACATAAAAACCAAATGGAAAGATTTCGGAATAAAATCAAATAACAATATATGTATTCCGAACAAACAAGTGGTAAAATACTTGGGAATTAATCTAGATAAATTTTTATATTTCAATACTCACATAAATTCACAATTAGTTAAAGCCAGAAATGCCTTTTTCATGTATAAAAAATTGTTTTATTCACAATTCATCAAACCTAGGGTTAAAGTAATTCTTTATCAATCGCTTATTCGACCTATTATAACATACGGTTGCCAAATATGGTTTAATATTTCTCCATCATATATGGAGAAATGCGAGTTTTTGAAAGAAAGTGCCTGAGATCATGCACATCGCTCTATAGATCTCCAAATAGTGATTATGTAAAGTTCATATCTAACCAAAAATTATACAATGCTGCAAAAATAGGTAGAATAGATAATTTCATAATTCATCTAATAAGAAATCATATTGCCATAAGCTCAGGTTGCTATGAAAATAACTTAATTATGGCACCATTTTATAGCAACGATGAATATTTATATAAAACTCTCCAAAGTGGATATGTACCACCTGAGGCCTTTGTGTACCTCGACAATAAAGGATTTATCCAAAATGAAATAGGCATACCTATATTTTACCATATATATAGAAGAGCCAACATTAAATCTATTAATTGTAATGAAATCACGATCGACAATACTAGATTCGATACAAGTATTTACACAGGTGATGAAAACATTTTTCCAAACACTAATAAAAGAAAATTTTGGTGGCTAAACTAAAATCTCCCCAACCAACTTTTATCCCTTGACTGACATTTTTATCATTAAAATACAGAAGTAACTTTTTTTGAATTTTTTTGTTACAGTGAATATATTGATTGTACGTATGTATATAAAATTAACTAATATTTATTTCTAAAAAAAAAAAAAAAATTATATTTGCTTAGTGTACTTGAGAGCCCGTTTATGGGACTATGGTATAATATCAAGTTATAATTACTATTTGTTTATTTATAGTATTAAGTATATGAATTTTGATTAAATAAACACAAAAAAAAAAAAAAAAAACAAATGAAAGGTCTTTGGAAAACCTATCTGCGTGTGCTAAAAACGTGTTCAAACATGCACAACTTTTCGTCATATTGAGTAAAATACCAAAATTGTAGGACATTTTTGTTAATAAGTCGAAAAATATTAACTTCTTTGGCCCGTTGTTAGTACCAAGAGATAGGTATTTTTAATACACTTAATACCACACATGCCTATATTAATTTTGTTTAAATAGGCGTAAATCGTAAAAAACTGAAAAAGGTCAATTTCCATCCATACAAATCGACCCCCCCTAAAAATGAGTTTGGGCCGCTAAAAAAAAATACGTGTCGAATTAATTTTCGTTCTTAACAACGAGGGACCAGTCAAAATAGTTTCTATGAATATATACTAATATTTTAAGAAAAAAAAGTTCAATAATCTTTTTTTGTCTCTGTTCGGAACTTTTGTTCGTTATAACTGAGAATTCGTTATAACCGAGTGTGTTTTAACCGAGTTTGACTGTATATATATGAATATATGTATACTAATATTTTAAGAAAAAAAAAAATTCAATAATTTTTTTTTGTCTCTGTTCAGAACCCAAAAGCCGTTGTCCTAAAGGTCCAATATTTTTGTAAGTTAATATCGACCCTAAAAGGCAACTCTCCTAACGTTTAAGAAATTTAAAAAAACTGAATTTGCTCCACCCTAATATACAATGCAAGATTCACTTGACTGAAGTACAATGCTACTATAGTCATTTTGTGGGAAATAAGAGAAACAACTACCAACACACTTAAACATTTTATATCTGCAAACATAAACTAGTAAATGTATTTATAAAGACATACATTTCTAAAAAACTTTTACTTATAAGTATACAGTACATCGCCATAAAAGAAGACCACTTGAAAAAAAATTTAAGTCACATTAGACAAGATATCTACTGAAATTTCAACTTCAGTAAGTACTGCACCGATTGCAGAGAAATTCATACCGGTTATAACATAATATATAGCTTAACCTATTGACATCTAATGGGCAGAAAAATACCCAAATCTTAGAAAAATTAAAAAAAAAAACCGGGAAGTCTTCCTGGTGTCACCCTTCTTTCCTCATGAAATATGGATATGTTGTTCAGAACGAAAATTAGTTCGACACATATTTTTTTTAGCGGTCCAAACTCATTTTTAGGGGGGTTGATTTGTATGGGGGGAATTTGACCTTTTTTTACTTTCTTACGTTTTACGCCTATTTACTCAGAATTAATATAGGATTATTTGGTATCAGAATTAAGGTATTTAAAATACCTATTTCGTGATGCTTACAATGTGCCAAAAAATTAATACTTTTTGACTTATTAAAAAAATTTCTTAAAATTTTGGTATTTTACAAAACATGACGAAAAACACCTTTCATTTGGTATGCAACCTGACTAGGTTTCTTTGCGTTATATGGGAGATAGACGCAAAAAACTGAAAAATTAACGTTTCTTTCCCCATCATTTTCACCCCCGAAATATGGATTTGGGTCGCTAAAAAAAAATACGTGTCCCTTAATTTTTTCTGCTCTACAATATATAACCAACTCCATAAAGATCGCCGGATGACGCTTTTCTTTTTAGTCAAAATATTAATAAAAGGTGTTGTAATTTACTTCAACTAAATTTTAGCAAAAATTGTAAAAATTGAATTTTTATAGAATTTTTCAGAATTTTTGGCGCTATGAAATAACTTCGAATAAAAAAGGTTCAAGAAAAGTACCGTACGATTTGGGAGTTTATTTATAATTAAATAACTCCCAAATTTGCGATTACGATTGGAAAATAGCTGTTAATCGCGATTAACGATTAACCGAGTTTTTTAAATAAATATAGGTAGTTTATAGTTTATGAAAAAAAAAAACTCTTTTAAAATTTACATTTCAGAATGTACGAAAATAAAAAAATAAATATTTCATACAATAAAATTATCTTTCCACACCAAATGTCCTGCGAAAAAAACATATGTCCAATGAATGTCTGAATATGTGGTATGGATAGTCCGATAAGAAACTAAGAAAATGGCGTTTTTGGATTTTCAATTTTTTAAAAACTGGGCTAATATGTAGGGTGACCATTTTTTTCTGAACTCAAATCAGTACGCATAAGTTTTTATGTTTGTTTTTTTTTTTTTCTAGAAATAACTCTCTGAAAACTCTTTGCTTTGGGAAAATACTGATGATTTTTTAAACACTCAAAAAATGTTGGTTTAACTAACAAACTTAATTAGTATTTCAGTAAAAACAACTGCTAAAAACAACTGCCATGAACTGTTGTCGTTATTTTGGGTAAAATTTGGTTGGCTTTAAACAGCTCTATTTCAGTGCAAATATAAGAATAAGAAAATCCCTCAGATTCTTAGGACTTCTTCGCTAAGTTTTTATATCTCTTCCATGTTTTTTTTAAATAGTCCTGATGTTCTGAGCGCCCTTTCCAATAAATTATAATGACATTACCTTATCGAACATCTCAGAATCATTTGGATTCGTGCAATTACGTTATCTTTCTTAAAATATAGAACATTCATTTTACCGTAAACTTTTCGTTATAGAAAACCTCAAAGATTCTGTGCGCCTTTTTATATAAATTTATGAAGATCAAAATAATCTCATGCTCAGATACATTTCTGCGTTAAGGAAACTCTTGATTTACGAACTCTAAGCACCTTAGAATTAATTTAAATTATCTCATTGTCAGACCTTAGTTACTAAAAACTACTCGACGACTTAGTAAATGGAAATTCATGTTTTTATATAGAATTTTCGAATGAAAATATTTTTTATGTTGAAATGTTCAAAAATCAGTACAATCAGTACATATTTAAAAAAATCAGTACAAATCAGTACAACGTTTTTTGATCAGTACACGTGATCAAAAATCAGTACATGTACTGATCAAATCAGTACATGTACTGATCAAATCAGTACGTATGGTCAGCCTACTAATATGGCATGGTTAAATATTGGAAAAATTGTCAAAATTGTGTCGAGTTCCCTTGGTTAAATATTTATCAAATTTACGAAAGGCACCGCAAGCGCAAAAATTAACATTATGTATATTTTTGTATGGGCTAAATACAAAAATTTTCTATTTTTGAAAATTTTCAGAAACCGTTCTGAAAGTTTTAATTTTTTAAAAAAGTCTAAAAAATACGTATAAAAATACGGTTAAATTTTTTTTAAGTTTATATGTTTGTCTATTCACACAAAAAAATTCAGGAGGTATTTTTCGTATTTTTTGAAAAAATAGAATTTGAATATTAGATTTCATAAAAATTCTGAAATTCTCTTGTATTTAATTGTGTCAACACCGCGTATGAGTAACGAAAATTCATTGGTTTCGCAAATAGTCGTTACTCATTCGCAGTGTTGACACAATAAAATACAAGAGAATTATAGAATTTTTCTGAAATCCTATATTCAAATGCGATTTTTTTGAAAAATATGAAAAATATCCAACTGAATTTTTTATGTGGATAGAAAAACATCTAATCTAAAAAAATAAAAAAAAATGTGGCCGGACTTTTGATAAATTGTTAAGGGGACAAAAAGGGGTAAAGTTTGGAAAACAGGATCCTTTGGTAAAAAAAAAACCGTCTGAAAAAAGTACTTGTTTAAATTTAACTTCTTAGGGTCGTACAATTGGTAAAAAAAAAGATATTTTTGTCCTTTTCATATTTTATGAAATAACGATCATATACTCGTAAAATTTGTAATGTGATAAAAAAAACATTCCACAAAAATTTCTTTTAAGTGTATATAATTGGGGGTCCTGAAAATTATAATCTTTCGAATTTCCTGTCAGAATACTTGCCAATGGCCACTGAAGTGCTAGTGTGTGAAAATTTATAAGGAAATTTAGAAAGAGCGTCTTCAGTCTGCAACCAGAGAAAAAATTACGTTTTTTGATATAACTTTATGCCCGAATTTTTTTACCAAATCCAGCCAAATCCTTTTGCTTTAATTTTAAAACAAAATTGTGGGGTTACTAAGATGAAAATTTAAATTTTACTTTAAATTTAAATTACTTTTACAAGAAAAAAGGAAAGAGAAATTGCAAATTAGTTAAATGAATCGTAGGTCAATATAATATATTTTAAAATCGTTATAAAAACAATGAGCGTGTTCAGCAGAGAAACCTGCTACTCAACAGTTGAGATGTAGCATGTTTTGATTAGTTGACTCTGCTGAACGCATTTTTTTATGAATGTTTTAAAATATTGGAATAAATTATTATTTATTTATATTTTCATTTATTTTTTTTTGTTCATTTCCTTGAATAACGTCAAAAAAAAAATAATAATTTTAATATAACAGCTTATTTATCAGTTTGTGATCAAATGTAGCATAATTTTTGTACGCTACCAGTGATGAGAAGCGCTCACTCAACATGTTGTCTGAAATGTCAAAAATTAAACCGTTCAGCAGAATGTTGGGGAGCAGCTGAGTAGCAGCTTTCTCTGCTGAACGTACCCAATGTTTTTCATAAAAAATGATTAATCGTAATCGCATGAATTTATTTGTCGATTACGATTAATTGGCGCGATTAATCGCAAACTCTACTTTGAACTTATTGAATTATCGTGTTTCTATAATTTTTATTACACACAAAAAAAACCTTGTCAAATTACTAGAAAAAGTTTTGCAATCCCAGTATCACGGAGGAACAAAATTTAAGAAACTTGATGCTTCTAGAATGTCGTATATGATTTCTAGTAGATTTTGGTATTCTGATTCCGAATCTGTGCTCCAAATGTCAAAGTTAGCTTTAGTTTTTGAGATTGTTTTTTTTTTAGAAATCGCAAAAATTTGAACTTCTAATAAGAAATTGTTTAAACTTTGGACGTGGACCTTTAGTTAACATCTTATATTAGTTACTTTAGGAGAAAAATTGGTTACTTAATGTTTCCTCTTTTTTTTTTAATGCAAACGGAAGTTGAAAAATGTGGACAAAAATTTAAATTTTGTGAAATGGGTTTTCATCAAAATACACGAAGGAAAACAAAAATGTTTATGTCTTGCGACCCAAGTTTTCTAAGAATTTTAAGGACGTAGATTACGAATAAGGACACCAAATTTTAATAGCATTTTTCTTTTATTCTTCTTCTTTTTTTCTTCTTTTTTTATATTTTGTTATGAATTCTTGTTAAGAAGTGCTAATGTTCCTACTTAGGGAATAAAAAACCTTTTTAACATATAATGAAAATTTTTTTTTTAATGTTTTAAAAGCATGTTGACCTAAATTTAAGATAAGTCGGGTATGCAAGGTCTTCAAAGAAAATAAAAAACAAAAATAAAAAAAAAACATTTGTTAAAATTTTTTTTCTGCAAAAATTACGCACTACCTATTCAGTATCACTTATTTATACAAAAG
Source organism: Pegoplata infirma (assembly GCA_963921195.1). Classification (NCBI taxonomy): domain Eukaryota; kingdom Metazoa; phylum Arthropoda; class Insecta; order Diptera; family Anthomyiidae; genus Pegoplata; species Pegoplata infirma. The sequence continues at coordinate 191,949,098 of OY992536.1, forward strand.
ACCGTTAAGATTATAAAAATCAGACGACTGGTTCCCAAGATATTAACAAAAATGCAAAAAAAGTTAAATTTTCCAAAAAATCCGCAATATTTTTTTTTTTTTGCATTACACAAATTTCGTTACATGCTAATTATAATACCCAAGATCCGTACTTGAAAATAATATAAAGTGGGAGTAACATATTAAAAGAGTTCGCAAGTTATTAAAAAAAAATTTTGAAAAAAGTGGATTTTTCCATAAAAATAAATTTGAAAATATTTCAAAAACTAAAGCTAACTTTCAAATTTGGTGTGCAGATTCGTAATCTTCGTCCCAAAACCTATTAGAAAAGTTGGGTCGCAAGTCTGAGCATTTTTTGTGTTCCTCCGTGTATTTAACAGTTTTCTTGTTTTTTAACAAACAATTTTTTATCGCAATTTACATTTTTTTTTGTAATTTTCAAATTTTTTTGTAAACTTTTTTACAAAGTTTTTGGTAATTTTTAACAAATTTCAATGGTTTTTTACAAAATAAAAATGTAGTAAATTTACGAGAATTCGTTGTAAAATTTGTAAAATTACAAAAAGTTCGTAGTTTTTACTAGTAATTCTCGTAAAATAGCAGGTAGCAACTAATCTAGTAAATTTACGAAACCTCCTTGTAATTTTAATCGCGTCAAAAAAATTTAAAATTTACGATTTTATTGCTAAAAATCTTGTAAAATTACAAAATTTTTAGTAAAAAGCTTGTAAAATTACAAGGAATTCTTGTCAAATAGGAGGTAGGAAAAAAAAGAAGTTACAAATTTTTTTTGTGATTTTGCAAGGTTTTTCTTTGAGTGTAAAAATAATAAAAATTAGTTATTTTCAAGAAAAGTTAATTCAAGAAGTAGAATAAACTTGTTTAAATTGCTTTTTTTATTATTTTGGTAATATATTAAGGAAACCCATCATTCAAAATCTATGGCTGAACTGAATTTTTATTTAGTTTTGTTTTAGTCCATATTAATTATTTCTGGGAAATAATGGATATTTAACAATGAGAAAATCTGAAAAGAATCAAGTGACAACATAGGCAAAGGGAGATGTCGACAGCTTTTGGAAGATACTTACCTTCCATCATCAGCACTCCATCGATTGCCACACACTTGATGTGTGTCAGATTAAAATTAGCCATTTAAGTGTAGCCGTATACCCAACATCATCCATGGTGTATTCACTTGGCACAAACTTGACCAATCTTAACTTTTTACAGAGTTGTGTTTTTCTTTTATAAATTTTAACAAGCTTTGGAAAAAGTTTTTTTTCGTTTTTTTGTATCAAATTCAAACATGATGTAAAAAAATATAGTAAAAAATATATCGTGAACCTATATTCAAAATATGTCAACTCAAATTTGACCGAAATGAGTTTCAGATGGCAAATAGCTCCCCTATGTAATACCCATCTGTCGTAAAAATTTCAGAGCAAAAAAATATTGTGTTATCGTTTTACATCCATTTTTGTTATTCTGCTAACTCAAAGTACATATTTTTTTTGGTGAAAATAAATGCCAACTCCCATTGTAAATTTCCAAATATTTTTCAAAAAAATTTTTTAAAAAAATTATTCCACATATCTTATTGCATTTCCCATGCTGAACACGAATCTTGTAAAGATTTTGATATCAACTGACTGGTTCTCGAGATATTGCCATTTTGAAAATATCGGCAATTAGTGTTTGCAAAAAAAAAATTGCTTATATTTATGTAACTTTTAAACTATTTATCAGATTGAAACATTATGAGTGGGGAAAATAAAGTCAATGATATAAGCTTTCAAAATAGCTTGTTTGGAGTGACCCTTTTATAATACAGCGTGAGTTACAGAGCGCCAACGTTGACTACCCTGAGATAAAAAGGCTTTCGGAGCTAGTTACTTTTAAAAATATGCAACGATTTTTATTTTATTTTTTTAATTTTGGCAATTACCGTACTAAGGATAACAAAAACCAAAAAAAAAAAAAATATAACAATTAAAAAAAAAAAATATATATATGTATATTTTCCGACAAAATATGCCAACTCTTAAAAGATATTTGTTTTTTGTCATAGTAATAAATGCCATCTCTGAAAAATACGCAAACAAGTGCAAAATATAAAATTTTTGGCATAGGTAAAAATTATTTAGAATATTTAAACCATCTTATGGAAGGTACATTTTTTTTTGTTACAATAATATGCGAAATAACTAGTTTTTTAGCTCTCCTGAACAGTAAGCATTTTCGAGTTGGCGTTTATTGAATATAGTTCGACGATATATATTTTTTTTTCATTGTGTCAATTTTTTCAGCCAAATTTAAACTACACTTTTCCCGGGAAGCAGGGAGTTCCCGATCAGAGAAATTTAAAAACGGCCCATCCCAATAAACCAAACGATACCGTTATGATATCGAAGCAATATCACCTAGGTGATATTCATTATCATAAGTGATTATTATAAGTGATACGAAAACGATAGTGTTTTCGTTCTAAAGTGTACCTTTCCTTATGATATCGTTTTCCAATGAAAATGTATCGTTATTCCAGGCGATTATGATATCATTGGCGATACCGTTAGTGATATCATTTGCGATATTGTTAGTAATACAGTTGAACCTCGATTAACCGGGTTGCACGGGACCGGACTAAGCACGGATAATCGAAAAACACGGTTGAAAGAGGTTATATATTTTTCTACATTTGTATATGTTCGTGAATATATTGCACGGATAATAGAGGTAAAGCACGGTTAATAGGGGTAAAAACAATAACAAAAAATACAATATGTACGTACATGTATTAATTGCACGGATAGTAGAGGTAAAGCACGGATAATAGAGGTAAAAAACAAACACACAGCATGCCGGTTAATAGAGGCACCGGTTAATAGAGGGCCGGATAATGGAGGTTCAACTGTATTATTTATGATAGTATTTTCCATATTTATATTAGAAAACTGTAATTTTTAGAAAATCCTTAAAAATATTTTTTTATTTGTAATGCTTTAATTTTTAGTACTATTGCTTGCAAAAAAAAAAGTACAATGTTTTTATTTTAATAACAATTTTATTTTATATTCACATTTACATAAAAATCTGCATTTATTTACATATTTAAAAAGAAATATATAAAATTTTTTATAAAAAATTGGTTACGTTAACAATTCCACGATGATGAAACTGATACCTTTTTTCTTCTAACCTTGATGTAGACTGGGCAACATAAAAATTCACAAACAGCATTATATAACATGAATTTATCACCGAACTGATCTTTATAATGGTTGAATTTTTTTATTGTACTTGTTTCTTTTTCCATTGACGCGAAAAAGCCTTTCTTGAATACGAATTCGCGATCAATTACATTTGATAAAATTTGTAGTTTTTTTTTTCAAATTTTCAAAAAGTTGTCTTCTGTAGTATATAAAGGGGGGGTGAAATAAAGCCATAGGCAATAAGGCCATATGGCCTTATTTCTCAATTCAATGGGAAATAAGGCCATATGGCTTTATTACCAACACGATTGAGCAATAAAGTCATATTGATTTTGCAACCAAAGTGGAAATAAAGCCATATCAGTTGAAAATGTGGAAATATATTTCCCCGTAAATCCTGCTACCCAAAAAAAAATTATTTAGCGAAGCCGCTAAATTAATTTATGGAGTTTGTAATCCTTAAGCCCGGCCCAAGGCCGGCTACGCAGAAAAAGTTTTTTTTTTTTACTATCTTTAAATTAAAAAACCACATATACCAGGAACCTCGGAACTTAGAGGGGTCTAGAGGCACCAATTTTTTATTGGCAGGGTTTTTAATTTAAAGATTGTTTAACAAAAATAGTTTTTCTGTATAGCCGGCCTTCGGCCGGGCTTAGGGATTACAAAATCCATGCATTAAACCCACCCTCTCCGCAAAATAAAGTTTTCTAGGGTAGCAGGCCTTTGCGATATCAAATTTGTTATGCCTCAAAAAGGCCTGATAACCAAAATAGCTTTGGTTTGCAGAGAGGGTGGGTTTAATGCATGGAGTATGTAATCCCTAAGCCCGGCTACGCAGAAAACCTTTATTACAAAAACACAAATCATTTGACAATTTTGTTTTGCGAGAAGTAACATTTTTACAACTATCATTTTGGGCTATATGTCGCAGCTTGGGCGATATGACATTTACGGTTTTTGGCGATAAGACCTTTGGCGCTACGTCCGTACGCCATTTCAAACTCCATAAATTAATTTAGAGGCTTCGCTAAATAATTTTTTTTGGTAAGCAGGATTTACGTGGAAATATATTTCCACACTCTCCGCAAAATAATGATGAACATTTTTAAAAAATATTTAAATGAGTAACAAAGCCATATATGGCTTTATTTCCAACAGTGGTTGGTAATAACGCCATATGGCCTTATTTCTCAACTCTTTGGGAAATAAGGCCATATGGCCTTATTGCCTATGGCTTTATTTCACCCCCCCAAAATAGGGGGGGTGAAATAAAGCCATAGGCAATAAGGCCATATGGCCTTATTTCTCAATTCAATGGGAAAAAAGGCCATATGGCTTTATTACCAACACGATTGAGCAATAAAGTCATATTGATTTTGCAACCAAGGTGGAAATAAAGCCATATCAGTTGAAAATGTGGAAATATATTTCCCCGTAAATCCTGCTACCCAAAAAAAAAAATTATTTAGCGAAGCCGCTAAATTAATTTATGGAGTTTGTAATCCCTAAGCCCGGCCGAAGGCCGGCTACGCAGAAAAAAAAAATGTTTTGACTATCTTTAAATTAAAAAACCACATATACCAGGAACCTCGGAACTTAGAAGTGTATAGAGGCACCAATTTTTTATTGGCAGGGTTTTTAATTTAAACCGTAAATGTCATATCGCCCAAGCTGCGACATATAGCCCAAAATGATAGGTCTTTAAATGTTACTTCTCGCAAAACAAAATTGTCAAAAAATCCGAAATATTTTATTTGGGCGAAATGTCGAACTTACGACTTCTATGATTTGTGTTTTTGTAATAAAGGTTTTCTGCGTAGCCGGAGATTGTTTAACCAAAAAAGTTTTTCTGTGTAGCCGGCCTTCGGCCGGGCTTAGGGATTACAAAATCCATGCATTAAACCCACCCTCTCCGCAAAGTAAAGTTTTCTAGGGTAGCAGGTCTTTGCGCTATCAAATTTGTTATGCCTCAAAAAGGCCTGATAACCAAAATAGCTTTGGTTTGCAGAGAGGGTGGGTTTAATGCATGGAGTATGTAATCCCTAAGCCCGGCCGAAGGCCGGCTACGCAGAAAACCTTTATTACAAAAACACAAATCATAGAAGTCGTAAGTTCGACATTTCGCCCAAATAAAATATTTCGGATTTTTTGACAATTTTGTTTTGCGAGAAGTAACATTTTAAGACCTATCATTTTGGGCTTTATGTCGCAGCTTGGGCGATATGACATTTACGGTTTTGGGCGATAAGATCTTGGGCGCTTTGTCCGTGCGCCATTTCAAACTCCATAAATTAATTTAGAGGCTTCGCTAAATAATTTTTTTTGGGTAGCAGGATTTACGTGGAGATATATTTCCACACTCTCCGCAAAATAATGATGAACATTTTTAAAAAAATATTTAAATGAGTAACAAAGCCATATATGGCTTTATTTCCAAAAGTGGTTGGTAATAACGCCATATGGCCTTATTTCTCAACTCTTTGGGAAATAAAGCCATATGGCCTTATTGCCTATGGCTTTATTTCACCCCCCCCCCCCCGTTAAAATAATCTTTAAGAAATTAATAAATTTTATTTTAAATAAAGTTTTATTTTAGATCAAGTCAACTATAATAAAGAAATACTTACTTTGGTTAGGCCCTTTAATTTGATAGCATTTAATAGTTTTAAATTTTTGGTAGAAACTGTATTTTTACGCAACAAACAAAATAAATAATACAATTTTTCATGCATTTGTAATAACCACATTTTAAGTAACTTAAATAAAAAATTGTTAAAAATGATAGACGAACTTTTTTACTTTTTCAATTTTTGATGCTAAAGAAAAAAAAAGAAGAAGCAAAAAGAATTGAAACAACCACAATACAAAACCAAATGTAAAGAATTCTCACACACAGCCCGACACACACAACAGATGTACATGAGTCGAGTAGATGGAACTATTTGTAGTTCCATTTGTAAGTTAAGAATGGAAGAAAAGCAACAAACAGTATTCTGAGCTTTTGATAGCGGACTAGTTGTTGCTGTTATTGTTATGTTATTGTTGTTTATAACAAAAAAAAAAACACATTGTAGTTGGTGGTGGTAGTATATGCCACGTGCATTTGCAAGGAGAACACCGCAAAAAAAGAAAAAAAAAATTGCGGCAGGAACTAAAATACAATAAGGCCTGCAACTTTGATGCTTTATACTTAAGCACATTTTCATATTTTCTGTAAAAGGATATTTTGTTCCATTACAGGTGAAGCCAATTTTTTACAAGCGGAGTACCGAAATTTAAATTCGCGATAACTTATTTTAAATTTTGTTTAAGGGGACAAAATTTTAGTACATTAGCTTAACCGTACTTAACCGTTACATACCGATTTGCTGAAACTTAAAATATATATAACGGAGGCGATTTTAAGGTTAGGGAGTCTCGGCTTATCGGCTATATCAGTGTTTAAAATATCGTTACCACCTTATGAGACAATGAGGACATTCTGGAAAATTCCAATAACTCCCAAAATAACAGAAATATCGTCTAGAACAAAAATTTGAGTCCACTTAAATTTAATCCATTTCGATTCACTTTAGATTTTTCGAACAGAAGAGACCACCTTTTTCCAAAAAATATTTACTTATGACAAATGTGGAATTTCAGGTAAATTTTGGTTCAAATGTTAAGTTTCATATTTCTACAATTAAAAAAAAATATCCCCACTGCAATTTATATGTGCATTAAATGAAATGTGCATCAGTACAGAAATTGTTTCAAGCCAAAACGAAAATTTAGCATATTTTTTTTTGGGCTTAATTTTTTATACCATCCAACCGAGTGAATCACATCAAAATTTCGGTCCAGGACCCCAGTGATCGATTCTAAGACTTTCTAGCGATATCCGTCTGTCAGTCCATCTGCCCGTCCGTTCCTTCGTCCTTGTGTCCGTCCGTCTGTCCGTCCGTGTGTCCATCTGTCGGTGAAAGTAAGGATGTAGCCCGAGATAAAAGAGCTAGACTCATGAAGTTTGGCACAAATATAGGCCGGTTAAGTTCGGAGTTGGACAAAATCGGACCAGGGGGGATTTCCCCTTTGAGGAACTAAACCAACCTCTAAAGAATGTAATTTTTGCAGGTTTTGTCAAACTTTTGTTAATCAAATAAAACATTTTAATGTCAGCAGAAAATCTAAGGCATGCACTTGGACCCCGGGAAGTCGAAAATATGTTTTTTTTTTAGTTCGAAACTCTCATTTTTTTACAGTGGATAAAAAGAAATTTCCTTTAACCTAATATCGGTTCTTAAAAATTCCCAACTCTAAAAAAAGATTTGACATGCTTGCAGCAACTTGTTAGTGCACGCTGCTGTTGTGAAATGTTCATGTTGTAACATTCTGTTGCATATCCTTGGGTAAATACAAGTTAAGTTATAAAAGTAACAAATTCCAATTTACGTTTTTATATAATTCTGTATGCCTTTTATGCATGCGTATTAGGGGAGAGTGATTTAAGATTTTAACGATTTTCACAGGAAAAGTTGGTAAAAGATTGAATTGGTTTTGAGAATCGATCTTATGATGTTGTAAATAGTAAAGTGAGCAATTACTTAGAAAAGTTAATTTCGACTTGGTCGAACCCATGAATACTAGGATGGTTTTTTTCTTGAATGAGATTTATTTTTTAATTTTGAGGAGTGCCGTGAGGAGAAGGGATTTTGTGCTATTGGATCAAAAAATAATTGTGTAAAAATTTAAAGCAAATCGGATTAGTTTAACCCGTGCCGCTGAGAGGTCAAAGTTTCGAGAAAAAGCAAAAATAGCTAAAATTTGAAAAAGATTACAAAAATTTAAATTTTGTGAAAATAATACAAAAAAAATTTTTTACCCAATAACACTCACATAAAATAAATGAAAATTAAAATTCTGTTCTAATTTTTAAGTTAATAAAAATGATTTATTATTCTACCCTAAAAATTCTATTTTGAGAAAGATTATTCTAGCTCAAGGTCATATTTTTTTTTTACTAATCATTACGATGATATTGTCAAAGTAACAATTTTGAAGAAACTATTTATAAAGTTGTTTATTTTAAATTGATTGGTTTGGTCATTTTGCAAGACTTTCTCGGCACGTGCTTCGGAATTCGCCAAATTTTATTGTCAAGAGTATTTAGCAAATTGACAATCGTTTGTGGCAAAACATAAAGTGATATATTCGTATGTTAATAGACATAATGAGAATTTATGTACTAAATACACAACATAATACAGTTTTAAATTTCAAACGAAACGGCCGACCAAACTGTCAGTATTTAATTCATACATATAGACAGTAGATTTCTTACGCGAGTAATTAATTATCAAATATACCAATGTTAATTTTGATTAAAAAGGCGTAAATCGTCAAAAACTAAAGTGTCAATTTCCCCCCATACAAATCGACCACTCCTAAAAATGAGTTTGGAACCCTAAAAAAATACGTGTCGAATTAAATTTTGTTCTGAACATCATATCCAAATTTCACGAAGATCGGGGGTAACATCAGGGAGACTTTAGGTAACAGTTACGCTATAATATTTTGTTTTGGTCATCGTTACCAATTTTGGCAGTGGTCAAATATGACCCAGTAGACTGGCATTTTTTTTGTCAACTTTCGATTTTCTGAAGTGTCCGGGCAAATTTTTATTGTCCTAGGTCTAAAACTTATGTGGTACAAATTTGAGGTCAATCGGATTAAATTAACCCATGGCGCCCAGCGGTCAAAGTTTTGGATTTTTGAAAAATTTTTAAAAATAAAATTAAAAAAATATTTATCTTTCGACACATCATATTTGTTAATTTCGATGTGCTGAGCACGAATATAAAAAAAATAAAATCGCTGGATCGGTTTTCGAGATATCGCCATTTCAAATTTGTAAAAAATGGCGGTTTTTTCCTGCGTTCAAGAAATTTTTTAAAAAAAAGCCTAAAAATTTCATTCCGCCGACCCTTTTGTAGAGCTTGAGACAATCTTTCATTTAAAACTAATTTGAGCCAAATCCGATAATTTTAAGCCGTGGCGCCCATCGATCAAAGTTTTGGCTTTTTAGAAACTTTTTACCAAAAATCCTAAGCTTTAATCGAAGGGTGCCACGGGTTAAAATTATCGGATTTGGCTCAAATTAAGCTTAAATGAAAGATTGTATCAAGCTCTATGAAAGGGTTAAAATAAAGAAATTTTTAGAGTTTTTTTAAAAAAAAATTCTTAAACGTAGGAAAAAACCGCCCATTTTGCAATTTTTTGACAAATTTTAAATGGCAATATCTCGAAAACCGTTCGACCGATTTTATAATTTTTTTGATATTCGTATTCAGCATGCTAAAATGAATACAAATAATGTATCACAAGATATATATTTTATAATTTTTTTATTTTCAAAAATCCAAAATATTGGTGGAAATTTTCCAGAAGTCCACAACTTTGATCGAAGGGCGCCACGGGTTAAAATGATCGAATTTGGCTCGAATTAGTTTTAAATTATCGCATACTGTTAAATTGTTTTTCCCACAGAAAAACCCTAATAAATGCAGCAACAAGTAACTTAAAAAAAGCAAGTATCGTAATGGCATTAGCTAAGTAATTTTAGGGGATGTCTTCAGTGGTGCTTTTTTTGCTGGAGTATATAAGCCCTCTACCTTCCATGTTCGTCCTTTTTTTCAAATACCCACAAAGAACACCACAGAAGCGTGCGTTTAAATCCTTTATAAATCCTACATAAAATTTAATATTCAAATGCGATTTCCTTGAAAAAAAAAGAAAAACACATGACTGATTTTTTTTTGTGTGGATAGATAGATATCGTCACCTAAAATGCAAAAGGCCCTAACTAACATTTTATTAATTTTGCAGCAGAAGCAAAAAACAGTAAAATTTTTAATTTGTTAATAACTTTGTTGATTGTGATTGAATTGGGCTAAAATTTTGTGAGGACGTACGTTTTATGAATATTTATCAAAATTAATAACAAAATGATTAAAAAAATATTTCTTGTTGCGTTCATTGGCGATTTCGCAATTCACATGTTTTTAATTTTTGGCTATAAAATCGCTAATTTTTATAATATGACCCTAATTTTTTGTTGGGACGTGTAGGTTAATAAAATACACTAGTATCTATCAAAATACCGATTTTGAATTTTTTGTTTGGTAGGGCGTTTTGAATTTTAGGTGACTTTATAATCTTAAAACAAAATCTTTAAAAAAAAAAAAAACAAAAGTGGCCGGATTTTTTATAAATTGACTTTTTTAAAAAATGGCAAATTTCAGAACGGGTTCTGAAAATTTTCCAAAAAAAAAAAAAAAAATTTAATCGATAGCCCATATAATACTATACAAGAATGTAAATTTTTTGAGATTGTGGTGCATTCCGTTTTAATTTGATAAATATTTTAACAAGGCAACTCGACACAAATTTGACAATTTTTCTAATATCTGACAACGCCTCCTAAGCCCAGATTTTGAAAAATTGAAAAACCAAAAACGAAATTTTCTTAGCTCAATACATACAACCTATTCAGAAATTTACGGTACATATGGATAAATGTGCTCTACAAAAATTTGAAAAATCAAACACTGCTCTAGCCTACTACTACGCATACACGGATACACATTCACATGAACAAATGTTAAGTACAATACCACATAGTTGAGCCCCTCGTCTTTTATGCGGTTTTTTGTGTTAAGGAAAAATGTTCAGATTTTTTTATTATTTTATTTTCTGTTTTTTAGATGATGTTGTAATGTTATTTCAACATTTTCTAAGTTATAATAATAGAGTGCAACATGCGTTTATTGTGGTTGTATTGTAAATTTTAAAATAAATTTATTCTATTTCACTTTTTTAATGTACAATATTTTTTTGCAAAAAGAATTTGTTTCTTTGTAGAGGACCCAAATGGAAATTTGTTAAGGAATTAAGAATCAACTTTTTTTAATTTAAAAAAAAAAAATTGTCAGATGGTGTCATTTAGTTTCTTAAGAAATGTTAAGTTATTCTTTTTATATATCTGTTTAATTTATCAGAATTTTTTTTGGACAAGAATTTAAAATTTTAAGTGAGGCGTATTAGTTATATTGTGCTCGATTCAGGAATACGGTTTCACCATTCATCAAATTTTTAAAAATTTGATATTCTTTCGAATTTTAAGACTTTTAAATTTGTTTTTGTAATTATTAAAGATATTAACTAGATTTTTAATTGTTACAAGAAAAAAAATTTAAAATCTTAAAATTCGAAAGACTATCAAATTTTAAAAAAGTAGGTGAATGGTGAAGTCGTATTCCAGAATCGAGCACATTATCCCAGCAGAAATTTTGCTGAACGTTCAGCAGCTTTTGGAAGGGGAACTTGAGTAAAGGAGCACATCCAATTGCGCTGAATTCATGCATGATTCTCTAAGGCGATGTCCCACTTTAGAGCGCTAGTTGGATACACAGAAACAGCGCTCTTTAGATGCACTGAAATCACGTGTCTTTAGAGCGCTGATTTAAGCAGAATAAAGATGCTGTAAATTCATGTATCTTTTTAGCGCTGATTTAAGCAGATTAAAGATGCAGTGAATTCATGTATCTTTGTAGAGCTGATTTAAGCAGAATAAAGATGCTGTAAATTCATGTATCTTTTTAGCGCTGATTTTGTAATAAAATTTGTATTTTCTAAAATTAAAGTTCTAAAATTAAAATGTAAAAATGAGATAAAAAAACAAAAAATTTACCAATAAATGAAAAAATATTCAAAAGAAGTTATAACAAATGTATCTTAGTTTTTCTGTTTTTTCGTGATTAGAGTTTGTGTTTAATCCAAATCGGTTTATTCATCGAAATAACAAATAAGCATTGGCTGTTTTTTGGTTGGCCTATTTATCATCATTTAAAATGTGTTAAAGGCCTCTGTTATGTCTTTCAAAACTTTTCAAATCACATGATATTTTCCGAATCACATGAAATCGAGTTTGGTGTTTGTTTACGGGTTCATTCAAAGTCAGACAAGGAAAAACAATAAAATTTAAAATTCGTTATTGATAAAATTCAATTTTGAATTTTTCAAAAAATTCAAGAAAGAATTTTAAATATAATTCTTAAAAATTTTATTTTAAATTCTTAGAAGAAATAAAATTCAAAAAAAATTTCTTTAAAGAATTTTATTAATAAAAAAAAAATAATTTTATTTCCATAATAACAAATATATTTTGAACAAATAAATATTCAAACCAAAAGTAAAATAAAATTAAACCAAAAATAAAATTCAAAAATAAAATTCAAACCAAAAATAAAATTCTTTTTTTTTGAGAATTTTGTTTTTGGAAATAATAAAATTCAAATGTTTTTGAGAATTTTATTTAAACAAAAATTTTATTTCAAATACCTTATGAATTTTAAATAAAATTCCAATTTTTTCCTTGTCTGTTCAAAGTTTAAATCAAATAACTAAAATTTAAAAAAATATAACAAAAAAATTCATTCGTTTTACTTTACAAAACTTTATTTATGTGAAACAAAATGAAAAAAAAAATCGGAAGTGAACATCAAAAAAATATTGGAAATTTTAATTTTCACATTTTTTATGGGATTTTTTTTGGGAACAGCGGTCAAAGATGCTATGATTGAAGCGCTCTTTGCAGCGCTGATTAATGCGCAATAATGATGCAGTCAAATCATGTGTCTTTGTCTAAAACTCATGTTTTTTTATTCAAAAAGTGTTAAAAATATTAAAAAGGAAAGCAAGTGTGAAATTTTATAAAAAAATAATTACACATTATAAGTTTTATATAAAAAATCTTAAAAAAAAATTAAAATTTTTCCCCCTTCCTTTTACTGCATCCCTAAAAGCGCTCTTTGGATGCGCTACGGTATGCTATAAACAGACGCTGTGTCGCCAAAATCTCGATTTATTTCTGCTGGGATCTTAATTTAATATATTAATTATACGAATTGTTGGCCGAAAACTTTGACAAATTAAAATTTTAGATATATGTAGGTTAAGGTGATGCATATTACAACAAAGTGCTCAGATCAACTATTAATAGTGCAAAAAAGTTGGTGCAAGATAATAGCCCTGTTTTTTGCAGACCGGATTAAGATTTGGATTAACGTTATTTAGTTAAAAAATGGGTCAAATCCAGTCCAGAATTTTTTTTATATATTTTTTTTTTTTTTTTTTTTGAGGATGTTTATTCTGGCTCGAGGTCATTATTTTCTTTACTAATTAAACCCATGATATTCTCATAGCATGATTTTCAAGAACATTTTTTTTGTTTTAAATTTATTTATGTTGGTAATTTTTGCAAGACTTAATCGACACGTGTTTCGGAATATGTCAGATTCCATTGTCAAGATTATTTAGCAAAAATAGAAATGATTTACTACAAAGTAGCAAACCAGTCTAATGACAAATCGTTTGTTCATAAACTAAAATATTAATACATATTCAACTCTATCCACAATGTGAATTAGAAAGACGAAGAAATTGTACTATACTAGTAACGCAACGATTGTCAATAACCAACAAAAATATTTAAAACATTTTTACATATCGCTCATTTACTTGTATAGTGTCATAACTCAAAATATGTCGTTTTTGGGTAAACAATACAGAATTATTTCTTATATCCTGCTTTATATTGTGTCAAAAATTCGTATTAGTATCTTTTAAACTCACCGTTTGAGAAAAGAACACCCCATTATAACATTATCTATGTTCGGGCCTTTTGCAATGTAAACCAAGTTTCAATTGTAAACTTTAAAGAGGTTTTCTGTAAAATGAGTTATGACACTATACAAGTAAATGAGCGATAAGATAGTCCATTGGACAACAACAATATGTTATTTTGTTGTTGTGTAATAATACCACATTAGGGTTATTATCACTAAGGCGTGCCAACCATTATGTTCAAATTCTGATTAATATTTATTAAACAATAAAAATAGTTTTATTGGACCTTTAAAAAATAATTTTCTTGAAAATTATGCTATGAGAATGTCATGGTTTTAATTAGCAAAGATAATAATGACCTCAAGCCGGAATCAACATCCTCAAAATATAATATTTTAAAGGTCGAATAAAACAATTTTTATTGCTTAATAAAAATTAATCGGAATTTTTTCTGAAATTACATACATCTAGTAAATATAAACAGAAAAACAAATTAAGCTTTGTCCAAAATGCAAAGAATGAAACATAAATTTAGTTAAATCCTTGGATTAACTCAAATTTATGTATACCATTTTTCATTTTGGACAACGCTTAATTTTTTTCTGGTTTTATTAACTAATTGAATGTAAATTCAGAAAAAAAATATAAAAAAAATTTCTGGACTTGACCCATTATTTAACTAAATAGAGTTAATCTCAATCTTAATCCGGTCTGCAAAAAACAGGGCTAATAAAAGTATTTTAAAACCAAAATAATCAAAATCGGTCTACATCTTCTGTTTGCGCATCGCGGGTCAAAATTACGGTTTTTGAAAAATGGACATAATTTAAAAAAAAAAGTTAAAAAAAAAAAAATAAAAAATATGGCTAAATCTGAAAATTTTTTGTGAAAAATATCTGTCAATCTAGAAGTTGTTAGTATGAAGAAAAACTTTCTTTGCGAAAAATTGTTGTGAACTTGAAATTTTTGGTATAATCAATCACTTAGGCTTTTACTATAGAAAAAATATATCAGAATCTGAAACTTTTTCTATAGAAAAAATGTTTCATAATCTGAGACTTTTTTCCATAGGAACAATTGTTCAGAATCTGTAACCTTTTGTATAGAGAACATGTTGCAGAATTTGAGACATTTTCTATAGGAAAAATGTCTCACAATCTGAAACTGTTTCTATAGGAAAAAATGTCTTAGATTCTGAGACTTATTTTCAAGGAAAAATGTCCCAAAATTTTAAACTTTTTCTGTAGAAAAAAAAATAATAATTTAGAAAAAAAAATAAATCTTAGACCTTTTCTGTAAAATTTCTCAGAATCTGGCACTTTCTGTAGGACTTTTCAATAGGAAAAATGAGAAGCTGAGACTTTTTCTTTAGGAAAAATGGGAAAAATGTCCAAAAATCTGAAACATTTTCTGTAGAAAAAAAGATTTGAGACTTGTTTACAGAAAATAGTTCTGAGAATCTTAAACTTTTTCTATACGAAACAAGTCTTAGGGCGGATTTTACAGTCAGCACTAAGTGGTGACTTAAGCTAAGAAATTTCTTAAATCCAAAAAACTATTTTATAAAATCTACTTAAGTAAAACTTAAGTCATCTATTATCATAACTTAAGTTTTACTCATGGCACAATAATACCAGGTAGTATTATTAGAATTTGCTGTCAATAGCGTCCACCTCTTAAATTCAAAATTTTAAAAATATAAATTTAAATAAATAAAAAAATCAAAACAGAAAAAATTATAAACAATAGCAAACAACAAAATAAACAAGAAATCCCAGCAGACAATTTGAAAATATCTTCCAAAAAGTGGTTATGTTTATGCCCGTAGACAAAACTTTAAGCCACGGTTTTTGACAAATGGGTTAGTTTCCACAATAGGAACACAGTTTTTGCAATAATAACCATTTTCGTCAATGAAAATCGATTTAAAATCTTCTTTTTATTTATTTGTTTGTTGGGTTGGTTTATTATTTCAGGTTGTTGAAGCCAAGGGGTTTTATGTTTGTTTACATATTTTTGATTACTTTTTCTAATGATAGTACCGTTATAGTTTTACAATGAGTTTTACTTAAGTAATTTATTTTGATTTGACAATTTAAAAAAAAAAAATACAAAACAAAATTCAATAATAAAAATATACAAAAAAAAAAAAATCCAACAATTGCTCTACTTTTCCTTTAAAATCTCCATCCACCACTCTCAAATTCAAGGTATTCCCATCAAATTTCGCGATATTTCCATCATATCGAAAAAAATAATTAAATAAATAAAAATCTGTAAGGAATTTGAGATTGGCGGAGATGACCCATCAAATGGGTAACAATCAATCTTTTTCCTCAAGATTTTGTTGAAAATAATAAAGCGTTTGTTGGTGTGGAAATCCGAAGTCAAGCGGATAGATAATTTTTCAATGATGACCCTAGCGTCTTGGTCGTTTTGGTTCTAACAAGACCCAAGGCAGATGATTGTATTGGAAAAGAAGAGCAATTGAGGGATTAATGAGTATGTGATGAAGATTGTAATTACCAAAATTATTTGTCCCATACCCACATTTTAGAATACTGATCTACTGTTCATCCGTCTGATTGTCCATGTATCGTTGTAAACGTCTCCGTGAAAAGGTTGTTGTTATTTCCAACAAGTATTAAGATTACCGGTTATGTTACCCAATTGATGGGCCATATCCAAAGCTTTAACATTTCTTAAACATTATTTTTTTTATGGTAATATCACTCAATTTTATGGAAATACCTTTTATTTAAGAGTGGCGGAGATTTCCTATCAAATAGGTAACATAATCGTAATCGAAAAAAGTTTTGGTGGAAATAATGCAAATCCAAAGTAAAGCGGGTGGAGTGTTTTTTAATGATACCCTTAGCCGCGTTCTAAAATGTTATGGTTCTAACAATACCCACGGTGAAGGATTTTAACGGAAAATAACAGTATTTCTTAGATTTTTCGTTAATTTACATAATTTTTGTTTTGTATATTTTTATTATTTTATTTTTTTGTATTCTTTTTAAATTGTCAAATCAAAATAAATACCTTGTGTTACCATATTTTTAGCATATTTTCTTTTTAACTTAAGTACAAACCGAAAAATCGAATTCAACTTAAGTAATAAAAAATACTTAAATAAATCTTAACTAAGATTTTACTTAAGTTAGAACTTAGTTTAGACTGTAAAATCCGCCCTTAGAATCTGAGAACTTTTTTATAAGAAAAATATTCCAAAAATGCTTTAGAGTATAAGACTTTTTTTACAGTAAAAGGTTTATGAATCTGAGACTTTTTCTGTGGAAAAAAGTTCTTAGAATCCAAAAATTTTTCTATAAGTAAAAAGTCTCAGATTCTGAGACATTTTACGCTAAGAAAATGATTATCATGTGATATGTTACCAGCACTTAGACTTTTATATACGACAAATGTTTTAGAATGTGAAACTTTCGTCTACATAGAAAATGTAAAGTTTTCTTTCAGGTCGTAAATGTTAATCGATTTTTTTGAAATTCAGAATATAAGCCTATATTAGGGTACTAAATAAGTGACTTGAAACTTTTTGGAATCGGACCTACAAGGAAACTGTTTCAGGGTGGACACTTCATTTTTAATAAAATTTACAGATGTTATAGATGAAACAAATGAAGAGACACTTGTATTTTATTTGTGTATTTGAATTGGAGATGGTCTCTGGTCCCGTGATTTGCGTGACTGAAAAAAACCAAGTGATTCACGCGTGAGCGTGATTGATTTTCATTTAAATCACGTGATTATAGAGTGATTTTCATTTAAATCACGTGATTATAGAGTGATTTTCATTTAAATCACATGACTATATTAGGCTAATAAATAAGTGCCTTGAAACTTTTTGGGATCGGACCTACAAGGAAACTATTTCAGGGACACCTTATTTTTAATAAAATTTTCTATTCAATCGGAGAAGGTCTCTGGTCCCGTGATTTGCGTGACTCAAAAATACAACGTGATTTACGCGTGAGGGTGAGTGATTTTTATTTAAATCACGTGATTTAAAAGTTTTAAAAAATCATTTATATACCGTTTTCCAAAATCGAATTGAAAAAAAGTTTATAAAAACTTGGGAAAAATTAAGTTTTTGTTTTGAAAACCCCCTTTTTATACTCATCGTCATCAAAAGTTCCACGCCCTTTCAAAAAACTGTCTGGGCCAGAATTATCATTTTTATTCGCACTTTCCAAAAAATGTGCCCGCTTGTGCCCGTTTTCAAAAATTTAATTGAAATAAGAGTTTATAAAAATTTTTTTTTTTGTAAGCCCTGTTTTTAAACACATCGTTATCAAAAGTTCCACGCGCTTTCAAAAAACTGTCTGGGCCAAAATTATCCTTTTTATCCCTACTTGCCACAAATGTTGTCCGCTTGTGCCCGTTTACGCAAATGGAATTAAAATATTAAAAATTTAAAAAAAAAAAATATTTTTTTATGGAAACCCCCTTTTTAAACTCATCGTTCTCAAAAGTTCTACGCCCTTTCAAAAAACTGTCTGGGCCAGAATTATCCTTCCTATCTACACTTTCCATAATAGTTGCCCTTTTTAAAAAATGGAATTGAAATAAAATTTATAAAAAAAAATTTGAAAAAATATTTTTTTTTGAAAACTTTCCTTTTAAAAACTCATCGTTATAGAAAGTTTCACGTCCTTTAAAAAAACTGTCTGGGCCAGAATTATCTTTTTTATTCCTACTTTACAAAAAACTTGCCCGTTTACACATGGAATTGAAATACCAAAAATTGAAGAAAAAATAATAAAAAAAAATTTTTGAAAACTCTTTTTTATCAAAAGTTCCACACTCTTTCAAAAAACTGTCTGGATTGCCTAGCCAGGTACTTATTTTATTTTTCAATGTATTGAAAACAAATTTTAATACGATTAAAAAAAAATATTTTTCATGTAACCGGTTTTTTGTGTATTCGGGTTTTTGGGTAACCAGGTTTCATTTTATCCCGTATTAATATAGAAAAACACTATGTAAAAACTTGAAAATTGTTAATTCCTAAAATTAATTTAATTCAATAAAAAAGGATCATTTTAACAACTTTAGATTTGTTCATCTCCCTTTATATTAATATTTTATACGCAGATGAAAAAACGGGCAAAAGCGGGCAGGTCAGTTTGAAAGCTAGTAAACCAACGAACATTTTGGCATCATTACTTTTGGATTAAGTCGCGGAACATTTTGGAAAAACTATTTCAAATGGAACAACTTTTCAAAATTTACATAAAAATACCAAAAAATCATCAAAAAAATAGGAAAAAAGAGCTGTTCATACCTATTTACATGTTATACTTCTTTGTCAGATAAATTAGTCCCCAAAAAAAACAAGGTCCCACCTTAATAATGTATATATTTGTTAGCTTTTTTGATTACGGTATATGGAGATTTAAACATACATATTTTATCTTTGATGGATCATTCCAAGAGAATGGGTGTACCGATTTTTACAAAAATTACAGACAAAGTGCAGCAAGTATTACTTAATACAATAGTGCATTCACTTTTTTCAATTTAATAATTTTGTTTTTTTAGTTTTGGTCAAAAAAACTACCATCTCGGCCCAGTGTGCATATTATGTACCAAATATTAATCATACGCATTGATGACCGTGAATGTATTTTGAGAATAGAGATAAATAAATGCGTATGGATGTATTTCAATAAAACGAAAACAAAAGAACAAACGCAAAAAAACAAATATTTTCTTTTGCGTGAAAAATTATCTTAAAATTTGTGTCTCCAGAATTTATAAGAAATATTTTCACAATAATTTTGTAAAGAAGACTTAAACCGACCCCTTTTTGATTTAGTAAAAAGTTATATTTTTTTTTAATTAATAAAAAAACAATCACACTTAAGACCCCCAATAACTTGTTATCCTTAACATATTCCAGTGATAAGCGTTAAATAGCATTTTACAATTTCAATTTCCTAGTGGTTTATAAAATCAAATTAAAGAATCATAGTTAAATCTGGTTATTATTCTTAACATATTTATTTATGCATTAATTTTACTTCTTTCTTAAGTCAGTTTTCTATCCAGCTTTTCCATTTTTTTTAAATACTTTTCTTACTTATTTTTCGAAAGAAAACTCCCTATAAGTAGAAAAAGATAGAAAAAATATACATATATTTTTCACATTTAAAATGTTATCAAAACTTTAGTAATTTCTTTACAAAAAGAAAATTTATATATTTCTTTTATTTCTTGCAAAAAGTTTTTGGAAAAATGTATATAAAACACTTGTTCGCCAAAAAAAAAAAAAAATATATTCAAACGGTTAACGTCTGGTTATACTTTCATACTTATTCATTTCGTTTACAATTGCTTTAAGCCAAAAAGTTTGTTGTCGTATCAAATACAAACTTCCAATTCGGTGTTTTTTTTATTTTTTTGCCAAATTTTTGTTCATTTCTTTGGAGTGTTTTATTGTTTAGATATGTTTTTATATTTTTGGTTAGAATCGAAATCAAAAAAGTTGCGTTATTTTTATTTTTTTTTGCTTGTTCATTTTATTCCTAAGTGTGGCTTTTTGACTTTTTCGCAGTTTTTGATTGGCGTTAGAAAGTACTTGCTTTTATTTGTTTATATTTATGAAAATACAAAAAATAAAAACCTATTGTATGTCATAACTTTAAGTCAGAAAAAGAGATAAGATATAAAAAGTTTACAAAATGACCTTGAAGTTTTTGTATAGGTTTTAAAAATATTAAACATTTGCAATGAAACAAATTCCTTAAAATCACATGTTTATATTAAATAACGCACAAAAAATTGCTTAAGAGATTTAACATCGTCTGAATTGTTTAAAAATTCTGTCCCTGTGTATGTTTTGGAAATAGCTGCTGCACAGAAAGAAATAAAAAAAAAATTTGAGTAAATTTTTAATACTATTGAGTAAAACATTACTCAATTTTCCACCAGTAAACGATTTAATAGTATTGAGTAAATTTTTAATAAAAATTTATTAAATGTTTGCCAAAAAAATTTGAGTAAATTTTTAATTGACACTATTAAGTGCAGGAAAAGAACAAGAAGCACCACCTTTTAAAAACAGAACAAGTTTTATTTCACATCGGCGCCGGCCACCGGTTTAATCTGCCAAACCGTATGGAAAAAGTCGTGCCGGGCTTATTCTGTTTCTACTCTAAAAAAAACAAAGTTTAAAAACATTTCATATTTTTTTACAAAGAAAAAAAACATGTTTTTTCAAACTTTACCAAATATATTTTTGTCTTAAAGACATAAAAAAATTTTATAAATATGATTACAAACTTTCATGTATATATACAAAAAACTATAAACTAAACGAGAATTAAAAAAACTAAGAAAACTCCAAAAAAAATTAAAAAAGCTATTAAATTCTTAGGCCTTTATTCATAATACTTAAAGTGTACTTAAAGTAGGTTTATTTGACAAATATTCATGCAATATCAGTCAAATAAACCTACATTAGATTTAATTTACTCATTATGAATAGCCCAGTTATTAAATTATTTACTCAATTTGTTTTTAAATTTTTGAGTAAATTTTTAATTGCGTTAATTAAAAAATTACTCAAAACTTTTTTTAAATTTAAACAAGTGATTACTCAAATTGTTTTTCCCCATATTTTTTTCTGTGTGACCGCTAGGGATCTGAAGAAATACAAATGAACTTGAAATTGTTTAAATCTTTCTTAGCAAGTACTTTAACTTTTATGAACTGATTTGCCCGAAACTTAAAATATATAAA
Source organism: Pegoplata infirma (assembly GCA_963921195.1). NCBI lineage: Eukaryota > Metazoa > Arthropoda > Insecta > Diptera > Anthomyiidae > Pegoplata > Pegoplata infirma. The sequence goes on from OY992536.1 coordinate 191,970,742, forward strand.
AGTGACATTTCTAAGAATGGAGTGTCTCGGAAAATTGGCCATATCCCCGATTAGAGTTCAAAAAATGGCGAAAAATAGTTTTTTGGATTTTTGTTTCTTATTAAGATATAATATCGTGCTCTGCCCTACAGAAAATCATGTGTGTCTTGAATGTCTGAATATGTGGTATGGAAAGCCCTGTATGGAACTAAGAAAATTGCATTTCTGGTTTATCAAAAACTGGGCAAAGGAGGCGGGTGTTAAATATTAGAAAAAAGATAAAAGTTATGTCGAGTTCCCTTGATCAAATATGTATTTATCAAATTGTAACGCAATGCAACACAATCTCAAAAATTTACATTCTTGTATATTTTTTATGGACTACACTGCGTGACAAAACTAACCACTATTTTAGAAAACAAGAGGTACGACCATCATTTCAATATATTTCGGACATGCTGAATCGAATGGCGTACTCCGTTTTTCGATGTATGGTACAGTTTTCTTGTAAAATGTCATTAAAGATTGGCTGATTTTCAGCTGCTTTTTTAACAAAAAAAATTCCAAAGCTAATAATTTTTAAATTTTATGGCATGGAAAACAAAGATATAACTTGTAGCAATATTTCTAATATAAATTTGGTTTAAAGATTTTCATCTTAACCCCTTTAATTCGCGGATTTCTTAATTTTTTTAAGTTTTCGCGAAATTAACCGCTTAATTGGTCTCTGATAAAAAACTTGCTTTTTGTGGATCATAAAGGCGTCCATGACACTACGAATAGTGGAAAAAAAACATCTATGTTATATGGACCATCATAAAGAAAATCGCGAAAAACCGTTTTTTTGTATATGGCAGCATCACTTTAGGAGATGATTTGAGGCTTCATCTTTTAGTATATAATGCGGGAACCTTAAACAATGAACTGACCCAAAATTTGTCCAAAAAAGTTTTCATTTGCAAAAGTTATCTTAACAAAAACTGTTATTTCAGTGTTTGCGATACAATAATTATAGTTTTTGTTAAGATAACTTTTGCAAATGAAAACTTTTTTGGACAAATTTTGGGTCAGTTCATTGTTTAAGGTTCCCACATTATATACTAAAAGATGAAGCCTCAAATCATCTCCTAAAGTGATGCTGCCATATACAAAAAAACGGTTTTTCGCGATTTTCTTCATGATGGTCCATATAACATAGATGTTTTTTGTCCACTATTCGTAGTGTCATGGACGCCTTTATGATCCACAAAATGCAAGTTTTTTATCAGAGACCAATTTAGCGGTTAATTTCGCGAAAACTTAAAAAAATGAAGAAATCCGCGAATTAAAGGGGTTAAGATGAAAAGCTTTAAACCAAATTTATATTAGAAATATTGCTACAAGTTATATCTTTGTTTTCCATGCCATAAAATTTAAAAATCATTAGCATTGGAATTTTTTTTGTTAAAAAAGCAGCTGAAAATCAGCCAATCTTTAATGACATTTTACAAGAAAACTGTACCATACATCGAAAAACGGAGTACGCCATTCGATTCAGCATGTCCGAAATATATAGAAATGATGGTCGTAACTCTTGTTTATTTTTTAGTGTTCCGCAGTGCTATTAATAAGATATTTTTATTTTGAAAAATTTTCTGAACATGTTTTAAAATTTAATTTTTTTTTAAGAAAAGTTAAGTTATCAAAAATCCGTCAGAATTTTAATTTTTTATATTTTTTTAGGTTAGATGTTTGTCTATCTACACTGAAAAAATAACTATACTTAAGTTAAGTTTTTTTTTATTTATTTCAGTTTATTATAATATTGGATATTTTTCTTTATGTATAGGAAATTACTTTCCCAGAAAAAAAAGAGCTTACCATTCACTACAAAATTTACCACAACTTATGAACCAGATGTACTTCTTCTTCAACTGAAACATTGATGAATTTAATATGGGCGTGACACACAAAGTATGTTCTTTTTATCGCCACTTTTCAGTGGCGAAAGATTGACACTTAAGTATATCATATATCACTAGTATTTTTATCACAACTTCTGAAGTAGTGATCCGGATGTTAATATAACTTGACCTTTTAAAAGCACTTTTTTCATCACTTCTTTAGAAGTACATATTTCCTGTGATTATGTCATTTTTATTTGGTGATTTTGAACTTCTAAATTAGAAGTTCTTTTTTCACTTATTTCTGTAAGATTGAAAGAGTATTTTTTTGTAATATTTACACTAAAAACACTGTTCGACAGCAAAAACCTCCCAGTGAAATTTCTAACTGGACCTTATAGATTTTGGTCTCCTGTTTCCAAATCTACCGTCCAAATTTTTCTAGCACGTACCGTTTTTGAGATATTCGCTGTTAAAAAGTAAAAAAAAAACACTTTTAGGGGTCCACTGTTACGTATTCTTACGAAATAGGACTTGATTTCATATAAAATGGACCTCCTGATTCCAAAACTGCAATCCACAATTTTTAAGCATGTTCTGTTTTTGAGATATTCGCGTTTGAAAATTTTAGTGTGATTTATAAAGAATATAAGTGAGTAACAGTAGAGTTTGAGTTTTTTAAACGCCAATATTTCAAAAACAGTACGCAATAGAAAAATTTGGTTGCCAGATTTGGAATAAAGATGCCTTATTTTTTACTAAATTGAGTTCTATTGTGTTTGAGGAACTTAAGAATACGTTACAGAGGAGACCCAAATATTTCAATATTAATTATTATTCAATATGTGATAGAAAAATTAATTTCATCGATAACACTGTGCAACAAGAAAAATGAGCCTCAATGGCTTCAACGCCATATGAAAGTAGACCATCAAGTGAATAAAATCACCAGAGGGTTTTGCAAAGTCAGTTCGGATTTCTTTTTTATAGCCCACTGAAGTTTTTATATTTTTATCAAAGGCGTTTGGAAAACGTCAAAAATGCTATAATAAGAACACTTCTGAGCTTCAAAATATGATTTGATATCTTCAGTGAAATTTAATGGCGGTTCTTTTCTTAAAACATTTTAACCCTCTAACTGCCATTTTCAAAATCTAAACACAGAAGTCTAATAAAACGTCCAGTTAGAGGGTTAAAATGTTCTACAAATATTTTCCTCATAAAATTTCACTAGGGGTTGTCAAATGTTCAAAGTTTGTGTGTCATACGCAAAGTGCTTAAAAAGGGTCTAGTATAAATAATCAATGTTTCTTATTTTTTTTTACCAAAGCAGTGTTAAAAAATATCGACAAAAAACAGTGCAAATATACTTTTGAGCTAAAAATTATGTTTTGATGTGTTTTATAAAATTTTATGATGATTCTTTTCTTTGACCAAATTAACCCTCTAGGTCCCGTTTTAAAGGGTCATTATTGTCCTTTTTTAAAAGAAATACAAAAAGTTTATAAAAAAGGCAGTTATAGGGTTAAAATGTTTTACAAATATTTTCCTCATCAAATTTTACTAGGGCACGTCTAAGACAGAAAGTTCGTCCAGCATATAGAAAATGCTTAAAAATTTTAAAGTATTCAAATTTTTTTTTTATATTTTTTATGAGAGTTTATGGACATCAGAACGAAATACGTTGAAAAGCTTAGGAACCACCCAAATACATTGGCGAGAGCCCTAACTCGAACCCATACGCACACCAGACTGCAACGTGCTGACTTACCGCCCATTTAATTTAGAGGCCCGTTCTTCAAAATGGCTCCTAGGAAGTAACTAGTATTTAAGTTAGTTTTGTAAGATTTATACACTTATTGTTAGGCCAAGAATAGGCAGATTCAATAATCCAGATAATAAAGTATTAAAAAAAAATTTTTTTTTTTGGCCGAAATATAATAAAACAAGTAATAAAGTTAAATTCGACTTTGTCGAATGTATTGATACCCTCCACAATGTAAAAAAGTTTATTTGCAAAAAAAAAAAAATAAAAAAAAAAATCCACGAAAATGTTTTTTTTTTTGTAAAAAAATATGTTTGTACTTGTTTAAATTCCATTCGGTGATCAATTCTGTTCACATATGTCAACCAGCAGCCGAATTAGAGCATTTTGTGTTTTTAGGCTATGTTGAATGTACCAAAATTTTCGAGTGTTCTTACATTTTCGTTCATAACTTTTGAACCGCTGAACCGATTTCACTCAAATGCAATACCAAACTAATTAGGGCAACAACAAGTAAATATGCTAAGTCTTAGATATCTGTTTTATCTGTATAATACTTTGGCCGTGATCAGCATTTCAGATATCTTGGGAAAAAGTCGCGTAATGGAGCAAAAATATATTTGAGGACGAAGAAGAATTAGGTGGGGAAAAGACCTAAGCTTTCTTTTGAGTCAAAAAAAGGGCTCGACATTACCTAAAAACACAAAATGCTTTAATTCGGTTGCTGGTTGACACATGTGAACAGAATTGATCACCGAATGGTATTTAAACAAGTACAAACATATTGAAAAAAAAACATTTTCGTTGAAGTTTTTTTTTACATTGTGGAGGGTATCAATACATTCGACAACCCAGGAAAATTTTTCAGAACCGATTCCGATAACACTTGTTCCAGAACAGGTTCTTCGGTAATCAAACACTATTACACTTTAATTATTCAGAACAAGTTATGTGAATATTATTGTGAAGCTTGTTCTATGCAATCTAAATTTCATAACATTTTGGTTCTCAGGAATTAAAAAAAAATTATGTGTCAAAAAAATTAAAAAATAAATATCATTTTTTAGTGTTCACCAAGAAAAAACACGAAATTCTATTAAAATATCAGGATATAATCACGAAAATTGTTGATACGAAGGTAAGTGAATTAAATTTTGATTGTCTGGGTCGGGACAAATACTAATAAAATAATGTTTTTCATTTTTGTTTGCAGAAAATTCATGTTCTGATGTATCTTTATTGCAAGGCCCAAAATGCAATTTTGGAGGCGAAAAAGGATGTATGTGTGTTAAAAAAAATTAATATACGATGTCATATAGGAGTATCTTTATCTTTTTTTAATAAATTAATGCAATTCAAAATATTTCTTTAATTCTCATTTCTGTTCTAAATTTTACTTCTAGAACCGGTTCCGAAGAACAAAAATGTGTTCCAATTTTGCTTACAAACACCTGTTGCTTTTGGGACAATCCCTTTGTTAAAAGAATCGGTGTTGCACAAGAATTAGAACAGGTTCTAGGGAAGTATAAGTTGTTCCACAATCGGTTCTTTGCAACCGAAAATTTTGCTGGGAAAGTCGAATTTAACTTTTTTACTTGTTTTTTTATATATTTCGGGACGAAAAAAAAAATAAAAAAAAATTTTAATACTTTAAAATTTTTAAGCGTTTTCTATATGCTGGACGAACTTTCTGTCTTAGACGTGCCCTAGTAAAATGTGATGCAGAAAATATTTGTAAAACATATTAACCCTATAACTGCGTTTTTTAATAGACTTTTTGTATTTCTTTTAAAAAAGGACAAAAATGACCCTTTAAAACGGGACCTAGAGGGTTAATTTGGTCAAAGAAAAGAATCATCATAAAATTTTATAAAACACATCAAAACATCATTTTTAGCTCAAAAGTATATTTGCACTGTTTTTTGTCGATATTTTTTAACACTGCTTCGGTAAAAAAATTTATACTAGACCCTTTTTAAGCACTTTGCGTATGTCGCACAAACTTTGAACATTTGACAACCCCTAGTGAAATTTTATGAGGAAAATATTTGTAGAACATTTTAACCCTCTAACTGGACGTTTTATTAGACTTCTGTGTTTAGTTTTTGAAAAAGGACTAAAATGACCCCTTAAAATGGCAGTTAGAGGGTTAAAATGTTCTAAGAAAAGAACCGCCATTAAATTTCACTGAAGACATCAAATCATATTTTGAAGCTCAGATGTGTTTTTATTATAGTATTTTTGGCGTTTTCCAAACGCCTTTGACAAAAAAGTTAAAACTTCAGTGGGCTATAAAAAAGAAATCCGAACTGACTTTGCAAAACCCTTTGGCGATTTTGTCCACTTGATGGTCTACTTTCATATGGCGTTGAAGGCATTGAGGCTCAATGCGATGACCCAAAATTTGTTGCACAGTGTAATCTAACGTATATGGTTGTAAGTGGCTGCTGACGTTTTGCGTCAACACATGTAGACTCTGAGGTCCATTGTGATGTTGTTAGGTTGTAAGTGGCTGCTGATAGATCAAAAAACTATAAAAATTCACGGCGAATTGATTCACATGTTTGTTTTGACCACAAGCCTATACCTCAATTTTCTAAAAAGCTTAAACAATCTTTAATAATGTGATGCAGCAACATCCGCTTTAGTTCGTAAATGTATTTATTTAATTTAGGACCAACTTTTTTTGATAAAGATATGAAATTTTTAAAAATTTATCAATAATCGATTTTCGTCTTTTCAATTTTTTACGCTCTAAATAAAGAGAAATGAAATGCCATTACCAAATTTTGTCACCATTTTTGCAAAACCTAAATCTATTTAAAGCTGGACGTAGAAAAAATTGAATACTTAGTGTATCAACCTCATTCTAATTGTTTCAGTTGAAAAAGAAGTTCATGTGTTGTGGTGATTTGATTTGATTTCTAAGAACATATGAAAAAGGTACTTCAAAATCATTAAGGAAATAACTGGTGAAAGATGTTTTTATTGCTATTTTGTAGCATTTTTGGAAGTGATTTTAAAAGTACTTCCTACGGAATATGAAGTTCGGCACCTATCGCTACTTTGTATGTAGTGAAACCACTAATTCTTTTTGAACCACTTCGTTTATTTTTTGCTGGGTTTAAAATGAAACAAGTAGAAAAGTTAAAAAAGTTAAATTCGACTAGGTCGAATCTCTGAATACCCTCCACAATGGCCTTTTTAAGTGATAGTAAATTTTCTAACATGAAAAAATAACATTTTTGATAAGAAATCAGAGACCATAACTGTTATGTGATTTATTGAAAAAAAAAATCAAACTAAACTGTTCAAAAATATTTTTTTAAATAAAAATTAAAAATAACAGTTTGAAATGATTTATATAAATATCTGTTCAAAATAACAGAAATTAAAAACTTTTATTTTTTATAACTGTAAACAAAAGCTCTTCCAGCCTTCAAAAACTTGAGTTATTAAAAAAAAACTAAAATAAACGCATGCAAAAGAATCCTATTGATAGCTAATACTTCAATCATTGATTTAAAGATATAAACTTTGACTGATTTTTTTAAAAATAACTCTTATAACAGTTATTTACTCCAATAAATAAAAAATAAAAGTTATTTTAGATTGTTTGAACAAAAAGTTTTTAATAACTGTTATTTTTTACTGTTATTGTAAAAATCAAAGAATAAAAGTTATTGCAAATTTAAACACGGGACATCTCTACGTCCTTTCATATATAAAATACTTAGTTTGGACAACATTCGTTTAATGATTTTTGTAAAGTTAAAAGACACATATAACTGTTATATTTGGTCTCTGTTAGAAATATTGTATTTTTTGTAAAAAAAACTTTTTTTAGTAATTAAAAAAATAATTTACTAAATTTTTTTTTAAGTGTAAAATTTTTTTGAGAGTATTTTTTTTTTGTTTTAGTGTAAAAAGTTTTTTAATTGACAAAAATGCGTTGTAAAAAGAAAAAGAAGGGGATGTGAGGGCTTCAAATTCAACTTGTTATTCAAAGTACATTTTTTCCTAAAAAATTGTAATGCATTTACTTAAATATACTTTAAATTAAATAAAATTGTACGTTTAATTCTTTTTATCCAGAGAAAAAATATTTTTTTAAAATACGTAAAAATTTCCCTAAACTTACGGATTCTTTGGACCCTATAGAATCCCAAAGTATGGGGTGCACACATGAATATGTGAGAACACTGTTATAGGGTCACTATTGATTTTGTTCCAAAATTTTGGTCAGAATAGCTCTATCTTGCCTAGTTTTTGAGGTACGGGAATGGGGTCTTGAGAAATTTGATCATGAAATAATTCGAAAACTATAGTTCGGGGGGTTTTCGGATCTGCGGCGGTCATATTCTACGAGTTAAGGACTACAAATATGCCTGTAGAACTTTTTTCGTATTTGCAGAGTTATAGGCATTTGAAAATTCTGCAAAAATCGAATTTTGGATTTATGGTTAGGGTCTCAGACGGAGTCCCCAAAATACCTTATGCATTTTTTCCTTAAGTTAATTAAATTCTTTCTTAAAGAATTTAATGTGTTTTGATTAAACAAAATGTGTTTTGGAATTAAAGAATAGTACTTACAAGGGAAGTATCTCAACCCTTATGAACCGATTTGCCTGAAACTTAAAATATATATTAAAGAGACGATTTTAAGGTTGGGGTGTCTCGGCTTATCGGCCATATCGATGTTTAAAAATTTCGTTGTCCCCTTGTGAAACCATGTGGACCTTCGGAAAAATTTTGATAACTTCCGAACTAACAGGAATATCATCTAGGGCAAAAATTTGGGTCGACTTAAATTTAATAAAGATTATTTCTTATCCATATGGATATCGTAGGTCTATGTCTTCACATAAGTACCCCCCAAAATTTACACATTTTCCTAAAAAAAATATTTAAAGAAGCCGAATTCTTACAAGGTTATGCCACCATTGGATAGGCATTAAAAAAAAGTTTTTTCAGCCATTTCTTTCTTAAAAAGAAATGGCTGAAAAATCCAAAAAAAACTATTTTTTTTGCCATTTTTTGACCCATGTTTTGAACCTCTAAATCCCCGATATGGCCGATAAACCGAGACACCCCAACCTTAGAATTGTCTCTTTGATATATATTTTAAATTTCAGGCAAATCGGTTCATAAGGGTTGAGATACTTCCCTTGTTAGTTGATATGAAGTCTTGAAAATGTCTAATATATTTTAACATGATAATGTTTTAAGACTGCCCGAGTAAAAAAAATTGATATAGGGCAATATATAATTATATATAGGGCTATATATAATTATATATAGGCCTATATATAACTATATATAATTATATCCAAAAAATGGTGGATATAACTATATATAATTATATATAAACATATATAATTATATATAACCAGATATAATTATATGCAAAAATTGGGTATATTTAATTATATATAACTATATATATTTATATACAATTAGATCTTATATTATATAATTGCTTCCCCTATAAATTTCGCTATTCCAATGCATTCATGCAACTTTATCCTTTTATTTTTTTAGTTTTTTTAAAACCCAATATATGTATTTATTTTTTTTTTTTTAATTTATTCAAACAAATTATAGTTAAATTTTTACAAAAGATATTATTTATATTAATTAATAAAAAATAAAAGGTTGGATACCAAAACAGGTTTGCTTAAAATATCGTTATTAAAAATTATTATTTTATCTGAGGAGAAATCTCGTTCGATCGAGATTTCGGTCAAATGGTTGTGTATAAAATTATACAGACCATATGATCGAAAACTCGTTCGAACGAGATTTCACCTCAGGTGTGAATAGGCCTTTAATGGTATTTTTGTTTTTACATTAAGCACTACGGTTAAATATTAACTTAAGTGCGAAATCTATCAAGCAACTTGTACAATTCAAACGTTTTTTGGAAGTGGGATTACCAAAGGCAATGTTAATGAGTGATAATTCTTAATTGGTCCAATCTGCTTGAATGTATATCTGTCACCTAAGTCTTATGTTAAACTTCGGTGCTAAATATAAAAACTGACGTTAGAAAAATCGATAACGATAAAAACTTTTAAACAGCATTTCTTAGTAACCAACCTATACAAAACTACATATAAAGCAAAATATTTTTTACTGATTTGTCGTATTAACCAATTTTGATATCGTGAAAAAAACATGACTTATGGAGAAATAAATCTGTTTTTTTGTGGTATCCATCTTGGTATCAATAAAGAAATCTTAAAAAAAATATTCTGCTTACCCGATTTCAATATCTAAATGAAGCGCTGAACAATTTTATACTGCAATACAAAAAGCCTTCGGGATAATTTGCATAATTATTTGCAGACCAATTCAATTATGAAAGGGGCATCCATTTTTTCATGTTTCTCTCTGAAATAGAAACAATATTGATTATTTTTTATTAATATAAATATTAAATATTAGCTTACCATTTTTCGCTGCACTGCCCGTCATACCATTTTCATTAGCGTCTTTGTGGAAATTTCGGCAATTAATTCAAAATATTTAACAGGAAAATTAAGATATTTTTTTATTTAATTTATTTTGGATTTTTTTTTTTTTGAAGTTTTGTCAAAAAAAATTCAACAAAAAATAAAAATCAAATAACGCAAAGTAACTTAAAAAAACAAAAAAAAAAAAGAATTTTAACAGGACATGTGTATGCATTCATGCTGCATACCAAGGATGCTTGTGACACAAATTATCTAGTCGTGCCTAATAAAATGCACCAAAAGGAAATGCAACAAAAGAAAACGCATTTTTTTAAAAATATTTTTGTCCTTAATTTGATTGATGATGTTCATTAAAATTAGATGCTTAACATAGTGAATCCAAAGGGCAGTAACTTTTAATAAAAAAATGAGTATTAAAAAAACTTAAGTAATTTTTTGAATTTAAGTAAAAGGATGTTGTTTAATTTTGTGCATCAAAATCAATAAAAAATTTCGGCCATTATGATTTTGAGTAACGACGTGCTTGCAAATCATTACTCAAGTAGTTATGAACGACATGAATTTCTGAATTTTCTTTTTAGATTTAAAACAAATACAAATTTAAGATGCTGTAAAATAATACTAGAAACTGTTGATCGCATTGACCTATTCATATCTAACCTAATAATTAAAAATATTGCATATTATTCTATTTATAGAATGCCCTATATATGATCATATATAATTATATATAGCATATATAATTATATATAGGGCTATATATAATTATATATAATTATATATAGCACAATATAAAAAAATATTATGGAACACAGTTTATATATAATTATATATAGCCCTATATATAATCATATATAATTATATATAAATATATATAATTATATACAATCTTTTTTACTCGGGTGGTGTCTAATTTTAAAAAAGTTGCAGGACGCCACCTCAGTTTGACTATATAAGCTAACGATTAACAAAAAAAAAGAAAATTGGAATTACTGTTGTCATTTTCTTAAAATCAAAAATTTTTGTTAACTTTGGTTTGTAACTTGGATAAAAATTCACCCCGTGGGAAATAAAGCAAATATTCACATTTTTTTTTTGCTCAATATATTTTATTTTCATCAATATTTTTTTTTCATCAATATTTTTTTTCCTCAATACTTTTTTTTTTCATCAATATTTTGTTTTTCATCAACATTTTGTTTTTTTTTTTCATCAATATTTTTTTTCATATTTTTTTTTTTTTCATTAATATTTTTTTTTGATCAATATTTTTTTTTTTATCAATAATTTTTACATCATATTTTTTTTTATCAAAAATTTTTTTTTCATCAATATTTTTATTTTCATCAATATTTTTTTTCTCATCATTATTTCTTTTCATCAATATTTTTTTTTCATCAATATTTTTTTTTCATCAATATTTTTTTTTCATCAATATTTTTTTTTCATCATTATTTCTTTTTCATCAATATTTTTTTTTTTCATCAATAATTTTTTTCTCATCATTATTTCTTTTCATCAATATTTTTTTTTTCATCAATATTTTTTTTCATCAATATTTTTTTTTTTCATCAATATTTTTTTTTCATCATTATTTCTTTTTCATCAATATTTGTTTTTTTCATCAATATTTTTTTTTTCATCAATATTTTTTTTTCTTCATAATTTTTTTTTCTTCATAATTTTTTTTTTCATCATTATTTTTTTTTTCATCAATATTTTTTTTTTTTTTTCATTAATATTTTTTTTACATCAATATTTTTTTTTATCAATATTTTTTTTTTTTTTCATTAAAATTTTTTTTTTTTTTCATCAATATTTTTTTTATTAAAATTTTTTTGATCGAATTGTTTTCATCAATATTTTTTTATCATAAATTTTTTTCATCAATATTTTTTTCATCAATTTTTTGGCAAAGGTGCACTTTACGGGGCACAAAATTTTTTTGGGGGAAACAGAAAGAGCCTTCAGGTTTGTGTGAATACTTAAATTAAAGGTAATTAAAAAGGAAAAATAAATATAAAGATGGCTAGGTCCCAGGGGCCTTCTAGGTCCATAAAACCGTCCTGATGGTATTAAAAAAAAAATACAAAATTTTTCTAAATTTTTAAAAACAACATTCAGACGGTCTTTCGGCCGGGCTCAGAGACTACAAAACCCATAAATTAATTTAGTGGCATCGCAAAATAAAGTTTGTTTTGTGTATCAAGCCTTTTTCCCGGTTAATTACTAAATGGTTAAATAATTGAACTGAAAGATACTAAAATGGATCTAGGGGGTACAATATTGTTAAAATACATACAAAAATACATATTAGCAATCGTTAGCAAATTACCTTTCATTTGAATACCCATGCATACATGTTGGTGGGTGGGGCTGTTGTTTTGCTCCAGGGGGTCTTCCGGGGCCCAGTTCCCTTAAATTTTAATCGTGGCATATTTTTGTTTTCCAAAATATTCGTGTCCCGTAAAGTGCACCTTAGCCATTTTTTTTTTTCATCAAATATTTTTTTATCAATAATCTTTTTTCATTAAAAACTTTTTTCATAAAAAAGTTTTTTATCGACAAACAGATTGATGAATATCACTAAAATATCTTTGAAACCTTTACGGATCAATAATATATAAACTTAATGGTGTACTCGAACGATATTTTAATGTGTTTTGCATGGAATGACAAATTAATATCGCGTTATTTTTTCTAGAAAAATTTTGCTTTATTTATTTAGCACCTATTTATACAGCAAAACATTATCATGATTCAATGGTTTGGGAAAGAGTATAAACTTCGCAGACATTTTTAAGTAAGTTACGCACTTATTTATTTATTTATTTTTTACCATAGAATTAAAATTTGTTTCTTCTAAGTAAAACAACAATTTGTAATAAATCCTTTTTTTCTTAAATGCAACCAATTTGCCATAAATGTAAAAAATATTTAACTCAATTTAGAAAAAAAAAAATAAATTAAGGAAAACTCTTGTGTTATTTTAAGTATTTGCATGTACTTTCTTCAAGTTATTTTTATTTGTTTTAAGTAAACCACCTTATATTAAGTTATATTGAAATGAATTAAAAAAAAATATTTACTTAAATAATAATTAATAATTAATTTCAGTATAGTTATTTTTTCAGTGTGAACAACAAAAAAAATGGCTTTGATGGTTATGTTGTGGAAAATGCCAACTTTTGGTTTTATGCCATTCCGCTTTTGGTTGTTGCACTGTGTTATTAACTGCGACTAGGTTTCAGTCAAAAAGAATTAATAAATCAATTGGAAGTTTGTTTTGATGTGTATAGTGGAAAATTGTGATAGGTTAAAATAAGTTTTAGTTATGAAAAAATGCTCACCCCCACAAACAGTAAACTGTATCTGTTACTACTGTGACAAATGGAATTAACATATATCTGCTGTATATTTAATCAACAGAGAAATAAGTTTTATTTAAAACTTTACCCACAATATCTCTTTTGTTTAAATTCTTTTTAAAAGCACCCTTCATTTTAACTTACTTAAACATCAAAGGGTTTCAAGCAACAACAAAAAATAAAGTACATTTAACATAATTATTTAATGGTGTAAGTAAATGTTAAAATATTGTATACAGTATTTACACTTATACATAAAATATGTGTTATGCACATAATGTGAGATATAATTAAAAAAAAAAAAGTTACATTAAGGTATAAAGGTACGTTAAACATAATGGTTAATGATGGCACAAGTAGGAAGAGTATGTATATTAGACTGCCCAGAAAAAAACAAAGTTGTTATTTTCTTGGGGGATACCTGCGAATTTTGTTCCTTTTTGTGCAAAAAAATTTCGGTTTTTTTTTGGGATTTTTAAAATAATATCTAGAGGTCGCGATCTCGCGTTTTATAACGATTTATTTTTTTTGAGTTTTTTATTATTTTAAATTGTTAAATATGATTAATATGATAAAATATTAATAATTTCAGACAAAAAAAAAATAAATTAAAAATTAAATATCGCTCATGCCATGAGATGTCTCCCAGCATCTAATCAAATGTTCTTTAATTTATTTGAAATTTCGCACACAGGTACACTATGGAGCAATTAAAATAAATTCGTTTTTAGTTTCGCAAAAATCCACGAATTCGCGAACGCGAATATATTCGCGAATTCACGGATTTTCTCGGAACTAACAACTGATTTATTTTAATAGCTTCATAGTGTTCATGTGTGCAAAATTTCAAATAAATTAAGGAACATTTGATTAGATGCTGGGAGACATCTCATGGAATGAGCGATATTTAATTTTTAATTTAATTTTTTTTGTCTGAAATTATTAATATTTTATCATATTAATCATATTTAACAATTTAAAATAATAAAAAACTCAAAAAAAATAAATCGTTATAAAACGCGAGATCGCGACCTCTAGATATTATTTTAAAAATCCCAAAAAAAAACCGAAATTTTTTTGCACAAAAAGGAACAAAATTTGCAGGTATCCCCCAAGAAAATAAAAACTTCGCTTTTTTTCTGGGCAGTCTAATGTATATCTATACATATCATTTCCATCACCCATTATATGTATGTAATCAACAAAAGTTTATTTTTACCAGTGATGATGGTGATTTTAATGTGAGTGATAACAAAAGTTTAAGGAAAACAAACACAAAAACACACACATTCATACAAACAGACAAACAGAAGAATGGGTTAAATATTTATATGAATTTACAAAAAGAATATATGTACAGTAGGGTGGCAAGAATAATGATTTTTTTTGAATTTCCTCTATCGCCAGGCAAATTATGGGTGGTTTTTAGCCAAATCGGACAAAATTAACCCGTCCCTTTGGGGGATGTACTTTGGGGAATGTAATTTTTGCCCCAAAAAAATTATTTGCACTACAAAAAAATTTTGTTTTGGTCCAAAACTTTATTTTTCCGATTTGGCTAAAAATTTAAACATAGAGTTTTTATTATTTTTTTCACTTTGTTCGAAACCTTCCCATTATCAAGTCAAAATTTGAACCCAAAGTCATTGTCCAAAAGGTGCAATATATTTGTGTGTTAATATTGACCATAAAAGGGTAATTTTCCTTAAACTGGCGTTTTCGAAATTCGGAAAAATTTAAATTTGCTCCACGCTAATGTACAGAAACAAATTCCCCCTTACTACTCAATTTTATATATTTAGTCACCAATAACCAAGGTTCTTTCATTTTTTGCGATTAAGTAACTCCCTTAAGTGCCCCTTTAATACAAGAAATGATAGTAACTCGGGTTTAGTTTTTCTTTTTTTGTTCTTGTTTAAAAGGCACGCAGTGTTTTTTTTTTATGTAGTAGTTTTGTTTGGTTGATGTTGGATTTTAAATAAATGTATGTATGTGTTTGTAATAAAGAGGTTGTTGGATTATTTTAAGTCTTTGAAAACAAACAAAAAAAAATAAAGGGTAAGTATATATAAATATACACTACACACAAATACACACACATTGGTACATATGGAGCTTTTCATTTCAAACGTACCACATAGAAAAATGTGGTGTTGGATTAAAGTCAAACTTACAGAGCTTATTCCCAGCAGAAATAAATCGAGATTTTAGTAGCACGGCTTCTTTTTAGGACATACATTGGCGCATCCCAAGAGCGGTATTTTGGATGTAGTAAAAGAAAGGGGACAATTTTCAGCTGTTTTTTAAGATTCATTTTAAGATTTACTTTTTTTTATAAACTTTAAATTTAAAATTGTTTGTTGATAATAGAAATGAACGAGAGAATGCTCCAAATAGTTCCGAAAAGACACATGATTTCACTGCATCTTAAAGCGATTTTACAGTGCTATCAACTAGCGCTCTAAACTGTGACATCGCATTAGTGACATCGCATCGTGCATGATGATTTAAGGTTGCGCTCCTTCACTCGAAACCCTTGCCAAAAACGTTTTTTTTAGCCGAAAGTAAGCGTAGTAGTGGGCAAGGTCAATTAATATAATCATTTGTGTGGGGTAAAAAATTTTCAAAAAGTCCAAAACTTTGATCGAAGGGCGCCACGGGTTAAAATGATCGGATTTGGCTCAAATTTAAATTAAAAATAGTCTCAATCTCTATGAAAGGGTCAGCGGAATGAAATTTTTGACTTTTTAAAAAAATTTCTTAAAGGTAGGAAGAAAAACCGCCATTTTTGCAAATTTTAAGTAACGTTATCCCAAACACTGCTTGACTGATTTTAATTTTTTTATTATATTCGCGCTTAGCACATCAAATTATGCCTCAAATTGGTAATGCATAAGTTTTAGGTCTATTAGAATAAAAAAATGACCAGATTTTGAAAATCGGAGAAAAAAAAATTTTGTCATACAGAAAAATGCCAGTGTTATATATTAGCTCTTTATAATATTAGTACAGACCCAGCAAAAATTGGCATTACTAGTAATGGGTTTTGTAATCCGAAACAGATGTTAATAAGTAGTTACTTATTGAATGAAACACTAATTATTTTAACAAGGGCGTGAGACAAAAATAAGTAGTGAAGAGTATGGAGATAAATAAGTAGTTACTGACTCGGATTACTAATAAGGAGTAAAAATCCATTACCAATAAGAAGTAAAATAATTAGTTAATTAAAACATTTAAATTTAACTTGTTTTTACTAAAACTTAAAAATTGTGTAATTTTTATTAAGTTTTTAAGTACTTTTTAAGTTAATTGAATTTTAAAGGTTAAAAACTGCAAGTGCAAGGATATATTATTACTTAGAAGTGCTTTTATAACATATTACTGAAAAGTAGTTACTTTTGGGCTTAAAATAATGTTAATGGTAGTGGGTACTCATTATAAATAATGTACTTGGTAATGATTACTTTTCACAACTCATTACCATGTTTTTGCTGGGGAAGTATAGATTATCTTGAAAATATATAAATTTTAGAATAATAGCAGTGTGCCCATTGAAAGAACTTCCTTCTAAATGGAGAGTAAACAAATACTTATCTATATTTATAAAAGTTATTCTTTTAATATTTGACCACGCCTAATAGGCGGAATTAAAAAAAAATAATTATATTTGTTACTAAGAATGTCAAAAAGCACCATCAAGATTCATTTTTATTACAGTGTTACAGTTACAACAGAATGTCTCATATACATAATGAGACGAAATGTGGACATAAAAAACAAACAAACCCTAGTGACGTTTATTTTTACTAGAGATGATTCTTAGTTTTGCAATGAAAGTGTCCATTTTATACAATACATTTAGTGGTAGAGGACTTATGTAAATTTGTCATTACATATTTTACATTGCAATGTAAGAATCCTTTATCGACGGTCCCATTCCATAACATGCTAAGTCGACTTAGCATGTTTTGCTAGAAATATCATTCCTGAATTCATTCCCAGTCTGCACAGTTTCGAGGCGACAATTTTTTCGAAGTTTTTTCGAGGCTTTTCCGCAATAACGATTCGAAGTCGATATTATATACAGTCGATATTTTAACGTTTCTCGAACTCATATTTTTATTGAAAAACTAATCGATTTCGAAATGATTTCCAATCTACATTTTAGGAATTCTCGTATTTGTTGTTCCATAAAAAAATATTTATTTTCAATATAACATCGAGTTTTAGTTTTATTAAATTTTACAAAAATTCCACAAATTTTACTTTTATTATTAAAAAAAAATAATATCTAACACTAGAACAATAAAAAAAAATAAAAAAAAATCCGCGACCGGGGTTTGAACCAAGGCCAAAAATCTACAAATCATAAGCTGCCGAACCTGCTAACCAACTAGGCCATACACAACTTGAAATTTGTTTGTACTAATATACATATATTTTGAAATAAAAATATTTTCAAATTATGAGAATTATGTCAAAAGTTTTGACTCAAAACAAAATAAATTGAATATAAAAACAGGGTAATTCAAATAATAATAAAAATTATAATTTAAGGGCAATTCAAATAATAATAAAAAATTCAAATTTTAGTAAAAGTATTTTTAAAAAAGTACTTTTATAATCAAACTTTGGCTGAAGGAGTAAGGCGTTCAACCAGTAAACTGGGAGTTCTGAGGTCAAATCTCAAGTGAGGCAGATAAAATAGTAATTAGTAAAAATTAAATTTAAAGAATAAATAAATTAAATTAGTAAAAATTAGTTAATTGTAAGTAAGTAGTAGTAAGTAAAAAAATATTTTTTTTTTAATTCTTACCGTTTTTAAAACAATTAACTAAATTATTAAAAAACAAATGTATCGAAATTCATGAAATTTTTCGATTAAAAATCGAATCGAATCCTGTACCAATACTCGATTCTATATCACCTTGCATGCCACATAGGAAAACACGCTTTATATCGACATTATATCGAACTCGATATCGATGAAATTCTTTTTCGAATCGATATCGACTCATTTTGCATACTGGGTTGCTTGTTAACTTAGATTCCATTAATTTTTTGTACTGATTGGATTATCCGATCAAAAGTTGTAAGCAAAAATGTACTTAGCATAATTTTTTAAGCTTAAAAAACCTCACTTTTAAAATGTTTTAAGTACTCCTAGCATAATTTTGTTTGGAATTACATTACTCCAAACAAACCTGCTCTTAAATTCAACATTCGTTTTTGCCATTTGAATGGATCCAATTTTACTTATTAGCATCTTAAAATAAAAAAGAAAATTAAATTTGGTGGCAATCGCATATGCCGAAAATTTGTTAAAAATTGGAAAAAGTGACTTAAGGAAAAAAAATTGCTTTTAAAATGATAATGTTTTTAGGCTGGTGTGTAATTTTAAAAAAAGTTGCAGGACGCCACCTCAGTTTGACTATATAAGCTAACAATTAACGAAAAAGAAAACAAGAATTACTATTTTCATTTTCTAAAACCAAAAATTTTAATAACTTGGGTTTGTAACTTGGATAATGATTCACCTCGTGGTGAATAAAACCGTTTTTCACCAGCTGTTGAATAAAAAGTAACATAATTATTGTTCAACAAAAAAATTTTTTTTTTTCATCAATTTTTTTTTCATCAAATTTTTTTTGCATCAAATTTTTTTTACATAATTTTTTTTTTTCATCAAACTTCTTTTTCATCATTTTTTTATTTATCAAATTTTTTTTTCTTCAGTTTTTTTTTATTCAAAGTTTTTTTCATTATTTTTTTTTTCATCAAAATTTTTTTTTCTTAATTTTTTTTTTTATCATATTTTTTCATAAATTTTTTTACATCAAATTTTTTTATCAAATTTTTTATTATCAATTTTTTTGTAACCAAAAAATTTTTTTTTCATATTGTTTTTTTCATCAATTTTTATTTTATATCAAAAAAATTCATCAAAAAATTTTTTGATCAAAATTTTTTTTCGCCAAAAATTTTGGGTTCATTAAATTTTTTTTAACATAATTTTGTTTTTCGTGAAGAAATAATATTTTTTACCAAAACTACTTTTTCACCAAGTCTAAGTTTTTCGCATAAAAATTTTCCATTTGTTTATTAAATGTACATAAAACAAGTGAGAGCGTTATATTCTTTCGTGCCGAATCTCTTATACTCTCCAAAATGTAAAAACACTTTTTTGCACTTATTTTTGCACTAACTTACGAAATGTACAGCTCTTTTGGTTTTTTAATGGGGTCCTCGACTGATATTTCTATTCGTTTTGCATGGAATAGCAAAGTAATTGGTATAACATTATTTTTTCTAAAAAATATTTTGCTTTGGCAAGTACACCCAAATCTTCCGCAAAACATTATCATGTTTTTTTTTTGCTAAATAGCTGCCACTCTAATGTATGTATCAGATTAAAAATAAAAGTTTTAAGATCTAATTTGATCAAAAAATGGGCTGTATCAAGTTGGATCATTATATTCTATACACAAATATAAAAAATAATACAATTATATCCAAATTTTGGTCACAGCCAAATAACTTCAGTTGATCTTATTTTATATAAATAAATGTAGATTTATATAATTACATAAAGTCATACATAATTATGTATTACCCCAGATAAGAAAATGAAGCCACATTAAATCTTAGATACAATTAGATCTGAACATATTAAAATTCATATATATTTTAATATGATTGTATCAAATTATGTATAATTATATCAAAACTTGTTAACTATGGTATACGAACTAATGGTACCCGATCAAATTTAAATCTATCTTGCGATATCAGACTTTTGTCTTGTCTTACTGACTTAGGAAATCTCGATTTTTTAGGCGAAACTAACAAATCGTGACGATCTTCTAAAATGACATTTTTTTTTGTTCTAACCGGCAGACCCTTTTTGGCTTGATTGTCCTTGAAAATGGTTTCTTAAACTCCATTTCTGCAAACTTTTTTTTTCAAAAATAATTAGTAGTATTATTGAACTAACCGAAACTAAATTACTTCGTCCCAAAAAATCCTGGTATTTGACTTGTTCATCACTGATGTACACTTATACTCATTATACCCAGACACATACACACACACACAGTTCCATCTATACATTTTTATAAAGCAGCTAAAACAAATGAATGTACAATATGAATAAAAACAAACGCACAAGGACGTGTCATAAAATTAAATACTTCTCGTGAGAATTAAATGCAGTAAAAAGTGGGCGTTAAAAAAAGTTGGGGGGTTTCTTGCATATACTGCTGGCTATTCTTTTAAATGTGAGCTTTGTGTCTGGGTTGGAGTGAGTTAGTGTGCACATCTCTCGGTTGGTATGAATGAATTTTATAATAAACTTACATTACCAATTGTATGTAAGTAAGTATGTATGTCTGGTATGTATTTGTATATGTATGTTAGTATAATAATACTTAATATGAACCAGTTAATGGTTAGGTATCTAGGTTTTATATAGGTAAGTATGTATGTGTGTACGACTGAATGTATTTATTTGTTAGTATGTGTCTGATGATTTTACTCTACTTTTCCGCTTATACAGACATTTAAACATTCAAACATACAAAGATACAAACGTACACAACTTACATACAACAAAGGTGGAGCAGTAGTTTTCCAGCTATGGGTGTGTTAATAACAGAACATAGTACAAACACCCAAACACTGCACACATGCATGCTATGGTTTGTATTACAATGGACAGTGGTTTTGATTTTAAAGTGATACACAGCTGGTCTAAACAAGATTTAACCTAAAAGTGCGACTACCATTTTTTTAAAATGTTTTTAGGAAGTCTAAGAAAAATTTATCAACAACAATCAAAATTTCGATGGAGCACATTTTGCAAAAATCGTATTTGAATTTATTGCAAAAAATTATTATTTTCTTGAAAACTATGAGAGATATCAACAAGTGAGAGTGTTGTATTCGGCTGTGCCGAATATTTTATACCCAACGAAAAGTAAAAAAAAAAAAAATCCTGGTGCGTTTTTTTGGGGGGATTTTGGGGAGTTTGATAGGAGACGTTGGGGGACATCTTATCCTTGCGGTAGATGTTATCAAATGGATTTATTATGACTCTTGCAATTAATTAATCCAATTAATTCACGCCCGCAAAAGGGGTGGTTCGAACCGTTTCTTATTTTTTTTTATCCGCTGGGTCCATATGCAGGATTTTGAACTTTCTACTACATAAAAATATTGCATTTGCTCAACAAAAGTAGCTAGCTCTTTTATTTTGGACTGTATCGACGGACAGACGGAACACAGTGTTGTGACCTTGGCCATAAATGGTCAAACTAAATGTCTTAAAACTTAAGGTTATATGAATTTGATTTTAAGAAAACATCATAAATATAACAAATCCAAAACAGTTTATAGATATCTTTAATAGTTTTTAAGTTACATGTCTCAAAAGTTGAACTTTTTGAAATATATCATATTTTGGCTTTAAAATCTTTGAAATCCACATGTACTTTTAACGGTTAAATAATTATATTGCATTTAAAATTCGACCTTATTGGTAATGAAGTTTTAAGTTAGATATGTTGCTTGTATGATAATGCTGTTTTGGTCGACATAAGTTAATCATATGGCAAGTAACGCTGTTATAAAGTGAGTTCCAAAGAAAATACTAATTTATTTTGCAAATTTCATATTTGATAGTCAGCCACTTTTGTGGCCCTCATTGGCGCGCTTAGTTCTTTGCAGAAAATATTGGTATAAGTATGTAGATTACAAATAACAAAAGAACTCGTCCACGTTTTTCCACTTTTTTTTAATCAATTTTTTTTTGTGGGAACCCGAATATAAATTTCGAAATTTTTCTAACGAAAACACCAAGATGCTGCAGTTGTCCTTGATAATTTGAAATGTATTGCGAAAAATATTTATGGAACACATATAATAAATCGGAATGCAAAATGAATTGTTTGGTTAAAATTTAAATTTTATTTAAATTGGTCCAAGAACCATTATTTGTCATCCAGGCCTGACACAAATTAGATGCTTGACTAGACACCAGTTGTACATTAACAGATGCAGACTTTTATTTAGAAAGATTTTGTTGAGGAAGTACGTTGTACTATATTTTCACTTGCTTATTTTATAACGGTCTTTTTGAGATAGGCATATCCCTGCATAAACTTAAAAACAATATTCAACGTATTGTAAATACTACGTGCAAAAATGTTGTGAATTATTGGTAGTTTTGAGGTCAAAGGATTTCCCTGAATTTTCTCAAGTCTTTAAAAAAGGATATTTATGCGCTAAGAATATCCTAAGGATAGGCTAAGGAAAATCCTTGCTTCAACTTTACTAAAGTAAGGTATTTTCAACATTATCAGAACAGAATTTCATGAAGTACTAAGGATTTTTTAAACTTTTTTTTAAATTTTTTAAGGACATTTTTAATATATAAGTATTACATCCTTGTTTCAATTTTTTCATTTGATTAAGATTTAAGCTATATTCTAAGTGTTGCGGATGCAAAAATTCATGAAGCAATTTGAATTTTAATCTTTTTCTTGACTTTTTTAAAAAAGGACATTTTCGAGGAGGGCGTATCCTTGTTCCGATTTGCACAAATTTTGGCAAATACATTGAGCATATTATAATAGTTGGATTTTCAAAATTTCATGAAATAACTTCAATTTTTACCCTTTTTCTGAACGTTATTTTAAAAAGGACATTTTTGAGCTAGGCGTATCCTTGCCCCGAATTGGACAAAATTTTGTAGAATAATTAATGGCATTGTAGGTAATAACTACAATAAATAACATGAAGATTAAAGCGTTAGTTTTCGTTTTATGCAGTATTTTAATTTCAGGATATATGGGAAGGATACGAATCCTTGGGCGGATATTGACCAAATTAAAAATTTTTCTTTATCTTATCGATCTTAACAAGTGTTCCAAATTTTAACGCTATAACTTAACTCCTTCTATTTTTGGCCACTCTTTACATGAAGACGCAACACTGTGCGGAATGACGGAAATCGCTAAAATGTCTTAGAATCGATCACTTATCAATAATATATACACCTTATGGGATCCTAGACCGATATTTCGATGCGTTACACATGGAATGACAAAGTGAGTATACCCCCATAATGTGGTTGAAGGGTATAAAAAAACAATAATGCCGAAAAGTATTCCTCTGAAAAATTGCATTTATTTACCCCCTAATTTTATAAAACGCAATACGCCGCGTTGTCAAAATTTCTGTGTAATTTTTTTTTTGTTACAACAACAAATTGTATTAAAATTTTGCCAATGCGGCGCGTTGCGTTTTACAAAATTAGGTCATTAAGGTATTTTAAAATTAACATTACAGCATTTAGAGCTTCTGATTCCAAAATGGAGGCTAGGTCTCACTTTTAGGTTTTTAGCTGGTTCATGGTTCAGACTAGCCGTAGATATTGTTGTAAAAAAATATATTTTTGTAAAATTTTCCACGTCTTTCTTTTGTAAAATTTTCCACGTCTTTTTTTCAAGTAAAATTAAGACCAATGAAATGCCCCTTTTTGCTGCCAAGACCTGAAAGAGATAAGATCAAATTAATATGGATGTTTGATAAATATTAAAAAAGAAAACAGCTAAAAGTTTATTGTACATTAATCACAATCGTATTGTTTTAGTCAATAAGCGAGTAAAAAGGAAAATCTCTCGTTACAGCGATAAGTTAATAGATCACATTAGAACACTTCTATTATTCTATTCTAAAAGTTATTATCTTTTAAATAAAGTTTTTTGCAATAATCTTTTTGAAATTGTGGAGGGTATCACTACATTCGACAAGGCCGATTATAACTTTTTTACTTGTTTTTTTTATATCTGCAATATTTACGAAGAGAGGTTTATTCTAGCTCGAGGTCATTATTTTTCTTACTAATTATAACTATGATTTTATCATAGAATAATTTTCAATAAAATTATTTTTCTGTTTTAAATTTATTTGTGTTAGTCATTTATGCAAGTCTTTATTGACACGTGTTTCGGAATTTGTCAGATTCCATTGTCAAGGTAATTTAGCAAAATAAAAACCCTTTACTACAAGTATCAAAGCGATTTTAATGACAAATCGTTAATGATCAAACAAAAATATTAATACATATTCGACTCTATTCCCAATGAGATTAGAAAATTGTACCATCATAGTAAGATCATGATCAGAACATTAATAACAAGCGTAATCACATGTATGCCTATTTTTAATATCACTAGTTTACAAAACAAACAAAATTTTTTTGCGCACGAAACGTGACTATATTTGGTTTATGTATTATAGGCTACTAAACTCAAACAAATTGTCCAAAAATTTTTTCACGGATTCTGTATTTAAAAAAAATTTTGAGCGTTGTTTTGGAGTTTTTTTTTAATATTCTCTTTATAACTAGCATTGTATACATCCGATCTACTCGAAATAAAAACCATAAAAGCATAAGTGTATAAAAGATTCAAAACACGAACTTAACACTATCACTTAATTTTTGTACATTTGTTAAACAAATGGAACATTTTTGCCATAAACTTAAAATATACATTAAAGAAACAATTTTAACTTTGGAATGTCACGGCTTATCGGCCATATCAGTTTAAAAAAAATTCCTTAATCCCCTATGAAACAATGTGGACCTTCAGGAAAATTCCCATAGCTCGCGAACTAACAGCAATGTTGTCTAGAGCAAAAATACGTAACGACTTAAATTTAATAAAGACTATTTCGTATTCATACGGATATCGCTGGTCTGTGCCTTCACATAAATACCTTTTAAAACTTAGATATTTTCTTGAAAATATATTTAAGGAATTTTTTCAAGAATTTGTTACCGTAAGGATGGTATTTTGATAACGAAAAAACAAAACAAAAAAATGTTTGATAAAAAAACAAGTGAGAGTTTTAAATTCGGCTGTGTCAAATATTTTATACCGGGCGTCTTTGAGAATTAGAAAGACGAATTAGAGGCGAATATGTATTAATTTGCTAGTTTGTGCACTAAACGATTTGTCATTAGACTCGTTTGCTACTTTGTAGTAAATCGTTTCTATTTTTGCTAAATAATCTTGACAATGGAATCTTGACAAATTCCGAAACACGTGTCGATTAAGTCTTGCAAAAATGACCAACATAAATAAATTTAAAACAAAAACTAATTTTTCTTGAAAATTATGCTATGAGAATATCATGGTTTTAATTAGTAAAGAAAATAATGACCTCGAGCCAGAATAAACATCCTCAAAATATAATATTTTAAAGGTCGAATAAAACAATTTTTATTTTTTAATAAAAATTAATCAGAATTTGGGCAAAAAAAATTTTAATGTAAAAAATTTGATGAAAAAAAATTTATGAAAAAAAATTGTTAATGAAATTTTTTTTTTTTTTAATAATTATGATACGTTTAATTCAAGAACTTTTATTCACTAGCAAGTGAGTTATTATCCTAGTTAAAAATCGGTAGGCTATAAAGTCAAACTGAGGTGACGACATAAATCGTTTTTAAAATTAGACACCAGCCTTAAAACATTATCATGTTAAAACAATTTTCACACAAAATACTTTTCTTATAAGGAACTCGGCTACAACGAATCTACGGTTAAGACGAACTGCTTATTACGGTCCCACGAAAACTATTTCATGTGTATTTACCTTTTAATAACGAACTCCCATAAAAATTTTTGTGCGGCAATCTTGTTTATCAAACTTACAAAAGTTTAAAAATTGTTGACTTATATTGTGATTTTTTTAAAACTTGTTTATAATAATATTAATAATGATAGTTTTGATCAAATGATCAAATATTTTTATTTATTCTTTTTATTTATTTACAACTCATTTTTAATAAATTCAACCTAACCGAGAACTGGTAACAATGACCGTCGTCTCGTTGTAGCGAAAAAAAACCAAGGCTTCTGGCGGGAATCGAACCCTCGACCTCCACGTTGAAAGGCTAGCACCAACTAGCCTACCAACTAGCCTATCAGAAACAATAATTTAAAAAAAACGACTTCAAGTCGCCCTATGTGGCAATAATCAGTATCTTTGGAAATATGGCAACACCAAACATTTGTGTCTAAACTATAGACCATGTCTGGCAATGTTTGCAAAAATAAGTACTTAGATCAGAATTGATAATAGGAGAGGAAGAAGAATAATGATTACTAAAAATTGAGTTTGTTTACACAAATTACAATAACAACTCTTCTGTTAGAAAAAACAACAGCAACAACCAAACTCGAATTGAAAAAATCAGATTAAGTTGATACTTGCTTAACAGCCTACTTGGCGTATCGGTCTAGAGTGATCGTACGTTACAAGCAGTTGATAGCAAAGTATTACAGATGATGGGTTCAATCCTTGTCGGCTGCGATCTGTTAATAATTTTCACATATAGAGTTCTTTTGACTATTAACTGAATAAATTTGACATTAAAAAAAGTTTTTCTGAAGATTATTATAACTGAATAATATGAAACTAGAAAGAAACAAACCAGGATGTCTCAAATTTTTAGAAAAATTAAATTTTTCTTTCACACTTTTCTCAATTCAAAACCATATATAATGGATCTATTTTTTTTTAATAAAACTAGTTAGATAAAAAATAAACCCCGCTTATAGCGAACTTTGCTTAAAACTTACTATTTTTGTTGGTCCCTCGGAGCTCGTTATTACCGGGTTTAACTGTACTAGATTCAATAAACCAATTTAAATTTTCTTACAAGAAATCTCTCGGGGATGTACAAGTCAATTTGTAAATTGACTTGACTTTAGTAATTTCCTTTTACCTTAGGAAATTACTAAAATACACATAAATGTTCACTACATAACCCACTGTGCAGTGTAGTTGGTATAATGATATTTTCAAAAAAGCATTTAAGGTAACGGTAATAATAACTTAAAAGCAAAAAGTGTTTTCATTATTATAATTATTATTATCATTACAGCGCCTTTTAATGAGAAGATAGTTCCATTTTTATATCTATATGTATAACTAAATGTGTTTGTGTGTGCATTTTCTACAACTACTACTACTACTACAAGTATTTACCAAATGTAGATGTATGTATGTTATTTTAAAACTTGAGAATATTTAGTCTTAACTAAATATTAACTCTACGAACTATATAAATATGTAAATGTTGATGTTTTTATATAACCTCCATAAAACTTAAAATATGGGGATACATCTAGTTTGTCATTTTGTTTGCTACACAACAAAAATGGACTAACAATAACATTTTTTATCAAATTTTTCCTAATTTAAAGCACTTTCAAGGGCAGTGTGTTGGGCAACAATAAAAAAGTTTATTTATAAATTTAATGTATTAAAATTAACATTTACAATTTTAACATGATAATGTTTTTAGGCTGGTGGCTTATTTTAAAAGTCTTGCAGGACGCCACACAGAGGGGTGAAATGCATCAAAAGTGGCGATTAATTCAAAAGATGAATTTTAACTTTCACAACCGTGTTTGGTACCGGGTGAAAGAAGATAAAATTCAACATCACTAACGGCAAAAAAAAAGTTCTAAGTTGTTTACTTTATTTGCAGTGTGTGTTTAAAGTTCAATAATTATTATTATTTTTGCGCGCATTGATTTAAAGTGAAAATTTTTATATTTCAAGTAATTATTTATTGTATTAAGACCTCTAAAATTGAAAGTCTTATAATGGATCCTTCTACTAAAAGTATTTGAGCTTGAAAATGTATTACTTTTAAAACGTATTTGAGCATATATTAAAAATTTTTTTGTTTAGAAAAATGTTTTAGAAATATTTAAAAAAAAATTTGCTCTAAAAATGGGGTATTTTTTATATAAATATTGAGTTTCAACAACTTTGTCTGTGAAAGAGTGAAAAACCGCTTATATGGTCTTAAAATATGAGATTTTACCTAATAAAACCCTGAATATCTGTTTGCGTTTTTTTGCGGTTTTGGACCAATCAATTTTTTTGTGAAAGGCCTCCAGTTGCTAAAAATCCATATGAAAAAAAAACAAACTGAAAATCAACTTGTTTTTTCATTATTTGTTGTCTTTATATTCCGTATGGTAGTTGTTACTCCAGCTAATGCGTGTGGTGTTTATTAGAGATGGGTGCGTGAGTAATTTTAGATCACGCACACTCACGCCCGCTCCATTTTTGGGCGTGGTTATAAAAAATGATATAATAATGATACAATTGTATTACTTAAAAGCAAAAACCAATAAAAATTAATTTGCAATGATTAATTGCAAGGGTCAAAGTGCCTCCCTACGTCCCCACCAAGCCCCTATCAAAAACGCCCCTTTAATTTTATTATTTTTTAGTTTTTTAAAATTTAGATGTTGTTTTTAAATACAGTCAATTTCCATATTTTTGGTATTTTATTGTTTTTGTTGATGCATTTTGCTTTGTGAGAGATGAGTGCGTGAGTAATTGGATGAAAACACACTATATAGCATATAACCTCTTCAACTAGACCTTGAATTATTGTGTTCTGATCCTGTAAAATTGAATTAGTTACTATTATTTAATTACTAAAAATAATACATATTTTATTTATTTTATATTTATTTACTTGTTCTTAAAATATATTTTGAAATCAAAGTTACAGCGAAAATTGCGGATTATGTTTTTTTCCAAAAAAAAAAAAAAAACAACGCGTAACAGGTTAAAACAAATTTCTTCCAATTTTTTCTTCTGAAATACTGCGTGTTTATTTATTTATGCTTATCCATTAACAAAAAATTGTAATCTTCTATTTCGTGACTTTTTAAGATAAATTTGTACATTAATGAGATTTAGTGAAAAACAAAAATTGAATTTTAAATTAAATTTATACTAATAAAAACACATATGATACATTTACTTTTTAAAGTTTTTGATAGCACATTAAGTTCGCTATAATTTGCCATTTTATTTATTAATGTATAGCTTTTTATTTTAAAGTTACAGCAAAAATTGCGAAATAAGATATTATATCCGAAAAACAATAAAGCGCCTAACAGGTTAAACATTTTTTTTTTCAATGTTTTTTTTTTTTCGAAAATGCTAGTTTTTATATGTTTAAGATAACTCATCAATAAAAAATTATACTACTAATATTTTAAAATTAAGTCTTCTATGTATTAATCGCCATTTTAGGTAGCATCCACCCCACTATGCGCCACCTCAGTTGACTATATAAGCTTAAGACTAAAAAAAGAAAAAAAGAATTACTGTTTTCATTTTCTTAAAACCAAAAAGGTTTGGAATTTGGATTTGTAACTTGGATGATAACTTACTTGCTGGTTAATATTAGGCACGTCTCCGAAACAGAAAATGCAAATTCCTTCATTTGTGTCTGCAATTCCAGATCATGTTGGTAACACTTGCAAAATAATGTAAGAGACAAAAAAGTTGAAAGAAAGTATGAAGTGAGGTTGAGATTGCTAGAAATAGAATTGTAGTGTTGGAAACTATCAAATTTTATTCTGTAGAAACTATAACTATTCACATATATAAAAAACAGTTTTCATTAACAAGACAAACCGACATTTAAAATCCTACTGATGATGACACTAACTGGGGTGTTTGAAAACGGTATGGGAAATACCAGAAATGTCTATAATTTTTAGAAATTCAATTTTTCTTCTGCATTTTTTCAACTTGAACCCTTATAATAATTATATTTCATTAATAAATTTTTTTTCATCAACAGTTTTTTTACAAATTTTTTTATTCATTAATTTCTTGATATTTTTTTTTTATAAATTTTTATTTGATTAATTTTTTGTTTATTAATATATTTTCGTCATTTTCTTTTGTAACAAAAATTTTTTTTTTATTAAATTTTTTTTTATCAATTTTTTTTTTTCATCAAGTTTTTTTTATTTCTTCAATTTTTATACCCTTCAACCACAGTATGGGGGTATACTCACTTTGTCATTCCGTTTGTAATGCATAAAAATATCGGTCGGGGACCCCATAAAGTATATATATTATTGATCTATGATCGATTATAAGTCATTCTATGAATGTCCGTCCGTCCGTCCGTCCGTCCGTCTGTATAAAACACGATTCAGTCCAAAATAAGAGAGCTAGACTCCTGAAAATTGGCACGAATGTGTCTCTTGGTCATAGGCTGGTTAAGTTCGGAAATGGGTAAAATCGGATCAGGGGGAAAAAAGTTCCCGCTTAAAGAACTTAAAAAAAGTCCCTAAAAACGCAATTTTTTACAGCTTTTTTTGCATTTTTGCTAAACAAATGAAATCTTTTTATGTTAGAAGGTGTTCAAAGTCCTGCACTTAGACCCCGGGGGCTACAAAATTAAGTTTTTTTTGGCCCGCCCCCTTTTGTGGGCGTGGATTTAAAAAAATCATAAAAATTATGAGCAAATTGTATTACTAAAGTTAAAAAAGCATAACAAATAAATAAGTTAACATTGATCGCGATGGGGAAGGTATCCCCAACCACCCCCACATAGCCCCCCTCCCCCAAACCCCCTCCCCAAAAAAAAACGCCTCTGAATTTTTTTAAATATATTTTAACATGTTGGAGGGTATCAAAGATTCGGCACAGCCGAATTTAACACTCTCACTTGTTTTTATTTCATCAAGAATTTTTTATTGTATTTGTTTTTATGAATTTTTTTTTTATAAAAAAAATTGTTTTTCGGTGACAGGACATAATCCCCACGGACATTATCCCCATAACGGAAATGGGGATTATGACCCAATGCATTACGGACATAATCCCCATATTAGTTGTGGGGGCATTATTTTTTTGTTTCTTCAAAATTTATTTTTCATCATATTACATCAATTCTAAAATTCTTCTGACATAAAAATGTTTAATTTGCTTAACAAGTGTACATTAACTAAGTCAGGCTGTTAAATGCTTTCGTGACTAATCTCAATACCTCAATACGGTGAGCCCCAGCGAAGTTTTGGTTGAACTTTAGTGTCGACGAAAAGTGTAAACACAGTTTGATTTCTACATGATTAAGTGTCACAAAACTGTTAAAAGCAAAATCGTAGCTGCTCGCATTCGCGAAATTAATGTTTTTTATTTTCTTAAATTTTGACACTGAAGTTTTTTAAATATGTTCAAAAACTGAGTACACAGTTTTAATTGTAATTATTATCAGGTCACAAAACAGTAAACATCATAATCCTATCTGCTCGTGTTCGCGAGAAATTGCGAAATAAATTTTTGCTGTTTTTGTTTTTTATCTATAGATAGGTTTCTTTAAAATTTCGTAAAAACATGGTATGCAGCTTTGCTTGTACTTGATCAAAGGTCACATCGAAATTTTAAGTGTTAAATTTCGTGAGATATCGCGAAATTGTATATATTTTTTTTTTTTTTTTTTTATTTTTATTTATATTTTTACATTGATTCTTTAGACATGGTGTTAAGACGTAGTATGCAGTTTGATTCGAATATGTTGAAAGAAATTAAAACTGCCCACAAAAAATTTATAGCTGCTCACTTTCGCGAGAAATAGCGAAAAAAAAAACTTTTTGGGTTTTTATGTTTTTATTAATAAAAAAAATGTTGAAAAACACGAAATGCAGTTGGACTCATGGACGTATACAGGGGGTGGGCACAGGGGGCACGTGTCCCCCCTTTTCGATTTGAAAATTTTTAAAAATTAATACACTGCAAGCATTGTACAAAAAATACACAGGTATCAAAATATTTTGGTTTTTAAAGAAAAGATTTTAGTTTTTTTATAAAAGCTCAAGAGCGTAATCTAATTTCATTTATAAAAAGCCATTTATATCGAAATATCTGTAAAAGAAGAAGAAGAAGAAAATGGTTTTATCTAATAATAATTATGCATGAGGATCATAAAAAAAAATGTCTAAAAAAATTTAAAACTACAAGATTCTAAGATTAAATTGTGAGATTCTGAAATATTTTTTTTTCTTATTGAAAAATTGTTAGATTTGGAAACATTTTCTCTATAGAAATTTTTGAAATTCTTAGTATTTTTTTGGTTAGAAGATCGAGAAGTGATTGTCAGTGTATTTCCATGGCGAACAGGAAATGGCGAGTGTTAAGTACAAGCAGAATTACCAGAATAATCTGGCCGCGTTACGACCTCAAAAGAACTCGCTACCTATTTCCTCTTAACATTTGGACTCATCTCTGATTCCAATTGTAGGAGATGTGATGAACCGAATACGGATGAAACAGTTGAACATATCCTTTGCAAATGCCCCGCATTGGCCAGGCATCGCAAACAAATTTTAGGCAAAGCAGAACTCGAGAATCTGGAAGAAATCGCAGTTATGGACCTTATGCACGTTAAATTGTTTGCAACATGAACTAACGCGTTTTATCCTCGTCGCTGAAGGAACATGTGGTATTGCTATGGACCAGCCGGTCTATGCGAGGAGTTCAAAATTTTGAGCTCCGCCACCCCTAACCTAACCTAGTATTTTTTTTATAGACAAACTATCAGGTTCCAAACTATATTTTCTATAGTAAAATTTTCATATTCTCAAATATTTTTATACAAAAATATATCAGATTCTGAAATAAATTCTATATAAAAACTTTTTAGATGCTGATTTTTCTATCAAAAAACTTTTTCTATCAAAAAAATCTTAAATTTTTAATCTTTTTTATAGAAAAATCATCACATGGTACCACGGAACAAGCTAAAATTTAAAACAGCGCGATCACCAGACTTTTTAATATGAATTTAATATGAATTTGGAATATCTAACAACAATTTTTGGATATAAATCTAAAATTTTCAATCTAGCACTTTTTCTGGGTTAAAATTGCACAAATGAACATAGTTTTGTAACTATACTCAAAAATACTTAAACCTCAAAAATCTGCCCAAAATACACCCATTTTGATCCATATGAGAATCTGCTGATTTTAGCAGACGCGGTTTGCTAAATTTCCGTCTGGATAATCTAGGTCGAGTCAGCAGAAAAATCTGTCAAAACAGACATTTTTATGGCTCTCACTTATGACTCTTACGTAAAGCACTAAATACGGGGGGGGGGGGGGGGGGGGGTAAATAGGGGTTAAATAGGGGGTGTAGTCATATTTAAATCGGCGATGACTAAAAAATATTTTAAAGTTGTTTTCCAATTTTTTTTTTTATTTATTTTGAATTTTGTGATTTCTCACGAAATTGAGAAAATATTATTTCGATTTTAACTGTTTTGTGACCTTTAAATACAGTTAAAACTGTATACTCAGTTTTTAAAAATATTTAAAAACCTTTTGGTGTCAAAATTTAAGAAAATAAAAAAACACAAATTTTGCGATATCTCGCGAATGCGAGCAGCTACGATTTCGCTGTTAACAGTTTTGCGACATTCATGTAGAAATCTAACTGGGTTTACACTTTTCGACGACACTAAAGTTCAACCTGCGTGGACAGAAAAGTTAAAGTTTTAAGAAGTCTGGGCTTAAGTTGGTGTTTTTAGAGGTTGGTTTAAGTCGTCAGGTAATGCTTTTTCGAGCTGGTTGGCCTTCATCCATTTATGAACAATACCAGCATATGAACACAAGACATAATCGTGCTTTATTTCGTGCGTCTTGTTCTTTGGTTTGTACTGCTGTATGATTTTCAATGACAGAATGTTTTAAATTCGATTTTGCCCATTAATAAAATTTACAACTCTTTTGGTTTGGACTAAAATAAAGAATTTTACGTGATAATGGTTTGCAGAAGATTTGGGTGTACTTGCCAAAAGAAAAGTTTTGTAGAAAAAATAATTTTATATTAATTTGCCATTCCATGCACAACGACTTGAAATTTTGTCAAGGATTCCATTAAGTTTATTTTTTTTTATCCATTTCTAAGACAATCTAGCTATTTACAAAGCAAGATACAGCCCAAACCCAGGTTAAGTTAGGGGTGGCGGAGTTCAAAATAGAGAACTACCGCATAGACGGGCTTGTCCCCATAGCAATACCACATGTTCCTGCAGCGACGAGGAAAACAAAAAGAGCTGTGAAAAGTCTCAGAATCTGAAACAGTTTTTCTATAGAAAAAGTCTCAAAGTCTAAGACAGTTTTTCTATCGAAAAAGCCTCAGAATCTGAGACAGTTTTTCTATACAAACAGTCTCAAAATCCGACAGTTTTTCTATAGAAAAATTCTCTGATTCTGAGACAGTTTTTCTATAGAAAAATAATAATGCTCAGATTATGAGGTATTTTACATTTAGAAAAGTCTAAATGGCTTGGACTCGAAGATTCTCAGATCCTGGAATTTTCTTATCTAATGTATCACCTTTGTCTTCAGCGATGGAGTGCTTGTTTGGATATATTCTTGAGTATTGTTATAATTTCTCCGACCATTGACATCCATTCATACGTTCTCGTCAAAAAGAGAAAATGGAACCGTTTGCAAGAGCTGTATTAGGGAAACTGCTTAAACCGCAAAATACATATAAATTTTTGATAATTTCTATAATTAAAAGAACAAAAAATTATTAATTAAATAGTTTTTGCATTTAATCTAAGAAAACTTACGGTTTTGGTGAAACAACCTGAGAAAAAAGTAAAATAAAACATTAAAAAAAAGATTTTGATGAAGAAAAAAATGTTTGAAAAAAAAAATTTCAGCAGGTGAACAAAAATAGAAGTTACAAACCATTTTGATTTTAATAAATGAAAACAGTAACGCTTATTTTCTTTTTTTTTAGTCGGTAGCTTATTTAGTTTAACTCAGGTGGAGTCCTGCATCATTTTTTAAATAAGACACCATTATCATGTTAAAAAACATTATCATGTTAAAAAAACAGTTCTATGACTGGTTAAACGAGTATTAAAGAACACACCATTTGTTTTAAAAAATATTTTTGTGCAAGGTGTATTATTTTCGGTATTGCCGAGCAAACCCATCTTCAATTTTCTTTCTTTATTCTTTATTCTTTAATGTTTAAATTTAAACAACAGTTCAACAATAAAATTATAACTTGTGTGATAATTAAAACAAAAAAATGTTTATTTGTTAGGTCTATGGCCGTACCTTAATCCTCAATGTTAATAAAGGAAAGTACAATGTGAATTCTTTTAATTACATATTTTAAGATACTTTGCATGTTTTTAATATTTAATTAGAATTTTAAGCTTTGTTTTTTTAGATGAAAGATAATTTTTTTGTTTTAGTGTCTGGAACCGTTTCTACTCATAGCGCGTTGGACTATTAGTCAGTTCAACAAAAAATTTTTCATATAATTATTTGCTACTATTTGAGCTTTTGGGAAGCCAATATGGCACTCAATCTATTGAGTTAAAACAAGCTTTTCCCGTTTTGAATTCTTATAAGAAATTTTAGTAGACTTTGATCTACTGATTTGAGAAAGCATTTTAACATGATAATGTTTTTAGGCTGGTGTCTAATTTTAAAAAAGTTGCAGGACGCCACCTCAGTTTGACTGTATAAGCTAACGATTAACAATGTTTTTTTAATCAATATTTTTTTCATCAATATTATTTTTCATCAATATTTTTTTTATCAATATTTTTTTTTTTTCATAAATAATTTTTTTTTCATCAATATTTTTTTTATCAAAATTTTTTTTTTATAATTTTTTTTTTTCATCAATGTTTTTTTTATCAATATTTTTTCATCAATATTTTTTCATCAATATTTTTTTTCATCAAAATTATTTTTTTCATCAATATTTTTTTTTCATAAATATTTTTTTTTCATTAATATTTTTTTTTTTCATCAATATTTTTTTTTCATCAATATCTTTTTTCATCAAATATTTATTTTATCAATAATCTTTTTTCATTAAAAACTTTTTTTTATCGACAAACACAGACAACCAGATTGATGGATATCACAAAAATGTCTTAGAAACCTTTACGGATCAATAATATATAAACATAATGGGCTCCTCGATCGATATTTCGATGCATTTTGCATGGAATGACAAACTAATATCGCGTTATTTTTTCTAGAAAAATGTTGCTGTAGAAAGATCACCTATTTATACAAAACATTATCATGATTCAATGGTTTGAGCAAGAGTACAAACTTCGCAGACATTTTTTAAAGTTCGCACCGGCCCATATAAAACAATTGATTTTTTTTTTTTTAAGGTTTGTTTAAAACGTTTTTTCTATAGAAAATAAGTTTAGAAATTAATTATATAATGCGCATTACGCATACAAATAAGTTTTTTAAACCGTACCTCAAGACAAATGAGCAATATTAAGTTACCACTTAATTAAATAATGATCATATGCAATTACAGTTTTTCACGGGAATTTTCAGGACGGGATTTCCCGGGAATTCCCGTAAATTTTCGATCCCGAAATCCTGGGAAATGGAGCGGGAATTCCCGGGAATTTTCGTTTCTTTGAAATTGTTGATTTTTCGACATCTATTCATCATTTTGTATGTGATTTTTTAGAGATTTTATTAAAATTCTTGATAATTGATGGCAGAAACGAACGCAGGGACCAGAAGGACCAAAAAGTATTCCAAGAGAGGACTTTTAACTAAAAACAGTCATAAAATCTGAGACTTACGAAATGAAAAAAGTCTCACAATATCTAAATCTTCGATAGGATATTACTTTTTTTCAGAAGCTAAAAAATAATTTTCTGAGATCTGCATTAGAAATTTTTTTTTTTTTTTTCAAATATTTATTTGCAATCTATTTTAAAATAATAAGCAAATTGTCTTAAGATAAATATTAACATAGGTTTTATCTCCACGGAGACTAAAACATCTAAAAAATTGTATATATACATGTATAATCTATATATAATTTAATTTATTTCATTTATACATATTTACAAAAATTAATAATGTTTATTTTCTAAAAGGAAGGTCTAGAACATGGTGTCTTTTTAGTCTTTTTACCTCATTACTGTCATCTAACAAACTAATAGCAAGCGGGTTAGGATGGTTACTAAGTCTTTCCATATATCTGGAGATAAATTACTTATTTCTTCTTTAACTTTTAGTATACGTAAGTCCTTGTGAATGTTATTGTTAGTTATGTACCAAGGCGCATCTGCGATCATTCTAAGTGTTTTTGATTGATACCGCTGAAGAATTTCGATGTTGGAGTTGCTTGCGGTGCCCCAGAGCTGTATGCCATAAGTCCATACGGGTTTTAAAATTGATTTATATAATAAAACTTTGTTTTCAAGGCTTAATTCTGATTTTCTACCTAATAACCAATACATTCGTTTTGTTTTCAAGTCCAAGTGATCTCTTTTTTTCTTTATATGATTTTTCCACGTTAATCTTCTATCTAAGTGCATACCCAGATATTTTACACAATCGGTTTTTGGAATATGTTCATCATTGAGAAAAATATTAGGACAATCGCCTTTTCTCAGTGCAAATGTAATATGTTGAGATTTTTCTGCATTTACACAAATGTTCCATCTTTTCAACCAAGAGGCTATGTTGTTCAGGTGTCTCTGGACCAAGTTCGAGGCTTCCTCTTTTGACTCATTACTTGCTATTAAGGCCGTGTCATCAGCATAAGTGGCAACAATAACATCTTCATCTACTGGCATATCTGAAGTATAAATAGTGTAAAGAACAGGCCCCAAAACGCTACCCTGTGGAATGCTTGCTTTAATTTCACAAACATTTGAAATTTCATTATTTACTTTTACATAAAAGGACCGATTTTGTAGATAAGAATTTAAAATTAAATAAAAGGGAGCAGGGAGAACCTTCTTTAATTTAAAAAGAAGACCTTGATGCCAAACTCTATCAAAAGCTTGCTTTACATCTAAAAATACAGCAGAGCAGAACTGTTTTTTTTTTCTAGAGAATCTCTAATTACATTAACTAAACGATGACACTGCTCAGGAGTTCCATGTTTATTCCGAAATCCAAACTGATATTCAGGTACAATATTTTTATTGTCCAAAATTGGCTGCAATCGTCGTAAAAATAGTTTTTCAAAAACTTTTGAAAAAACAGATAAGAGACTTATCGGCCGATAAGACATGATATCTGTTTCTGGTTTATTTGGTTTTGGAACCATCATTATTTCGGCACATTTCCACTGTTCTGGGAAGTGACTAAGCCTCAAAATTGAATTGAATATTAGTGTTAAAAATATAATTGCTTTTTTAGGCAAAGCTTTAATGTCTTTAGCACATATTTTATCATAACCCGGAGATTTTTTATTATTAAGCATTGTCACTTCTTTTTCGTTAGGGGATATGTGTTTGATAGGTAAGTCCATTTGACATGGACTATCGAGGAACATAGAGACTGAATTTTCATCATCAGTGTTATTAAGAGAAAATGGTTGAAAATTTGTCTTCAAATATTGAGAAAAACCATCAGCTTTATTTGTTTCTAAAGAAATTATTTATGTCTCTGGACATGATTCTTTTTAAATCGATAAATTGATATAAAATCTGTGTAAGGAATGACTTTGAAATTAACGGGTTTTTCTTTTAGAAACCAGAATTTTTAATTTTTTTTTAATAATTTTAATATTTTTTTGGGGTAAATTTTCTTGTAATTTCATTTCTCTGAAACTGTTACATTCAGTTTCATAGACATAATTGAGAAATTCCTCTGAATCAGTTTCATTGTTTTTTAGAGGCAAAGCGTTGAAATTCAATTGTAAAAAAGAACTGAGAGGAATTATAATAAATGATTGAATTTTCATTATTAAAACAGATAAAGCGATGTGAAATAACATATTCCCTTAAAACAGTGGTCGGCAGAAAGAGGGAACATTTTACATTTTTCTAAAACATAGCTTCATCTACCCGCTTTTTTAAATGCTACTATGACACTAAATAAAATATTTGTATTTTTAATGCTCTTAGTTGCGAGTTTCGTTGACGTTCGCGTTGTCTACGTGCAAATAGCCAATTTTATTATGCACCTGGGTGCAATGGGTGCTGACCACTGCCTTAAAAATACTTTCAAAAGACTTTGACATATTTGGGCCGTTTTTTTATAAATACTTAATAACAAAAATTGTTCCTTTTTTGTCCACAAATTTTTTATTTTTTTTTGTTTTAAAGGTACTAAATAAGATTTGTATATTGTTAATAAACATTATAAGTAGTGTAGTCACATTCATTAGGTTTTTATATATTTTTTTGACAAAAAATTTGGGCTTTTAGTTTTGCGGGAATTCCCGGGATCCCGGGAAATTTAAAAATGAATCCCGCTTTCCCGGGAAATGAAAAAGTCCGGGAAAAGAAAAACTCTAATGGCCATATATGCTAGCACATATCGAGGGCCTATATTCAAAATCCTCTATCTAAAAAACACAACTTTTCAGGAGAGCCAAAAAACTGTTTATTCCGCGCATTGTTAGAGCAATTAAAATTCGATATTCTACAATATTTTTTTAAACCAACTTCTGAATCTCACACATAATTCATTTTTAAAATTTTGCACTATTGTGGATTTTATGATAGATAGAGGGTTTTGTTTCGCAAAAATATTAAGTACATGAATAAAAATTATCAGATAGAGGATTTCGCATTTTAATAAAACTGAATAATTATGATCCCATTTACGACATCGGTGCTGATTTTTAAAATATTTTTTTACCGAATTCACCTTAATAGATGACAAACTGTTAAGTACGTTATGTAAAAAATACTAAAAAAAAATAAAAACGCAATTTTGGTCTACAGATGCTGATCAGCATCGCGATTTTTAAGATTATAGTTTTTGTTTCATAATGTACACAAGACATCCAAATTTTTACCCATATTATTCAAAAAAGTCAAACAAGAACTTTCAGAAAAAATTTGTTGACAAATTCATGTTCAGCATGCAAAAATTAATATGAAAACATGTAATGCATGATGAAATTATTCCAAAAAAAATATTTATAAATTAATTATTTGAAAAGATAGAGGGTCTTTCATTCAGGAAAATTAAGTGTGTAAGAGATAGAGAAAACCAAAAATGCAAATAAAATAGCAAAAAAAAAAAAAATATATTTTTGTTCTGAATTTTACACCATGGATGAGGGCCGTTTTACTGAATATTTTGCCATCAAAAAGTCATTTCCGTGAAAATAGTAGATAGAAGGTTTTGAATATAAGCCCTCGATATAATATAATATGCGATTATGTAGTCACCCATCCATAGCATAAATTATCATATTTGCTCGTACATGCGTTTGTGTACTTTATTTTTTGCTGGGTATTTTGAAAATCAACAACTTTTTTTGATGAGATAAAACTTACAGGAATATTAGTAACTTAACTTAACTTGTTTTTTTTTTTTTTGTAAAATTACCTTAGAATTTTGAACATTTACGCAAAAAATATTTTAAAATTACAAAAAAAAATATGTATAAATTTCGATCGAAAATTGTTTGTTGAAAAACAAGGAAAACTGTCAAATGTTTCTTAAATGAGATTACGCGACTTTTTATTGTAATTTTACAAGGTGTTTTTATACCCTACACCACTCTGTGGTACAGGGTATAATGAGTTTGTGCTGATGTTTGTAACTACCCGAAATATTTGTCCTAGACCTACCTTCCAGTATACCGATCGACTCAGAATTACTTTTTGAGTCGATTTAGCGATGTCCGTCCGTCCGTCTGTCCGTCCGTCCGTCTGTCCATCTATCGGTTTTAGCACGATACAGGTCGCAATTTTCAATCAATTGACCTGAAATTTGAAATTTTTTTTGGCCCAAGGACGAAGCCTATTGAAATTGGAAAATATCGGTCCATGTTAAGACCTAGTCCCCATACAAACGCCCCCTTTGAATTCCGCTTAAATGCCTATGAAAACCATATTATAATAGCTATCGTTTTGAAATTTAACAGGTAATAATATTTTATATGCACAAACCATCATACCAAATTTCAAAGGAATCGGTTCAGTCCTTCAGGTAGTCCCCATACAAACCACCCTCCCGATATTCACATAATTCCCTCAAAATTCATAAAAATTAAAATATTTGATTAAAATTTTATTTGTATGTGTTAAACGTGTACATGGGTAACCTTATCAAATCGGAATACATTTGGGCCGTTTTTGGGCTTAGTCCCCCATATGAAAATTTCGACCGATATTCAGTAGATGGGTCTATTGGCAAAAAATAAACCAATTTCACTAAAATTTCGATCTGTGTGTGTTTTCTACACTAAATAAAGATCTATCAAAAGATAGGTCCAAGCGGTCCATGTTTGGACTTAGGGCCCATTTTCCGGAAAACACTAGTGTAGGGTATTATATGGTCGGTATTGACCGACTATAACTTTCTTACTTGTTTTTTTTTTTAAATTATTGAGTTTTATCCAAAAAAGTAGAAATTATCTATATTTATATAAATTTCTATATTTTTTAATGCATATTTTAGAATCTTTAGTGCACATTTAACTAGGCACTTAAAACATATTTTTTTAGTGCATGAAGGTCCTGTCACTGATATTTAGCTTTAAGAATAACATATAAAAAAATTCTTTATATTTGCTACAAAAGTTCTTAAACAAAATAGATTGTTTCTTAAATTTGAATCGCAACTTATACCTATTTTACACTATCACACTTTTCCATTTTACACATCAATATTTACCAACTATCAAAAGATTTATGTATTCCTTGTTGATCATATCAAATAAGTGAACAGTTTCTGGCAAAAATTTTGTGTAAAATATTTTTCTATCACGGTGATATTTCGCTTGTGTAATAGAAAAGTATAATAGTAAAAAGTGGGTATTAGTTTTGATTCTTTGTTTCACAGTGTAATAGTATAAATCACAAATAGTTTTCAAAGTAAAAAAAAACTAACATAAATTAATTTTCCTAAGAATAAGAGAAAACATTATTTTAGTTTCTTAGAAATCTTATTTCGTTGCCAATGTTAATTCTTACACTGTTTGGCTTTTAATGCCATACTTTCGAAATAGTGCCTTAAAGTTTTTGGGTTAAGGGTTCGTTTTTTTTACAGTTTTTCTTCTACAGCATAACATACGTTACACATTTTATATCTTAAATTGAACGTAAGAAGTATAAATGCAACGGTTTAATAGAGAAAATGTTGTAGAAGAGCGAGAAAAAGTTAGTTTTAAGAAAACCCAATATGCGTTATTATCGTTTATAAATCTAAAACTTTTTTTAACCACATTATGTTGTGAGTTTTAGTGTTACTTTGTTTGCCACTACTTATGCATACTTTGAAAAATTGTAGTGGGGTGAAAACTTGCAAAAAAAAAACATTTAATTTGTTTGGTTTTTTAACAGAAAAACAGATACATTTTTCTTTTAAAAAAGTGTATTAAAATCTGAAACTTTTTCTATAGAAAACATTAAAAAAATCTGTGAATTTTTCTGTTGGAAATATGTTAAAAAATTTAGTCAATTTTTTTTTAACTTAAAGTTTTTACTCAAAATAAAGGGACTAGGACTAATATTTCGGATAGTTACAAACATTAGCACAAACTCAATACACCCTTACCACAGAGTGGTGTATGGTATAAAAATATAAGATATGCTAAGTTTTGTGATAACACGTACCATGTACTTTCGGCTCGGATTCTTCAATTTCTGAAAACGTTATTAAACAAATCTCGCACAAATACCATATTTTTGCATGAAATTTATCAAATATATCCTAAAATCTAAATATTCAAAAAAGTGGGTGTGTCCCTGGCCTTAATTTATTTTTGAGTTTTGCGGATTTCAAGGAATTTGATTGTTTTACAATATTTGTTTATTTTTATCACTAAAATACTTAAAACCTTGTTTTTGTCAAACTAAACAAATTACACTAAAAAGGTATGAGAGCAAATTTTTTTAGTCACAAATTTTTTTGTTGGTGTCAAATAATTTTTTGAGTTTAAAATTTTTTTTTAATGACCAAAACACCTTTTTTAGTATATATTTTAACGGCTCCGACACAATGTCGGAGTACTCTGTACTACAGAGTACCATCTCTAAAAATAGAGACAACATTATACAAAAAATGTGTAAGTGCAAATGAGAAAGGAACAAAATCCACTCTCTGGCACAGAGTACTCCGTCATTGTGAATTCAGCTTAAAAAACAAAAAAAAAAAAAAACAAAACTCAAATAGATCCAAAAATAAATTGAGAAGCGGGCTATGACTACTTTTTTGAATATTAACTTAATTTTTAGGAAGCACTTAATAAATGACTTGAAAAAATAGTAGTTTTGGGAAATTTGTGAAAAAAAACATAAATTTAAATATACTCGTTCAAAGTACCCCCGAAAATTATATGAGGGTGCTGTGGCTTAGTGGTTAGCCCGTTGGACTACTAGCCAGCAAACCTGGGTTCGATTCCCGGCTCAGGCAGAACAACATTTTTTTTTCAGATATTTATTAGTTTCTATTTATAACTAATATCTATCGCAGCACCCTCCTTCGTTGATAAATAGCACTAAAAAACGTCAACGAAGTAAAATAATAAAATAATGGCTATTAAATACAGCTTCAAAAATAATTCGCCAGATCAATAACAGATGGCGATGC
Source organism: Pegoplata infirma (assembly GCA_963921195.1). Lineage (NCBI taxonomy): Eukaryota > Metazoa > Arthropoda > Insecta > Diptera > Anthomyiidae > Pegoplata > Pegoplata infirma. Next base: position 192,014,651 of record OY992536.1, read on the forward strand.
AACAACTGTACTCAAAATTATCAACACGCGCAATTACAGTGTTGCCATACTGAAGCCCTTCTATCTTTCAAATCTTTCATCGCTCTTCTATCCCCTTTCCGAAAGAAACATCACGGTTATAGTAGTAATGGATAGGCAGCATTGCCTGGGCGTTGTTTCTTAAAAAAAAAAAAAAAATAGTTTTTGATATTTTATATATTCAAAATAACAGAACCGTATATCATTTAATGTTAATCCGATTATCTTTCCCCTTATTTTGCTTAATATGTATGATCTTTCTAATATAATCAAAAATAGAAAATCCGTCGTACAACTATAAAGTTATAATTTTTTTTAACACATTTGCTAATAAAAAACCTCAAAGCGATCGACAAAAAATCTATCAGTATTTCCGTACTCGAATTTTTATATCATTTTTTGGTTTAATACAGCGTTATGTTTATATTAATATGATTTAACCATCATTAAGAGTTGTTCAAATGGTGCGTATAATTAATAATAACATGTGTACTATATAATATTAATAATACGCACCGTTGCAACGCGTTGAATGCTAAATTAATATAATAAATTTAAATTAGAGAAGCGCTCGTGACACTATTTCTTCGTGATTCAAGTGATCTACACGTTTTTGTAGGCAAAAATAAAAGAAAGGAAAAACACACTTAAAACCAGTGAATAAACAATTGAAAACCATCCCAGTAATTATTCATTTGTTTTAACAAACATCAACATTTATTTTTTACTGTTGACAAAATTTTCTAAAATAAATAACATTAAACATTAAAAAATTACGTTTTTTTCACTCTTTTTTACCAACAAATTCGAAAAAAATAACCAACGAAAACATTAAAAATTAATAATAGTTCTGTTATTTTTACCAACAAATTTCAAAAAAATAACCTACGAAAACAATAAAAATTAATGATTTCGTAGGTAATTTTTTACAATTTTTTATTGAAATATTTTTTTTAAAATTTTTAATAACATTTTTGGGGAATCGATCCCGCAATCAACTACATTCTGGCCAGACACTCTACCCATCGTTCCAAAGTCACTTGATACAAACATGTTTTTATATTTCTATAAATAACTAGCTATACCCGGTCCGCGTTGCTGGCCCTAAGAAAAAAAACTGTTTTATATTGCCTCTTAATTTAAATATAGCGTCGGACAAAATTAAAGCACAGGTCCGGGTCAGCTAGTAACCTTTGGTTCCACCCTCGGTTAGCAATATCTATAGAGAAATCTCAACAAAATCGGTTCAGCCATTTTTGCGTGATTTCGAAACAGACAGACATATTGTTAAGTATAGTACAAAGGGGCGTGTAATTTAACGCATTTTTATCGAATCGTGATAGTCTAAAGTTCCATGTGCATCCTCGATTAGTACTATCTGTGCTGCAAATTTCATTGACATCAGATTTGCCGTTTTTGTGTGATTGCAAAAGAGGAGGAAATAACTTTTTATTTATGAAAAACGGGATTGACATTTTATACCCTTTTGCCGAATCGCGCTGTACATATGACCTACAGTTCTCGCTCAGTTAGTTCTATCAGCAGTGCCAGATTCGGCTTATCCGTTTTTGAGTGATTGCAAAACAGGCAGATATAACGTTCAGTATAAAACAAAGGGGCGTGGCAATTTAAGCCTCTCTGTTTAATCGTGGTCATTATAGTACAAAGGGCGTTGCAATTTTGATCCCTTTTTCCAATAACGATCTTATATGGCCTACATATGCACTTGGTTAGCACTGTATGAAGTGAAAATGTAAAGAGAATCGGTTCAGCTGTTTTTGCGTGATTGCGAAACAGGCAGACAAAGTCCAGTATAGTAAAAAGGTGCGTGGCATTAACGCCCCTTTTTCCAATAGTAGTATAATATAGCCTATAGTTCCGCACTCGGTTAACACTATCAGTGCTGAAAATTTAATTAAAATCGAATCAACAGTTTTTGCGTTATTGCGGAGCATGCAGAAATAATATTCAATTCAATACAAAGGGGCATAGCATTTTACGCCCATTTGTACGATCACGCTCTAATTCGGCACATAGTTAGTACTTGGTTAGTACTATCGTTGGTTTAAATTTCATCAAAATCGGTCCAGCCGTTTTTTATATATAGATGTCACTAGTGGTGCAATGTAAAAATTCGATTTTGCCCACCCCTCCGCCCACTGGCAAAAACGCATGGCATTTTACGCCCATGCTCTAACTTGGCATATAGTTAGTACTCGGTTAGAACTATCTTCGGTTTAAATTTCGTCAAAATCGGTCCATCCGTTTTTTATATATAGATGTCATTATTGGTGCAATGTAAAAATTCGATTTTGCCACGCCCCTCCGCCCAAACTCAAAAAGTGAAAAATCTGACCGCACAGTGTTACTCCCTGAGCTATTTTGAATATTCCCTGAAAATTTCATCAAGATCGGTACGGCCGTTTTCGAGTCCATACGGAACATACATACATACATTCATACCCACATACATACACACATCCATTTTTATATATATAGATTTTTTGATTTTTTTTTCTACAAAAAAATAACTGACTTGTGTAGGTAAAAACTAATGATATTTCATTAAAAAATACCAACAATTTAAAAAAAAATTACTTACACAAATCATTAAAAATTTAAAGAATAATCAGTAGTTTTTACTTACAGAACAAAAATAAATGACTTTAAAAATTGAGTGATAATGAAGGTCTTTATTTTTTGGTGTGTTATTTTTGAAACAAAGGACAGAAGAAGTCATTAATAAAAACTGAACATCAAATAAATGTTTTTTCTTTTAAAAACGACTAAACGGAAAATTTTTAAAATAAACTACAAACAGTTAATGACATAATTTTTTGAGTGCACGCGTGATCGTGAGGGAATTTAATTTTTACTCACGCGACCGTGAGTGCGCGTGATTACAGAAAATTGTGAGTGAGCGTGCGAAAATAATTTTTATTTTGTGAGTTTGTGTGATTGTTTTGTGCTCTCGGAAACAGAAACCGTGTAAGAAAATTGTCAGCAAATTGAAATAGAGGGTAATTAATTCAAAATTGTGATTTAAATACATTTTTATGATTGATTTAGGAAATTATTTACTTTTTGACCAAGAATTCGAAAAAGTAAAATAAAAATTTGTTTATTTTAATTTTAGTTTCTCACGTGAATGTGAGCAGAAAAAAAAATTCGTTCGAGAGCAATATTTTTATTTGGTGATCGTGAGCGTGCGTGAGTTGAAGTTCACTCACTCGCCCATCTCTAATTTAAATCATCCAAAAACCAACGTAGGTTAGGTTAGAGGCGGCGGAGTCAAAGATTCCTCACAAAGACCGGATGGTCCATAGCAAAAACACTACAACTCCTCAGCGACGCTGACAATTTTTTGAATATTGGAAAAGTGTATGTTAAAGTTGTTCATATTTTTTTATTCTAATTGAAATAATTACCTAAGTTTTGCAAGAATTCCGAACTCGATACCATCAAGGATGCCATCCGGACATTATACGGAAGGTCAAAATGTCTTTTTTTTATTTTGTCCTTATAAGTATCCGAATTTTGCAATACATTTCTTGTTCAAATCAGATATGTAAAGAAGACACTCCAATAAAGAGAACCTGGGTCTAAAATTCAAAATCCGTTCAGCATATCGTGAACCTATATTCAAAATATGCCAACTCAAATTTGACCGAAATGAGTTTCCGATGGCAAATAGCTCGCCTATGCAATACCCATCTGTCACAAAAATTTCAGAGCAAAAAAATAATTTTTTGTCGTTTTACATCAATATTTGTTATTCTGCTATCTCAAAGTACATATTTTTTGGTGAAAATAAATGCCAACTCCCATAGTAAATTACCAAAAATTTTTCAAAATTTAAAAAAAAAAATAGACCACATATCTTATTGCAATTGCCATGCTGAACACGAATCTGGTAAATATTTTGATATCTACTGACCAGTTTTCGAGATATTTCCATTTTGAAAATATCGGTAAATAGTGTTTGCAAAAAAAAAAATTGCTTATACATATATATGTAACTTTCAAACTATGTATCAGATTGAAACATTTTGGGTGGGGCGAATAAAGCTAATGATATAAGCTTTCAAAACAGTTAGTTTGGAGTGACACTATTACAATACAGAGTGAGTTACAGAGTACCAAAGTTGACCACCCCGAGTTTAAAAGGCTTTTGGAGCTAGTAACTTTTAAAAATATGCTAAGATTTTTAATTTTTTTTTAGTTTTTGCAATTACCGTACTAAGGAAAACAAAATCCAAAAAAAAATTAAAAAAATTTTTCAAAAAAAATATATTTTTATTTTCCGACAAAATATGCCAACTCTAAAAAATATTTGTTTTTCAACATAGTAATAAATGCCATCTCTGAAAAATACGCAAACAAGTGAAAAATATGAAATTTTTGGCATAGGTAAAAATTGTTTAGAATATTTTAACCATCTTATGGAAGGTACATTGTTTATTTTTGCAATAATATGCGAACTAACTAGTTTTTTAGCTCTCCTGAAAAGTAAGCTATTTAGAGTTGGCATTTATTGAATATAGTTCGACGATATACAAAAATATTTGCAATAGAAGTCAAAATTTTGAACCAATTTTGCATTTTTTTCATAAATTTTTTTCGTACCAATTTTAACGATTTCACCGTCCGACAAAAATTAAATTAAGTCGTTGAACACGAACTGGATAATATACGTTTGAAACTAGAGACTAAATGTAGTAAAAATGCATTTACAGTTTTTCTTTTCGTGACCCTGTTTCCATTTAAAAGGACTTCAAAGTTTTAGAGGATTAAATTTTATTAAAATTTTTACTTGTCCTATGATGCCACTATTGATAGCAAATGAAATAGAAGGATCTCTCTAATTTTTCTTTTTTATTATTTTAACATATCAGGAGGCAAGTTACGTCCATTCAAAAATGTGTCCTACAATATCATTAAAAATTTTCAACAAAATATTTTGATAAAGTTTCCAAACGACTTTATTCACATCATTTTATCCTGATATGGCAAAATAGAAAAATGTAAAAATTAGGGGAGATCCTCCTCTTTCATCCGTCACCAGTGTCATCCTAGGAATATTACAAATATTTCAAAAATATTTTTCAAAATGTGTCCTTTAAAACTTTGAAGTCCTTTTAACAGGAAACAGGATCACGAAATGAAAAACTGTAAATGCAGTTTTACTCCATTTGATCTCTACTTTCAGATGTATATCATCCGGTTCATGTTTACTATTGGCTGCGGGACGGTGTTTTTTGTTAAATTTAAAAAAGTTAAAAGACATTTCATAAAGTATTTTTGCCTCCTAACAATGAATGTGTCATCAGAAAAACTGTATCACATCGCCTTCTCGAGATATAAGCATTTTCAATTTTAATGGAACAAGCCCTCAAAACCGTTTTTTTTTTAATATTGGAAATGCGTATGTTAAATTTATTCAATTTTTTTTTTTATTTGAACTCCCAATAAAACAACATAGCTTTTGGAAGAAATCCGGACTCAGTTTGCTCAGGGATACGATCAGGACATTAAAAGGAATCTCAAAATCTCATTTTTCGGTTTTATTAAGTGTCCGGGTTTTACAATAAATTTCCTGTTCGAAGCAGAGATGTAAAGTAGACGCTCCTATTCAGAGAACCTGGGGCTTGGTCCACAAAAATTGAAAATGCAAATATCTCCTAAAACTTTTGTTTTGTAACTTAATATGACGCAAAGTTGTGCATGTTTGGACACGTGTATGAGGCTTTCCACACCAAATGGCCCGACACAGAAAAACACGTGTGCCATGAATGTTTGAATAGGTGGTATATTTATCTATACCACCTACATATATTGAATTAAGATAATTGCGTTTTTGGTTTTACAATTTTTGAAAAACTGGGCAAAGGAGGCGGGGTTAAATATTGGAAAAATATTTTGAGGATGTTTATTCTGGCTCGAGGTCATTATTTTCTTTACTAATTAAAACCATGTTATCCTCATAGCATAATTTTCAAGAAAATTAGTTTTTTGTTTTTAAATTTATTTATGTTGGTCATTTTTTATCGACACGTGTTTCGAAATTTGTCAAATTCCATTGTCAAGATTATTTAGCAAAAATAGAAACGATTTCCTACAAAGTATCAAACGAGTCTAATGACAAATCGTTTGTGCACAAACTAAAGTATTGTTTGTTTTAAATATTTTTGTGGGTTATTGACAATCGTTGCCTTACTAGTATAGTACAATTTCATCGTCTTTCTAATTCACATTGTGGATAGAGTCTAATATGTATTAATACTTTAGTTTGTGCACAAACGATTTGTCATTAGACTCGATTGCTACTTTGCACACTGGGCCGAGATGGTAGGTTTTTTGGCCAAAAGTCTCTACAGGTCGTAAATGTAAATCGATTTTTTTGAAATTCAGAATATAAGCCTATATTAGGGTAATAAATAAGTGACTTGAAACTTTTTGGAATCGGACCTACAAGGAAACTGTTTCAGGGTGGACACTTAATTTTTAATAAAATTTACAGATGTTATAGATGAAGCAAATGAAGAGCCACTTGTCTTTTGTTTATGTATTTGAATTGAAGATGGTCTCTGGTCCCGTAATTGCGTGACTCAAAAAAACATCGTGATTCACGCGTGAGCGTGAGTGATTTTCATTTAAATCACGTGATTATAGAGTGATTTCCATTTCAATCACGTGACTATATTAGAATAGTAAATAAGTGACTTGAAACTTTTTGGAATCGGACCTTCAAGGAAACTGTTTCAGGGTGGACACTTCATTTTTAATTAAATTTACAGATGTTATAGATGAAACAAATGAAGAGACACTTGTCTTTTGTTTATGTATTTGAATTGGAGATGGTCTCTGGTCCCGTGAATTGCGTGACTCAATAAAACAACGTGATTTATGCGTGAGCGTGAGTGATTTTCATTTATATCACGTGATTTAAAAGTTTTCAAAAATTGAATTGAAAAAAGAGTTTAAAAGTAACGTGATTCACGCGTGAGCGTGAGTGATTTTCATTTAACTCACGTTAATATACCGTTTTCCAAAATTGAATTGAAAAAAAAAAGTTTATTAAAAAAGAGTTTAAAGGTTTAAAAGTAACGTGATTCACGCGTGAGCGTGAGTGATTTTCATTTAACTCACGTTAATATACCGTTTTCCAAAATTGAATTGAAAAAAAAAAGTTTATAAAAAATTGAAAAAAATTAAGTATAAAAAAATTAGGTATAAAAAATGAAAACCCCCTTTTTATACCCATCGTTATTAAAAGTTCCACGCCCTTTTAAAAAACTGTCTGGGCCAGAGTTATCCTTTCTATGCACACTTTCCAAAAAAGTTGCCCGCTTGTGTCCGTTTTCAAAAATGGAATTTAAATAAAATTTATAAAAAAATTTAAAAAATTTAAATAAGAGTTTATAAAAAATTAGATTTTTTTTTTTTTTGAAAACCCCCTTTTTAAACTCATCGTCATAAAAAGTTCCACGCCCTTTCAAAAAACTGTCTGGGCCAGAATTACCCTTTTTATAAGCACTTTCCAAAAAAGTTGCCCGCTTGTGCCCGTTTTCAAAAATTTAATTCTAATAAGAGCTTATAAAAAATTGGAAAAAATTATTATTATTTTTAAAACTCCCTTTTTGAACTCATCAAAAGTTCCACGCTCTTTCAAAAAACTGTCTGGGACAGAATTACTAGTTTTATCCCCAATTTCCAAAAAACTTTCCCACTTGTGCCCATTTTCAAAAATTGAATTGAAATAAGAGTTTATAAAAAATTGGAAAAAATTTGTTTTTTTTAAAACCCTTTTTATACTTATCGTCATCAAAAAATCCACGGTAATTCTGGTCTGGACCAGAATTAGCCTTTTAACCCCACTTTACAAAAAACTTACCCGCTTGTGCCCGTTTACACAAATGGAATTAAAATACCAAAAATTAAAAAAAAAAAAAAATAAAAAAAGTCTGTGAAAACCCCCTTTTTTAAAACTCATTGTGATCAAAAGTTCCACGCCCTTTCAAAAAACTGTCTGTGCCAGAATTATCATTTTTATTCGCACTTTCCAAAAAATTTACCCACTTGTGCCCGTTTTCAAAAATTTAATTGAAATAAGAGTTTATAAAAAATTGATTTTCAAAATATAATATTTTAAAGGTCGAAAAAACAATTTTTATTGTTTAATAAAAATTAATCAGTATTGGAAAAATAGTTAAATTTGTCTCGAGTTCGCTTGATAAAATTTTTATCAAATTATTAAAAAAGGCACCTCAATTTAAAAAATCTACAACTTGTATATTATAAATTCATAAATTAAATAATTTTAATTTATTTAAAATTTCTTAAAAAAGTCAATTTATCAAAAATCTGGTCACATTTTTTTATACCCTCCACTTAGTGATAGAGGGGATATATAAGTTTGTCATTCCGTTTGTAACTCATCGAAATATCGGTCTGGGACCCCATAAAGTACATATATTCATGATCCCCGATCGATTTTAAGACATTCTAGCGATGTCCGTCTGTCCGTCTGTCCGTCGGTCCGTCTGTCTGTGGAAATGGTGATCACGACCAAAATACTACACGGATATGACTGAAACTTAACACATTTATTGAAAGTTCTCCTGAGAAGTTTGGTGTTGCATTTGAGCGATATCGGTTCGGCGGTTTAAAAGTTATGAACGAAAATGTAAGGACACCTCAAAAATTTTAGTACATTCAACATAACCTAAAAATACAAAATGCTTTAATTCGGCTGCTGGTTGACATATGTGAACATAATTGAACACCAAATGGTATTTAAACATGTACGATCATATTTTTTGACAAAAAAAGAAAAAAATCGCGGATTTTTTTTTTACCAAAAATTTTTTTCGCGGAAATTTTTTTTAAATTTTTTTTTAAATAATTTCCTTTTAAAAAAGGTATTTTGCAATAATCTTTTTGAAATTGTGGAGGGTATCACTACATTCGGCAAAGCCGAATTTAACTTTTTTACTTGTTTTTTCTTAATTTCTTTTTTAAGTTTAAATGTTTGTCAATCCACACAAAAAATTCAGGAGGGCATATTTCGTATTTTTTACGAAAATCGCATTGTAATATTTGATTTCATTAAAATCCTGTAATTCATATTAACTTAAAAAAAAATGTGGCGGAGTTTTGATAAATTGAATTTTTTAAAAAATTTCAGAAAAAATTAAATAAAAAATTTGCAAGAATGTTAGTTTCTGAGATTGTGGTGGTACATTTCGTTTTAATAACTCGACAATAATTTGACAATTTTTCGAATATTTATCCACACCTCCTAGCCCACTTTTTCAATAATTAAAAATTACATTTTATTCCCCCCTCATTTGAGCCACTTAAATATGACCTTAGGCCGTTAAAAAAAAAATGTCCCTTTATTTTACTGCTCTACGAAATAAAACAGATTCCATAAAGATCGGAGGGCGACACTTTATTTGTGAGTCAAGTGCAGTGTTATGATAAAACTTTGTACTTGAAATTTTAGAAAAAAAGTAGTTCAGTAGCGACTAGCATTCGAGCAAGTCGATTTTTTCTAATGCAGTCTAACGCCAATTGTAGGAGTTGCAGTAAGGCAATCGGTGGTGTTTCCGTAATGTGCCAAAATTGCTGTGGTCTCTTTCATAAATTGTGTGCCGGTGAAGACACTGAACATGTTTATGAGCTTCTTAAATTTAATAAAAATTATTCATATAATTATAATTAGGGTTGCCATTTGCATTTTGAGAAAAAGAGGACGTCAGCCTCAAAAAAGGAGGACATTTGACCCAAAAAAGAGGACAGTTTTTTTTTTATAAATTAATTTAAAAAAGTTAACAACGCGATACAATATGCAAAAAAAAAATCATTTTTATTAAGAATATTTTTTTTTTTTTTCACTAAGAAAAATATATTTCCAATTATGTTTCAATATTTTGGAAAATCAATTCAATTATATTTTGGAAATATCTATTTATAATTAAAAAATTTTAAGTTATATTTAAAAAAAATTCTAAATATAAGTCAAAAATGTTCAATATATATCAGAGTTTTCTATTTGTACCCTATGTTTTCCCAGTGGAGTGCTTTAAAACTATAACAAATGTAATGAAATACAACAAAGATAACAAAAAACACACAAACATTTTTTTCTACTCCAGAATACATAGATATTCAGCTCTTAACTCATTACCTATCGCGACACCTTCATACAAATGTAAGTAGATATTCAGTAGATAAGAACTACTTCAGGGAAGTAGTTGGAAGTTGTTTGAAAGCTCGAAGTACATCTTATCTACTGAATATCTACTTACTTTTGTATGGGAGTAACAACTTTTTATGGAGTAGAAAAGAATGCCTTTGCATTTTTTTCTTGTGTTTTTTGTTATTTTTGTTGTATTTCATTACATTTGTTGTAGTTTTAAAGCACTCCAAATAGAAGTACTCCGCCCTTTTTTTGCTGGGTATTTCAAAATTTTCTAAATGCATTTCAGAAAATTTTATTTGTTTTTCAAAAATGACCATATTCATATCCAAATGTTTTAAATAATTTTAAGAAAATTACTTTTCAATTTACATAAATAAATTCAGATATTTTAATTGTATTTTAAAAACTTCCATTTTGATTTAAAAATTATATAAATGCGTTTCAAAAAATTTCATTTGTGTATCAAAATCTTCTGAAAAGCATTTGAAAAATTTTGAAATACATATGGAAATTTTTGATATATACTTAATTGGAATTTTTTGAAAAGCATTTAGAATATTTTGAAATATAAATGGAAATTTTTGAAATACAATTCGAAATTTATAAAATGGAATTTTTAAAAAACATTTATAGTACGTTCAGATTGGCCTCGAAACCCCGTTTAACGAGGTTTCGAGCCAAACCTCATTTGAAAATACGTATTTTCCCTTACAAATTTAAACCTTTTTGTAGTGAGGTTTCAACGAAAGTACGATCGAAACCGTATAAATTTCAAATTTTTACCACTGTGCGACAATAAGAAATAGGGAAAATGGGAAAATGACAAAAATAAAAAAATAAATAAATCAATTTGTTTACAAAATTTCTTTAAAATATTTATTTATTTGAAATAAAAATAATACGTAAACGTGCAAAAAATAATTTCCGCGTAATTAAATTAGTTTAAAAAATATATTTTTTGTGTGATATTTTCCGAAACCTACATATGTGTCAAAATTGTTGTGTGTGAACAGGTGAGTTTTTAAATTGAAAATTCGAGCTTTCAACGGGGTTTCGAGGCCAATCTGAACATAGCATTAGAAAATTTTAAAATACAAATGCACTGTGGTTCCAAATCCAAATATAGGTGGACAAAAGTCTAAAAAGTTTGAATCTTTAAATTAAAAAAAGGTAGGTGTTTTAAATAGCTAACAACATGCCTAGACTAAACGCAAAATAATTTCATTATATAAGGTCTTTAACTTTGTCTCAGCAGAACTAGAACATCAATGTTTGTTCACCGAAATTTTTGTATTTGAAAATTATAACAAGTGAATTATTTCCAGGAGATTTCCGTGGTTTATATTTAATATAGCAATGGGTATATACTTATTTAAAAAATTTTCATTGGTTCGTAAATCTTTCCTGTTATCTTGATATCGGTTTTTAAAGTTGGGGTCATAAGTAAATAAAAAAAAAATTAGATTATTAATCTTTCAAAGCTTGCCGAAAAAAACCGCTCCAAGTTGCGGGCAAGCTACTATATACATCTCTTAAAGTAACTATCAGAGAGTATGTTTTATCACTCATCTCATCCAGCGGCGTCCAGCTGCATTTTTTATAGCGCTTTTAAAAAAGCGATTTTTTTATGCAATTTTTAGAACTCACCAAAAAATGGGACTAATATTCAAGATCTTCTGCACATATTTTTGTAACAAATAAATTAACAGTATTTTCTACAATAGCTACATCACACATTTTTCTTTTCCCGCAACTCCAGAAGCAAAAAAATGATTAAATTCGACTATTCTAGAAAAAAAGTACATATTAAAAGTAGTTCGACATAGCTGGACTTTACTGTAAAACTCAGAATGGCTTTTTATATATTTTTTTTTATAGTTCCATTAAATTTAGATACCAAAACCAGCAAAATGTATTTAACTTTTTTAGTTGTAGCGAAAAGTCCACTTTAGTTGTAGTTATTATAGTGAAACCCACTGTATTTTTAAAAATACTAGAGCTATCATTTTTTAAATATTTTTTTTTGAAATCAGCGACTCCAAAAACATAAAATATAATGGTAAAATACTTTTGTCCACCTAGTTTTGGAATCGGAACCACAGTGAAATGGAAACTTTTGAATTACAATTGCGAATTTTTGATATACAATTTCTGGAAATTCAAAAGGAATTTGCTTTATACTATGTTTAGACCAAACAAAAACTAACTTGTTTTCGCCAAAAAAGCATTTTGGAAAACCAAACTGTTTACACCGAATAAAAAGAGTTTTTGTTTGTCAAATCAAATTAAATATTTTGTAAATTCACAAAAAAACACAAAATTACAATAGCCACACGTTTTAAAAAAAATTAAATTACACATTTATTTACTTTTTTTAACGATTTGAATATTAATTTAACAAAAAAACAAATATTTTTATTTTGACATTCGTTTTTACCAAAAGAAAATTGAAAAAAACATTCACACTGAATTAATAGTAGCATAGACCACAACCTAAATTCTAGTTTTTGTTCAGTTTTAGTTGGCAACGCAGTTTTTAAATTGTATGGAAAATTTATGTAGTTTTTGCCAAAAACCAAAAAAATATACAAAAACAAGTTGTTTTCGTTGGTGTAAATACCGTATTAAATCATTTAGAAAATTTTTAAATGGAAATTTTCGATAGACAAATCTTTTTTCGGAGAGCAAACTTTAAGATACACAACAGCTGATAACACCACCCGACAGCCAATATTAAACATGAACTGGATGATATACGTCTGAAAGTAGAGATGAAATGGAGTAAAACTGCATTTACAGTTATTCATTTCGAGATCCTGTTTCTTTTTAAAAGGACTTCAAAGTTTTAAAGGATACATTTTGTAAAATATTTTTGAAATATTTTTTTTTTTTTTAATTTATCCACTTTTCTATTTTGCCATATCAGGATAAAAGGATGTGAATATCGTCATTTGAAAACTTTATCAAAATATTTTATTAAAAATGTTGAATGATATTAAAGGATACATTTTTGAAAGGACGTAACAAACCTCCTTTTTCCTGATATGTAAAAATAATAAAATAGGCAAATTAAGGGAGATCCTCCTCTTTCATTTGCTGTCAATAGTGGCATCCTAGGACAAGTAAAAATTTTAAACAAATATTTTATAAAATTTAATCCTCTAAAACTTTGAAGTCCTTTTAAAAGAAAACAGGATCACGAATTTAAAAACTGAAAATGCTGTTTTACTACATTTAGTCTGTAGTTTCAAACGTATATTATCCAATTCGCGTTCAATAATTTTTTCATTTTTGTCGGACGGTGTAATAAGTGATGTCAACGTAGTTATTTTCGCTCTACAAAAAGTGCTTTTTTACGCGAAATATACGAGTTTTTAAGTGTTTTTTTTATTATGCGAGTTTTGTTCTCAAAAAGTTGACATTACTTCTAATAACCAAAAATACAACAATGCAATAACTCAAACGTTAAGAAGTAATAACAAAAATTTATGGGGAAAAGTGCAAAAAGTAGGACAACCCCGGACACTTTCTAAAAAAGAAGTAGGACTGCCCCGGACGCCCTAAAAAAGAGGACGGTGTCCGGGGAAAAGAGGACGGATGGCAACCCTAAATTATAATAATTGCGCTAATTCTTTAAAAGATTTAAATGCTGTTTTTCAATGTTATCTAACGAAAAAAGAGAGTTAAAATCTCTTTTTGATGCCCATATAAAAAACAATGCTGATAAGAGCACAGAGAAAAATAAATTTCCAACTGAATTTTTCAGTTGTACCAACTAAAAATTCGGTTGCCACTACTACATTTCGCTGTAGCAGACGAATTTTATAGTTTTTTCAATTAAAACACAGTTGTATCAACAAAAGTCAGTTGTAACTACCGATATTCAGTTGTTACAACCTTAATAAAAATGCGTCAACCGAATTTTTGTTGCAATAACTAAATTTCAGTTGGAAATTCGCAAATTTGTTTTGTGTGTGAGTGTTTTAAATTATAATAAAACATTTGCCGAAACTATCAAAAATGCCAATAATGACTTACAAGAAAACGTCGTTCACCTTCGCCTAATTATTTTTCATCAATCTTTGCTACTAATTTTTCTGATGGTCGATCTTTTAATTCTAATGCTGTTGTTGTTCCTGCTTTAAATGGTGATGCAAATCATGATGCTGTTGTTGTTGCTATTGAACGACGAGATGATGGTGAAAAAGGCCTTGCACACAGAAAATAGATTCAGTTGTTGCAACTGAATTGTTTGCCAACTGAATTTTTGCGGTTGCACCAACTATCACAGTATTCAGTTGCCTCTTCTGCCAATTCAGTTGTCTCTACCGGTAAATATCTATCATAAGAACCGAATATTTTCATGTTAAAATTGACATTGGTTATACTGATCGAAATTTAAAAATCGTTATATAGTTGTACCAATCAATATTTTTTTAAACTTTAAACTTGAAATAAAAAATTTTAATATTTTTTTTCTAGCAATTTTACTAATATATTTGATTGTAAAAATTTTATAATTTAAATAGTGAAATAAATACATACAATAGAAAAAACAAATTTAAACTGATAATTCTGATAGAAAAAATTTAACATCTAAGAATTTTTCTAAAAAAAATTGTCTTAGAATCTGCGAGACTTTCTAGAGCAAAAATAACTCGAAGTCAAAATATATCTCTTAAGAAAACATGTCAATGAAAAAATCAAAAAAATATCTCCGACTTCTAGAATTTTTTTATGGAATCATATCTCAGAACTCTAGTATTTTTTAATAGGAAAAAAGGAAAAGTCTCACATTCTGAAATTTTTCCTATATAAAAAATCTCAGATTCGAAGAAAAAGTCTTAGTTTCTGAAAAATTTTTCCTATAGAAAAAGTCTCAGATTTAGAGTCATTTTTCCTATAGAAAATGTCTCCGATTCTGAGAATAGTTTTGGATGAACCTTTCCTAATTTCAATATTCTGGCATTTACAAACCTTAAATTTGTTACCACTCTCTGGACACTTTGGACTGTAAGGATTTCTTAAAAAATGTTCCAAAGTTTTTTATAGTTGGCTCAAAAACGATTTTATTGTCGACTTCTGGGTAAAATATCATCTTTAGCATCTGCATTAAAGTTGCGTGTGGAAATACCTAAAATAAGATTTATTTATTTAAATTGATTGCATTTCGGCAGTGGTATCAACTTACCGTCAAAATTTGTTATACTTTTTACGAAATTTTAATGAATTTTATTTAAAAATTTAAAAAACGTCTGAACACAATAACATTTTTGTTTTAAATGATTACTATTTTCATTTTTCTTTTTTAACGAAAAACGTTTTTTAATTGAAATTTAATCCTAACGACCAATTATTAGTTAAGAATACCAATTCAAATTTATAATTTAGTAAAATTTTTTAAAAATTGAGAATTATTGAAAATTTGATTAAGTTAACCAACATTTTCAGTTGTGGATACTATTACCTAATGTTTTTGGAATTTATTAATTTAAACAAATGATTATTGGTCGAGAGGGAAAATAAAGACTAAATGAAACGGTTGTACTTACTACATATTTTTTAAAAACTTTATTAGTTTTTAGTTTGGGTATATTAACCAAATTATTAGTTGTTGATACATCCATTCAGTCATGATTGAAAATTAATTATTACTACTGTTATTTATTTGGTATGGTGATAAAAAATTTACATATCCCAGTAAACAATTCTAGTTGGATTAATGTAAACAAAAAGAGTCGGAAACACGTTGTTGTTGGAGAGAACAATAACAAAGATTTAGGAGTTATTGAAGGTTCACCTTTCTTTCTTAAAGCCTAATGTAACTGCTGAGCAAATTATGGACTACTAGCAGGCCCGCCCGGAACTTTGTCACCGGTAATATTAAATAAAGTATTAAAGAAGGATCAGGATTAAAGTCCCCATTTCTGAAATTCTCCCCTGCAGAATATTTATTTTTTTTAGTGTTAATCTTTCATAAAAACTATTTAGAATAAACAATAAAATTAAAACCCCTCGGGCTAAAGCCCGGAATCATAATCGTTTCGGTAAACAATTTTCTTTAAAATTTGCAAGCCCTTATATCGTAATTATTGAAATCATGTCAATCCCCGTATCATTTCATTTCGTTCCCCATTCTATTCCATTTCGTTCCCTATTCTATTCATAACAATTCATTGAATTCCAATTCATTTCGTTCCATATAGGCTTCACTCCTTTCTGTATAACATGTGTTAAAGAAATAAAAACATTTTAGAGTCGTTATCCCAATTTTACTGGCCCTTTGTTCCACCTAGGAGTCCCAGGAATTTATATATATATATATCCCAATTGATATAAAAAGTACCATATTACCTTACCTCAACCAATTGTGTACTCCTTTTAACCCTTAAAAATTTTAATTTAAATATATTTATGTATGTCCTTCTCTTCATTGTTAACTTTGCTGGAGGGTTTCAGGGAATAGTAAAAGTTATACAGTACATAATTTACCCTTGTAACCCCATTAAAATCTAAATTTCCTGAAGGTTCTTTTTCAAAATGATTTTTTGAGCTGGAGGATCCCACATTTCAAGTTTCTATCATCAATATTTTAGGAGATAGAAAAGGTTACAAAGTTCACTTCTTTTCACCTATTTTCTCTATTAAAATCGGAATTTCCAAAAATTTTTCAGAATGTTTTGAAATCGGATGAGTAGTAGGGTGTCCCAAAAAAAAAAAGTTGTCCGGGCTCAAGCATAATTTGAAAGCTTATAGGGTAAAGTATTTTTGAGATTTTTTTCAGATTTTTCGGAAAAGGTTTTAAGGTCGCGCAAATCGATTTTTTGCTGAAAATCCGCTTTGCCGCCCGTTTTTTTAACTTTCCTTATAAAATCGTCAATAACCAAAATTAAAACCCCTCGGGCTAAAGCCCGGAATCATAATCGTTTCGGTAAACAATTTTCTTTAAAATTTGCAAGCCCTTATATCGTAATTATTGAAATCATGTCAATCCCCGTATCATTTCATTTCGTTCCCCATTCTATTCCATTTCGTTCCCTATTCTATTCATAACAATTCATTGAATTCCAATTCATTTCGTTCCATATAGGCTTCACTCCTTTCTGTATAACATGTGTTAAAGAAATAAAAACATTTTAGAGTCGTTATCCCAATTTTACTGGCCCTTTGTTCCACCTAGGAGTCCCAGGAATTTATATATATATATATCCCAATTGATATAAAAAGTACCATATTACCTTACCTCAACCAATTGTGTACTCCTTTTAACCCTTAAAAATTTTAATTTAAATATATTTATGTATGTCCTTCTCTTCATTGTTAACTTTGCTGGAGGGTTTCAGGGAATAGTAAAAGTTATACAGTACATAATTTACCCTTGTAACCCCATTAAAATCTAAATTTCCTGAAGGTTCTTTTTCAAAATGATTTTTTGAGCTGGAGGATCCCACATTTCAAGTTTCTATCATCAATATTTTAGGAGATAGAAAAGGTTACAAAGTTCACTTCTTTTCACCTATTTTCTCTATTAAAATCGGAATTTCCAAAAATTTTTCAGAATGTTTTGAAATCGGATGAGTAGTAGGGTGTCCCAAAAAAAAAAAGTTGTCCGGGCTCAAGCATAATTTGAAAGCTTATAGGGTAAAGTATTTTTGAGATTTTTTTCAGATTTTTCGGAAAAGGTTTTAAGGTCGCGCAAATCGATTTTTTGCTGAAAATCCGCTTTGCCGCCCGTTTTTTTAACTTTCCTTATAAAATCGTCAATAACCACGAGTTTCTTCACTCCTGAGGAAATATTTTTAAAGCAAAATGTCCAAACTTTATTTTTGTGTGCATAAACTATAAGTTTTGGCAACTCTTTTGCTCATTTGGGTACCCTACATAAGATTTTTTCGTAAATTTTCCATAAATTTTGAAAATAACGCTTTGTAACTTTTAAAATTTCTATGAAAGTCAAAAAAAGTAATAATGCAGTTTGAAAGATAAATTAATTCTTTATAATTTAGCAACAATAATTTTTGAATTCGCTCTTACCGTTCCAAAGTAATACCATTTTAAAGCTTTCAACCCATTGTATAAAACTAATAAGAAAATAAAATATTGAATTTGAAAAAGATATTGTCTTCCACTATTTAATATCTTAGGGTAAAAACTTGGAAATAGGCTATATATGATGGGTTTAAAAGCTGAATACCGGGACTATGAGATGCAGCTTTCAGAAATAACAAACAAGAGTGTTAAATTTGGTTGTGCAGAATATTTTATGCCCTGCAATATGTAAAAAAAATAAAAAAAATATTTATAAACATGTTTTTTGACAAGGCAGTCTTGGTGGTCCCAAGCGGCGGCCGTAAGGGGAGATCTTCCCCCTCGCGATAAATATTACCAATACATTCATTGTGCTTTTTCCACTGAAGTAATCAAATTTTCATCATTATTTGAATTAATCCGCGCCCACAAAATGGGGCGGGCCAAAAATAAGCATTTTCTTATTTCCTAGGCGCAGGTACATGACTTTACATATCTTCTTTTACAAAAAAGTTGTATTTTTTTAACAAAAATACAAAATATAATGTAAAAAAATACGTTATTTGTTGATTCTTCAAGGGGCAACTTTTTTCCCCCTTGACCGATTTTTCCCATTTGTGAAGATAACCTTCCTATGGCCATAAGACATATTCGTGCCTAACATCAGGAGTCTATCTCTTTTATTTTTGACTCCATCGTGTCTTATACAGCCGGACAGACGGACATTTTGACCTACTATCCTAAATTACCACCAAACGTGACTTGTTAGGGAGTTGCTGAAAGCAGTTTTGTGTTCAGCATAAAAAAATCTTAAGGATCCAACTTTTCACATTTCTGTTACTGACCAAAACTCGAATTTTTCAGGTCTTTATAAGAAGTTTATTATTTTACTATTAGTTTTGTACAATGGATAGAAATCTTTAAAATGGTATTACTCTGGAACGGTAAGAGCAACTTCAAAAATTATTTTTTCTAAATTATTTAGAATTATTTGATCTTTCAAACTGCATTGTTACTTTTTTTGACTTTCATAGAAATTTTAAAAGTTACAAAACGTTACTTTCAAAATTTGTGGAAAATTTTCGAAAAAACCTTATGTAGGGTACCCAAATGAGCAAAAGAATAGCCAAAACGTTTAATTTATGCACACAAAAATAAAGTTTGGACATTTTTCTTTAAAAATGTTAACTCAATAGTAAAGAATATCGTGTTTATTGGCGAACTTATAAAGAAAGTTTAAAAAACGGTCGTCAGAGCCAATTTTAAGCACAAAATCGATTTGCGCGACCTTAAAAACTTTTCCGAAAAATCTGAAAAAAATCTCAAAAATACTTTACCCTATAAGCTTTCAAATTATGCTTGAGCACCCAAGAAAATCGAATAAGGGTTTTCTTTTGGGACGCCCTAATGAGTAGTTTCGGAGTTTTAAATTTTAAGGTTTAGACCCAAATTGATCTTTAAAATGGGCGCGGTCAATGTAACCTACCCCAACTCACTCTGAAGGAGAATTCTAAATATTGGTGAAATCATTTTTGCAACCTCATAAAAAATTTCGAATGTTTTAAAATTTTACTTCGATGAACTGTAGCCTATGTCTAACCTGAAGGACCATTCTTAATATTGGAGAATATTTTTTTTAAATCGAATGAGTAGTTTCGGAGATTTTGAAATTTTAAATTTTTTTGGTAAAAGTGGGCGTAGAAATGGGCGTGGTCAATGAAACTCAGCATATTTCCACTCAGAAGAACCATTCCAAGCATTGGTGGAAAAATTATGGAAATCGGATAAGTAATTTTGAAGATTTTTAAATTTCAGGTTTCTTGGCCAAAAAGTGGGCGTTGAAGTGGGCGTGGTCGATGAGTCCTAGCCTATCTCCACCCTGGAGGAACACTCTAAATATTGGTGAAAACCTTTTTGAAATCGGATGAGTAGTTTCATAGATATTTAAGTTTAAGATTTTTCGCCAAAAGTGGGCGTAGAAGTGGGCATGGTCGATGAATCCTAAACTAAGTCCACCCTGGAGGAGCACTTTAAATATTGGTAAAAACATTTTTTAAATCGGATGAGTAGCTTCAAAGATATTTAAATTTTAAGTTTTTTTTTGCCAAAAGTGGGCGTAGAAGTGGGCGTGGTCGACTGAGCAGCATGTCTATCATGAAGATCCATTCCAAGTATGCATTGCACTATGGTTCCAAATCCATTTTTTTTGGCAGAAATTAAAAAAATAAAATTTAACAAATTTTCAAAAGCTTATACATTTCCTTAATGTCAACACTATGAGCTGTCAAGAAAGTATAATGAAAAAAAATTGGTGCCAATACCTTCAGTTTGCTAGACTTTCAAAGTTGAAAGTTTTAAGACGTATAATAAAACCGGAGTGAAATCAATATTACACTTATACAAATGGCAAATGGGAAAAACTAAAATTATAAAGAGGCTAAAGGGACAAATTGAAACCTAAGGATACTAGTTCTTATTTAAAATTCCTATTTTACAGTTAATGCATCCTTGGCGTTATCCTTGGATATTTTGATTATGAGGATTTTGGAGCCAAAATAGCCTATATATTTCGTGGACAAAAAGTTGTGTTTGGGCACGAACTTGCATTAGTCTTTAAACATGAAAGTGTTTTCAATATTGTATATTTAATATTAAAATTTACATCTTGCCAGCATTTTTTGGCAAACTCCCACAATTTCCATTTTAGTTTAGCACAAATTTCGGCCAAATTTGCTGTTTTTTGCGTGACACGGTTTCAAATTATTTTATTTTATAACTGTTTTGCCTTCCGTAAAGCTAATTAATTAAGAAAAATATATTTTTTAAAAAAAAAAAAATTTTTTTCCAAAAAAAAAAAATTAAAAAAAAAAAATTTTCCAAAAAATTTTTTTTTTTTTTTACAATCGATTTTTGATTGCGCTAAGAGATAAAAATCATCCCAGAACTCATCCAAGTGACCTTTTTTCATTTTTTGAATTTATGCCAAAAAAAATCCATTTGGGACCATAGTGCATTGGTAAAAAAAAAAATTGAAATCGGTTTAGTAGTTTTGGAGATTTTGAGTTTTTTAAATTTTACGTTTTTTGGCAAAAAGTGGGCGTAGAAGTGGGCGTGGTCGATGAAACCTAGCCTATATCCGTCCTGGAAGAACACTCTAAATATTGCTGAAAACTTTTTTGAAATCGGATGATTAGTTCCGGAGATAACTTTCTACAAACAAACAAACAAACAAAAAAACATACAAACATTACCTCTTTATAATATTGGTATAGATATAGATGTAGTGGAATACTCCAAAATAGGAAAACACAATTTAGAATGCTACACATTAGTTAAAGTGAATACGGATTTAAAAACTCTTCGAAAAATTTCTTTCAAAGTTGGTATCACCGCTGGACTTTATAATGAGCTGTTAAAGCATTCTATGTGGCTTTAAAAAAAAAAAATAATAAAAACAATCAGTCATGATATTTATGGGACACAAAGGTCTTCTATTTTTAATAATTTTTTAGAAAAAATTTGTTAGTTTTTTTCCACACAAAAATTAAAAAAAAATAAAGATTTTTTTGTCTTTCAAAATTTTGTAAGTAAATGTTTTCTTAATTGTTTTTCAATGTATATTTGAAGAGCTATAACTCCTAAAGTATATCGAAGGCCTATATTCAAAACCCACTATCTTCCATTTTCACGAAAATTACATTTTGATGGCAAAATATTCAGTAAAACTGCTTTCATCTATGGTGTAAAATTCAGATCAGAACAAAAATATTTTTTTTGCTATTTGATTTGCATTTTTGTATTTCTCTATCTCTTACACAAATAATTTTTCTAAATGAAAAACCCTCTATCTTTTCAAACTATTAATTTATAAATATTTTTTTAATTTTGCACGCTGAACATGAATTTGTAAACCAAATTCCAGAACCACGATTTTGATCCACTGATGCTAATTTTGTCTGAAAATTCTTGTTTGACTTTTTTGAAAAATATGGCTCGAAACTTGGATGTCTTGTGTACATTATGAAACAAAAAAATTAATCTTAAAGATCGCGATGCTGATTAGCATCTGACCAAAATCGCGTTTTCAATTTTTTTACAATTTTTTTACAAACATATTAAACAGTTTGCCAACTTTTAAGATGAATTCGGTAAAAAAATAATTTGTGTCTGAAAAATTAGCACCTGAGGACCAAAGCAGCGATTTCGGAATTTTTTATAAGCCGTTATCATTAATAAATCACGTTAAAAATTTACCGATTCCGTAAATAATATCACAATAATTCATTTTTATTTAAATGCAAAACCCGCTATCTGATCATTTTCATTTATGTACTTAATATTTTTGAGAAACAAAACCCTCCATCTATCATAAAATACCCAATAGTGCAAAATTTGAAAAACGAATTATATCGTGAACTTATATTCAAAATATGCCAACTCAAATTTTACCGAAATGAGTTTCCGATGGAAAATAGCTCCCCTATGCAATACCCATCTGTGATAAAAATTTCAGAGCAAACAAACAATTTTTTGTCGTTTTACATCCATTTTTGTTATTCTGCTATCTCAAAGTACATATTTTTTTGGTGAAAATAAATGCCAACTCCAATTGTAAATTTCTAAAAAAATTTACATTCTTTTATAGTTTTGTATGGGATATCGATTAAAATTTTTTTTTGGAAAATTTTCAGAACCCGTTATGAAATTTCCATTTTTTAAAAAAGTCAATTTATCAAAAATCTGTCCACTTTTTTTTATTTTTTTTTTTTTTAAGTTTAGATGTTTGTTCATCCACACAAAAAAAAATCAGAAACACGTTCTTCGTTTTTTTCGAGAAAATCGCATTTGAATTTTAAATTTCATAACAATTTTGTAATTTGCTTGTATTTTCTAGTTTTAACGTTGCGAATGAGTAATATTAATTGCATAAATATTTCTCATTCGCAACGTTAAGAGCCGGGTCACAATTGGCACCACATTCGGTAACCACAAAATGTTTTCATACATTTTCTATGAAAAGCAAAAAATCGCTTTGTAGTCGACCACACTGCGGCCAGAATAGATTCTATTCTATTTTTGTAGTGCTCTCTCACCACCCTCTCATTTTTCTCAAATTTGTATCAAGTAGCGTTGCCATATGTTTAACAAAATATGCTAATTTTTCCAATTGGAGTTAATATATTGTGTGTGTGTTGCACACAAGAAACATTGTATACCTGCTTTTATAGGAGAACAAAAGAAAAAAAATTGATGTGTGACTGATATGAGCGTCTTTTTATACCCTCCACTCTAGTGATAGAGGGTATATATAAGTTTGTCATTCCGTTTGTAACTCATCGAAATATCGGTCTGGGACCCCATAAAGTATATATATTCATGATCCCCGATCGATTTTAAGACATTCTAGTGATGTCCGTCTGTCTGTGGTGATCACGGCCAAAATATTACACGGAGATGACTGAAACTTAACATATTTATTGGAAGTTTTCCTGAAAAGTTTGGTACTGCATTTGAGCGATATCGGTTCAGCGGTTCAAAAGTTATGAACGAAAATATAAGGACACCTCAAAAATTTTAGTACATTCAACCTAAAAATACAAAATGCTTTAATTCGGCTGCTGGTTGACTTATGTGAACATAATTGAACACCAATTGGTATTTAAACAAGTACCAACATTAGGGCGGGTCGATTTGTATGGATCGAAAAAAACTGAAAAATCGTATAGCAAAAACAAAATCTACAAGAAATTCTAAGAAACTTTTCCAAAGAAACCATTGGTCTAAAATCAAACCCTATACCGCGCCTAACGACATGAAAATCCGTCCGTCCGTCTGTCTTTCTATCTGTGTGAAACACTCTAACTTTCAAATGTTAGAGGAAGAATGAAAAATATATACGGCAAGCTGCTGAAGCGTGGCGTATATATTTGTTATACTTCCGGTCAGATTAATACTAAATTTTAGCGAAATCTGTTAAGTGGTTCATAAGTTATTAGCAAAATGAGGAATTTTAGATGGGTTTAACCCGAACTCCCGTGTTGAAAAAAACGATAAACACGCTTTGCAAAAGGAATGGTAAGCCAAAAAAAAAATATTTTAGAAATTATTTTTGTCACTCAAAAAAAAAAATATTACACTCAAAAAAAAAAATTACACTCAAAAAAATTTACACTCGAAATTTTTTTTTTAATTTTTGCAAAAAAAAAAAAAATACTCAAAATAAATCAATTACTTATGTAAAAAAAAATATTCAGTTATCAAAAATTTTTATCGAACACAGCTTTTTTCCTCACCGATATGCAACTCTCCAATTTCATCCCACAAAAGTATCTATGTGTTTTTTTTTTTTTGACGAAATATCATTATGATCCTCAATGACATACATTTATTTACTAACAAGGGAAGTATCTCAACCTTTATGAACCTATTTGCCTGAAACCTAAAATATATATCAAAGAGACAATTCTAAGGTTGGGGTGTCTCGGCTTATCGGCCATATCGGGGATTTAAGGGTTCAAAACATGGGTCAAAAAATGGTGAAAAAATTGTTTTTTGTATTTTTCAGCCATTTCTTTTTAAGAAACTACATGATGTTTTCATATGAGAAGAAAGGTTTTTTTAATGCCTATCCAATGATGGCATAATCTTGTAAAAATTCGGCTTCTTTAAATATTTTTTTCAGGAAAATGTGTAAATTTTAAGGGGTACTAATGTGAAGACATAGACCTACGATATCCATATGGATAAGAAATAATCTTTATTTAATTTAAATCGACCCGTATTTTTGCCCTAGATGATATTCCTGTTAGTTCGGAAGTTATCAAAATTTTCCCGAAGGTCCACATGGTTTCATAAGGGGACAACGAAATTTTTAAACACCGATATGGCCGATAAGCCGAGACACCCCTACCTTAAAATCGTCTCTTTAATATATATTTTAAGTTTCAGGCAAATCGGTTCATAAGTGTTGAGATACTTCCCTTGTGAGTAAAATCCGCTGCACCAGCTTCCCTTTGTAATTAACATACAAAGGCTTTGTTAATATACTGCAGCCCAATGTAAAATAAATAATGCAGTAAAATTTTCATTGATTAATGATAAAAGCAGCGATTTATTGTTAAAATTTCTTATTATAATTTTTCGTCTATGGCGTTTTCATTACAAATCAATCTAATTATTAATTTCTCATTTCAGGGATTATGTCTAATATACTTGCCGGTCATAATCCCAAAAATTGTTCGAATTATATACAGCGGCAATTAGTAAAACATTCCCGCTGGATATGTATATAAAACTATGTTTTCTTTACATCTGAGGTGTAGGGTATGTTCAGCAACTTTGTAGAAAATATTATGGCAAATATTTTTGTGAAACATATTAACCCTCTAACTCCCTCTCAGGTAGGGGGAGGGTGGGGATGAAATGTTCTACAAAAATGTTGCCAATAAAATTTTACTATATACCTCAGAGCACACCAAGGCCCAAAAATTAACACAAACACCAAAAAAAAGTCAAGTTCTATGTTTGCTTATGAAAAAAAGTACGGACGGACAAATCTTCATGTCGTTAGGCGCGGTATAGGGGTTGATTTTAGAAACATGGTTTCTTTGGGAAATGTTCTTAGAATTTCTTGTAGATTATGTTTTTGCTATACGATTTTTGACAAAAAAAATCGACCCTCCCTAACCAACATATTTTGAGACAAAAAATAAAAAAATCACGGATTTTTTTTTTTACCCAATTTTTTTTTCGCGGAAATTTTTTTTTCGCGGAAATTTTTTTTTCACAAACATTTTTTTTTTTCAAAAGTGATTTTCCTTTAAATAAAGTTTTTGCATTAATCTTTTAGAAATTGTGGAGGGTATCACTACATTCAACAAGGCCGAATTTAACTTTTTTAGTTGTTTTTTATAAAATGTGTCCGGTCGTCTGTCGCTTAATTTTAATGTGTCGCTCTCTCTTTTGCAGTGGTTCGTCGTCGGTGGTGCCAATTGTGACTTGGCTCTAAACCAAGAAAATACAAGCAAATTACAAAATTGTTATGAAATTTAAAATTCAAATGCGATTTTCTCGAAAAAAACGAAGAACGTGTTTCTGATTTTTTTTTGTGTGGATGGACAAACATCTAAACTTTTAAAAAAGAATTTAAAAAAAAAAAAAGTGGCCAGATTTTTGATAATTTGACTTTTTTTAAAAAATGGCAAATTTCAGAACGGGTTCTGAAAATTTTACAAAAAAAAATTTAATCGATAGCCCATACAAAACTACATAAGAATGTAAATTTTTGAGATTGTGGTGCATTCCGTTTTAATGTGATACATATTTAATCAAGGCAACTCGCCACAAATTTGACCATTTTTCCAATATTTGACCAAGCTGGAACATTTTGGGTGGGGCGAATAAAGCCAATGATATAAGCTTTCAAAATAGCTAGTTTGGAGTGACACTATTACAATACAGCGTAAGTTACAGAGTGCCAAAGTTGACAACCCCGAGATTAAAAGGCTTTTGGAGCTAGTTACTTTTAAAAATATGCAAAGATTTTTATTTTTTTTTTAGTATTTATTTTAGTTTAGTTTTTGATAATCCATACCATACTAATGAAAACAAAATCAAAAAAAAAAAAAATTAAAAAAATGTTTAAAAAAAAATATATTTTTATTTTCCGACAAAATATGCCAACTCTAAAAAAATATTTGTTTTTCAACATAGTAATAACTGCCATCTCTGAAAAATACGCAAACAAGTGAAAAATATGAAATTTTTGGCATAGGTTAAAATTATTTACAATATTTTAACCATCTTATGGAAGGTACATTGTTTATTTTTACAAAAACATGCGAAACAACTAGTTTTTTAGCTCTCCTGAAAAGTGAGCATTTTAGAGTTGGCATTTATTGAATATAGTTCGACGATATGTAAGATTCAGTAATTGATTTAAAAAATATTGTAGAATATCGAATTTTAATTAAACAATACGCGAAATTAACAGTTTTTGGCTCTCCTGAAAAGTTGTGTTTTTTTAGAAAGAGGTGTTTGAATATAGGCCATCGATATATCGGATTTCTATAATTAAAATTGAAATGGAAAACTCTCTTCTTTCGACGAAAAGGTTCAAAAAACTTGTCTCATCAAAAAAAAAAAATAATTTTTAATGAATACTAAAAAATTATTTAAACATCTAGCACCACATTTGAATTTTAATTTTCAATAACTCACTACAGTTACCAACTGGCATACTTAAAGACATTTCGCGGCCTTATTTTTTTAAGGTGGTATTTTTAAAATTTAACTTTTTTGACTCTTTCCCCTTAGGCAGCATATTTCTTATTCAAAATAAAGGTAGAAATATAGAAATGTGTACGAATGTAACGTAAAAGTATCGCCAAAAGAAATGGAATTGCTTAAATGTACATACAAATATAAATGAAATCACTTTGAGATTTTGTTTCAGTTGTTGTTGTTGTTTTTAATTTTTATTTATTTTTTTTTTTTTTGCTAAACAGTTTTTTTTAAAGCTTTTAAACGATTTGCATTGCAACGAAGCAAAGTTTCAATTGAAAATCAGCCAAATGGAAATATTATGAACGCTTCAATCGATGATTTAAGCGTAGTTTTGTGTTGTGTTATTGTTTTTTTTTTTGTATTCGTTATATTTGTTGATGTTTTATATTTATTTTTTTTTTTTTTTTTAAATACCCTACAATCATACTGCAATATATGAAAGGTAATTTGAATACGTAATAGGGTTTGTAATACTTGATCAATTTTTTGGGAGCTGATTTTTAGTTTCTTAACAAACGGTAGAAATCTTTACCATACTAATACTATCAATTGGCAATGTTTGAATGCACTCTAAAAAATATATATATATTTTATGAACGCATAATTATTTATATATATATTTTAGTTTTTTAGTTTTAAGTTATCTGTGGGATGATCACTGGATCATCTCCACTTCATAGTCAAATAATTTTAAGTCACGTGTAATGATTAATATCAATTTATGATAGATTGCATTAATAAATGAATTTTAATTTAAAAAAAAAAAAAAAAATGATCGCATAAAATATCTATATTTTTCTTTTACACACTTTGTGTGTGATATTAGACACAGAAATTAGTAAGTCAAATATTTATAAACAATTTAAAAATTAATGCACACAAAATGTGTAATCATTCCAGGCACGAGTCCACGAAGGGAGGAAAGGAAATTCCCTCTCCACCGAGACCGAAGTCGAAAGAAAAGAAGGTAAAAAAAAGGAAAGGAAACAACACTAAAGGGAAAAAAAGGAAAGGAAAATCATGAGAATTTTTTTCTATAAAAAATGTCTACAAATTCTGATTAATTTTTATTAAAAAATAAAAATTGTTTTATTCGACCTTTAAAATATTATATTTTGAGGATGTTTATTCTGGCTCGAGGCCATTATTTTCTTTACTAATTAAAACCATGATATTCTCATAGCATAATTTTCAAGAAAATTATTTTTTTTTGTTTTAAATTTATTTATGTTGGTCATTTTTGCAAGACTTAATCGACACGTGTTTCGGAATTTGTCAAATTCCATTGTCAAGATTATTTAGCAAAAAATAGAAACGAGCCAGAATAAACATCCTCAAAATATAATATTTTAAAGGTCGAATAAAACAATTTTTATTTTTTAATAAAAATTAATCAGAATTTGAACGTAATAGTTGGCACGCCATGTGATGAATAACCCTAATATGGAGTATTTCTCACAACAACAACACAAAAAACATATTGTTGTAGTCCAATGGACTATCGTATGTAAAATTGTTTTAAATATTTTTGTTGGTTATTGACAATTGTTGCCTTATAAGTATGGTACAATTTCTTTGTCTTTCTAATTCTCATTGTAAATAGAGGCGAATATGTATTAATATTTTAGTTTGTGCACAAACGATTTGTCATTAGACTCGTTTGCTACTTTGTAGTAAATCGTTTCAATTTTTTGCTAAATAATCTTGACAATGGAATTTGACAAATTCCGAAACACGTGTCGATTAAGTCTTGCAAAAATGACCAACATAAATAAATTTAAAAAAAAAAATAATTTTCTTGAACATTATGCTATGAGAATATAATGGTTTTAATTAGTAAAGAAAATAATGACCTCGAGCCAGAATAAACATCCTCAAAAAAATGTCTACAAATCTTAAAATTTTTCTAAAGGAAAAATGTCTCGAAATGTTTTTTTTTTTTTTTCAAATCTGATTAATTTTTATTAAAAAATAAAATTGTTTTATTCAACCTTTAAAATATTATATTTGGTGCAGCTAAATAGTCTTGACAATGGGATCTGACAAATCCCGAAACACGTGTCGAATAAGTATTGCGAAAAGGACCAACATAAATAAATTTAAAACAGAAAAATAATTTTCTTGAAAATTATTCTATGAGAATATCATAATTTTTATTAGTAAAGGAAATAATGACCTCGATCTAGAAAAAACCTACTCAAAATATGTTTTTTTTTATGAAAAATTTTTGAATTTTTCTAGAAAAAATTGATATTTTTTCTATTTGAATAACTTTCGAATTTTTGAATAAGAAAAATCTCAAAATCTTTCTATAGAAGAAGTTTTTTTAAAGAAATTCTTCAATTGAAAATATCTAAGAATCTTAAAATTTTTCTGTTAGAAAATTATCATGGAATGTTACAAAAAGTCTTGGAATATTTTTATTAGGATATTCCTATTAGGATATTCCTATTAGGATATTCCTATAGAAAAACTCTAAAAATTTTTCTATGGGGAAAATCTGATAAAAATTTTTTTGAAAAAAATCTGAGAAGAGACTGGTAAAAATGAAAGAGAAAAAAAGATATAATGCGATATTTTTTTCAAGAAAATATTTCGAAGAATCTCAACATATTTATATAGAATAAATCTTTTTGAATATCAGCTTTTTTTATAGGAAAACCCAAAAATTTTTTACAGTGATAAGTTGATAAATTTTCTATAGAAAAAATGTATCAGAATTTGAGAATTTTTCTAAAGGAAAAAGTACACAGAATCTGTGAACTTTTTCATAGGCAAAATGTCTCGGAATCTGAAAAACATATTTTTATTTAAAAATATCTCAGAATCTAAAACTTTTTCATAAGGGTTCAAGTTGAAAAAAATGCAGAAGAAAAATTGAATTTCTAAAAACTATAGACATTTCTGGTATTTCCCATACCGGTTTCAAACACCCCAGTTAGTGTTATCATCAGTAGGATTTTAAATGTCGGTTTGTCTTGTTAATGAAAACTGTTTTTTATATATGTGAATATTTATAGTTTCTACAGAATAAATTTTGACAGTTTCCAACACTACAATTCTATTTCCAGCAATCTCAACCTCACTTCACATTTAGGAAAAATGCCTAAAATTCTGTGGCTATTTTTCTTATAAAAACAAAACTCTTGGATTTTTTAAACTCTTCTTTAGGAAAAATTTAGAAAATTTTCTTAAGTGAAAATCTGAGACTTTTTCTATAGAAACATATACACAGTATCTGTGAAAATAACACTCTTTTTTCCAGCTCTGTTAAATGTACAAATTTGTCATTTTTTTCAGAAAATAAAACGCCATAAGATGTTTACGTACTCAGATTCTGAGATATTTTTCGTGTAAAAAAATTCTCAGATTTGGACGCACTTTTCGTATAAAAAGTTCTTAGATTTTGACATATTTTTTGTAATGATTTTTTTTTTTTTTCATTAAAAAATGTCTAAGATTCTAAGAAAATTTTTAGAATCGCAGAATCTAATTGTAAGACATCTTTCGTACTAAAAATTCTTAGATCCTCAGACATTTTTTATGTAGAACAATCTTCAGATTTTAAACATTTTTCGTATAGAAAATAGATTCAGCGATTCCAATATTTTTAGTCACGATGCCACTTGCATTTTTCTTCACATTTTGTTGAAATAAAATAAATTAATTAAGTTTACCACAATCTTTAAACTTATCCTCAAATCCTGTAAAATATGGATTTTACATTGAAAATTAAGAATATGGTGATACAAGCCAATTGGATTCAATTTGAGAGGGTTATTTACAGTCGGAATATCATTTTAAATTTTAAGCAAGACAAAATCAAAAAATCAAATCGAGTGAAATAGCATTATCATCCAGCTCCCAGATTTGTAGGGTACCACATCTTACGACTTAGCCGACTACAAATATTCTTTCATGCTTACATACCTACACTTGTACCTATAATATAGGTAGAAAGAAAGTACATGCATATATTTGAAAATAGTACATACAAAAAAAAAAACTAAACAACAAGGGGGTAAAAAGCAGCTACATAAAAGAAAAAACTTTTTCTTTCTTTTCATGATGATTTTTTTTTCTCTCAGTGCAGCAGCACGTTGTTTGAAGGATACACATTGATTTTTTTAAGTACCAAATGCCTGATGCAACAAAAAATAAATAAATAAAAAAAAAAACAGAGTGGAACACAACTAGTACGTACTACTACTGAAAAACTGAAATGTTTTATAATCGAGGCATTAAATACTTTTATATATACAAACGAACCTTAAGAGGTACTTTGCTGTTTAAAGCATGAACTACTACTACCACTACCAGCATGCCTCTACATACTCTTCATGTACTGTATATTTGTATATGTAGTACTTATGTACGAATGTACATAGCACAAATATAATAGTACATAGTACGTATATATAATGAACTAATTTTAATTAAAATCATTAATTGTAAATATTTCAAATAGTTTTAATAAGGAAAAATTATAAAGTAGAAGAAAAGAATTGAACAAAAAGTAAAAATATAAAAAAAACTAAAACTAAAGTATAGTATTAGTACTCAAAAATATAATCATAATTTTTCTCTTTATTAAATTTTTGTTCCATTTGAAAAACGTGCGCAAAAAAAAAATCATTTACAAACGAATTACCGTTTTATTATTAGTTTTGGCCGTGATCCAAAATACCAAAAAAAAAAAAAAACAGAAAAACGAAAATTATAAAAACTTTAGCACTTCAATTGAGTCGAGTCACTGTCATAATTCACACACAGTTGTAACAACCAATTTTAGCTTAATTTTTTTTTATAAAGGGAGGTCTTCAATTTCTCATACATTCTTTTGCCATGTAAAATTTATACTCATTCACACATTAGTTTATATATTTATATTCGTACAGTGGAGGACAAAACAGATATAAAGTTTATCTGGCTGTTAGACATGTTATATAAGGTTTATATGGTCCCTCAGAAACTAGTTTTGTTATTTATCCTTAACGATAACTCGATTATAAACAAAAAATCTCGTTATTCCGATACCAAAGGGCGTTTAAGTCTTTACAAAACTGGTTTTACAAATTAAAGAATTACAAGGGATTTTTTGTTTTCTCTATCTTATAAAATTAATTTTTCTGAATGCAAAACCTTCTATCTTTTCAAATAAAATTTTTTTTTGAATAATTTCATCAGGCAATACAAGTTTTCATACTAAATTTTCCATGCTGAACATGAATTTGTCAACAAAATTCCAGAACCACAATTTGGTCCACTGATGCTAATTTTTGCTGAAAATTCTTGTTTGACTTTTTGAAAAATATTGCTCAAAATTTGGATGTCTTGTGTAGATTTTGAAGCAAAAATTTTAATCTTAAAAATCGCGTTTTTAATTTTTTAACTATTTTTTATATATTTACATTTTGAGATGAATTTAGTAAAAAATAACTTTTGCCTTAAAAAGCAGAACATGTGGACCAAAACCGCTATTTTGGAATTTTTTATAAGCCGTTAACATTAATAAATCACATTAAAAATTTACCGATGACGTAAATTAAATCATAATAATTCATTTTTATTAAAGTGCAAAACTCTCTATCTGATCACTTTCATTCATGTACTTTAAATGTTTTTGATAAACAAAACCCTCTATCTATCATAAAATCCCCAATAGTACAAAATTTTAAGAACGAATTATATCTGAGATTCAATAGTTGATTTAAAAAAATATAGTAGAATATCAAATTTTAATAACTCTAACAATACACGAAATATACAGTTTTTTGGCTTTTCTGTGTTTTGTGTTTTTAGATAGAGGGTTTTGAATTAAGTGAAAAAAAAAATTAATTTTAAAAACATAAAAACACGAAAACAAACTTTGATTAAAAACAATAGCATTACATGTAATTTAGGGCATCCTGTCAAATTAAAATTTTCGAATTTCATGTCGTAATACCTGCCAAACGATGAAAAATCACCCAACTATGAAAATTTGTCTAAAAATTTTGGGTAACTTTTTATATGAAATATGACCCAAATTTGTATTAACAATTTTGGATAAATTTTGATTTTCTTTTTTGGGAAATTTTTCTTTGTGCGATTTCTCCTACAGCCGAAACCTTCATGAAACCAAATTAAATAGGAATGGGAACGAGAGGGGATGTACATTAGACTGGGTCGACCATAAAGGAGAAAAAAAAAGTTACCTCGAAAAAGTTCCATAGCCAAAATATTAGATTTTTGGGTCGCGATTTGGTAACGCCGAAATC
Organism: Pegoplata infirma; assembly: GCA_963921195.1. Taxonomy (NCBI): domain Eukaryota; kingdom Metazoa; phylum Arthropoda; class Insecta; order Diptera; family Anthomyiidae; genus Pegoplata; species Pegoplata infirma. Next base: position 192,048,449 of record OY992536.1, read on the forward strand.
GTTATTTGTTCATAGCTTTGTCATTTGATGTCCGATCGTTACAAAAAAAATATTATAAAGTTCTCAGCGAGTACTAATTTTACCCATATCTGGTTTTAACCTCAGAGGTCATCTTCCTGTTAGGATTGTTAGTTTCTCATCTTTCTACCCACTTAAATGATTTTTATTTTCCCCTTAAACTATAGCACTAAAAAAATCACAAAATCCTTCCCTTGGAAGTATCCAGTTAAATAAATTAACAAAAAAGTTAGATTTGATTTAAGATTTTCAAATCCAATATTAGGAAAATTAGAAAAAAAAACACTTGTTATTATCCCAGCAGAAATTTTGCTGAACTGGCAGCAGCTTTCGGAAAGGAAACTCGAGTTAAGGAGCGCATCCAAACCTGCTGAATTCATGCATGATTCTCTAAGGCGATGTCACACTTTAGAGCGCTAGTTGGATACACCGAAAAAGCGCTCTTAAGATACGCTGAAATCACGTGTGTTTAGAGCGCTGATTAAAGCGCTATAACGATGCAGTGAATTCATGTATCTTTTTAGAGATGATTTAAGCAGAATAAAGATGAATGAATATTTTTTGAAATACAATTGGAAATTTCTAAAACATTCATGGATTTTTTTTAAATTAAAATAAAATTTTCTTAAGAGCAATTACAAAATTTTTAAATCTAAATGGAAATTTTTGAAATACAAATGGAATTTTCTGAAAAAAAGCATTCAAAAAATTTTGGAAATAAAACCTTAAATTTCTTGAATACAATTGGAAATTTATAATTTAAAAGAAATAAGCATTTGCTGTTTTTTTATGGTCTTTTTATCATCATTCAAAAATGTGTTTAAGATGTTATGATTGAAGCACTCTTTGCAGCGCCGATTAATGCGCAAAAATTATGCAGTCAAATCATGTCTTTGTACAAAACTCATGATTTTTCACGCAAAAAGTGTTAAAAGTATTAAAAAGAAAAGTAAGTGTTAAATTTTATCAAAAAATAATTTTATATTATAAGTTTTATATAAAATATCTTAACAAAAAATTCAAAATGTTCCCCCTTACTTTTACTGCATCCTCAAGAGCACTCTTTGGATGCGCTTCGGTATGCTATAAAATGATGCTGTGTATCTCGATTTATTTTTGCTGGGATGCCTTTAAACTATTTTTAATTCTTTTAGTTTGTATATAAATATTATTTATAGGCATCCCAGCAAAAATAAATCGAGATTTTGGCGACACAGCATCTTTTTTTTTTAAATATATATGAACAAGTGTTTCGAATCTTTTTCTATGGAAATTTAAAATCGAGTGTAATTTTTTGTTAATTAAATTAAGAGGGTACTTCTAAGGAAAGAATTTCATGAATTTTTTAGTGCTATAATTTAATGGAAAAATAAAAATCATTTAGGTTTGTAGAAAGCTGAGAAACTACCACTCATAACACGAAGATGACCTCAGAGGTCAAAACCAGATATGTGTCAAATTTAGTACTCGCTGAGGACTTTCTTACAAATTTTTTTTTATAACGATCGGACATCAAATGACAAAGTTATGAAAAAATAACGATTTCGGCGGTACCAAATCGCGACCTAAAAATCTAAAATTTTGTCTATGGAACTTTTTCGAGGTAAACTTAAAATTAAGGGCTCCCAATGGGAACTTTTTTTTTCGACCCGGTCTAATGTACATTAGATCAATCAAATTTAAATTTTCTAATTTTATGTCATAATACCTGCCAAACGATAGCCATGTTAGAGCTAATTGTTGCCGAACAAGCTAGCATCACCAAATTTGGTATGAAGTCATCTACTGTCAATTCAAGAAAAAATAGGCGGTCCATTCCCCCTTTTTCTAGAGGCCCGTTCATAAGGCGGATTTTTGAAAAGAATAAATGCCAACAAAACTGAATTAATGCCCACAAAACTGAATTAATGCCCACAAAAATTTTAAAAATTTAAAGTTGAAAAATTGTCTTTTTGCCGCAAAAATTGAAAATTCAGCCAAAGAAGGGCGGTCAATGTTGGATAAAATTACATATTTTGACTACAATTCATGTCCCAATATTTTGAATAAATCCGGCCCAAAAATTTGGAAATTTGCGTTTTTTTATTTTAAAAATATTTTTAAAAAATCCATAACCGCGATTTTGGTCCACAGATGCTGATTTTTTAACATGCAAATTATTTGTTTTATCCAAATTGGTCTCAAAAGTTGGAAAATGTTAAGTGTGTTATCTAACAAATATAAAAAAATATAAAAATGCGATTTTAGTTCGAAAATGCTGATCAGCATCTGTGGACCAAAATGGCAGATCAGAATTTTTTAAGCAAAATCGCGTTTTTATATTTTTTTTTAATATTTTTTAGATAACACACTTCCCGTGTAAAAAAATAATTGGATCAAAACATATCTCTTTTGATAAAAACGTATATGGATCATATCTAAATGGATATAATCAGATCAACTCCATATATATTCATATCTGCTTCAGATATGTTTTGATCCGTAAATTGAGTCTATCTGACAATTTTACATATATGAACATATCTGAAAATGTCTGATCATATATGTCATATATCAGATATATGCCAGATAGACTCAATTTACGGATCAAAACATATCTGAAGAAGATAATAATATATATGGAGTAGATCTGATTATATCCATTTAGATATGATCCATATATGTTTTCATCAAAAGAGATATGTTTTGATCCAATTATTTTTTTACACGGGTTAACATTTTCCAACTTTTGTTATTTAAAAAATATTAAAAAAAAATACAAAAACACGATTTTAGTTCGAATATGCTCATCAGCATCTGTGGACCAAAATCGCAATCTAAAATTTTGACAATGAAGTTTTATAAATATCTTCGAAAACTGAGTATGCAAATTTAATTGTATTATATCTATACAGGTCACAAAAAAGTTAACATCAAAATCATAACTCTTCAATTTCGCGAAAAATCGCAAAATTAAAAAAAAAAAAAAAAATAAAAAATTGGAAAAAAAAATTTTTTTCGCGTAAATTAGCAGTCAAGATATTGATTTAAGCAGTTTTACCACCTTTAACAACATAAAATTTAAACTACATACAATATATTTGTCGCTTCTTGATTTTTTTACTTTATTTTAGACACGAAAGAAAAAATAAATTAATTAATATAAAAGCTTGAACAGTAATTTTGCAATTTCTCGGGAAATTGATCATCTATAATTTTTATGCTTGCAATTTTGTCAACTTTAACAACCTCGAATTCAAACTGCATACCACATTATTGTAGTTAATTGAAGTAAATGTTTTCACAGACCAAAAATAACACAAAATAATGAATAAATAGTAGTTTATAGAGTTTTTTTGCGATATCTCGGAGAATTGAGCAGCTAGAATTTAAATGTCTTATCACCTTTGATAAATAACAATTCAAACTGCATTTCGTGTTGTTCAACAATGTTAAAGATCCTTCTTTTATTAATCAAAACAAGAAATTTCCCCAAAAAGCTGTTTTTCGCTATTTCTGGCGAAAGTGAGCAGCTATAATTTTTTTGTGGGCAGTTTTAGTTTCTTCCAATATCCAATCAAACTGCATACCGTTTTTTTTATTATTTATAAGAACCGGTTTTAAAATATAAATAAATAATAAAAAAAATAATATTTAATAACGCGATATCTCGCGAAATTTAACACCTACAATTTTGATATCAACAGCTGTGTGACCTTTGATCAAGCACAAGTAAAATTGCATACCATGTTTTTACGAAAATTTAAAGAAACCTATGTAAAGATAAAAAACAAAAACAGCAAAAAAATAATTTTGCAATTTTTCGCGAACTAAAGAAGATAGGATTTTGTTGTTTACTGTTTTGTGACCTTAAATAAGTACAATTAAAACTGCACACTCAGATTTTAAAAGTATTTAAAAAATTTCAATGTCAAAATTTTAAAAAATACAAAAACACAAATTTCGCGTTATCTCGCAAATGCGAGCAGCTACGATTTCGCTGTGAACAGTTTTGTGACATTTATGCTCGTTACTTCAACAAGTAGGTACACTCAAAAAAAAAAACTATTAAGTTAACTAATTTCTTTTTTTGTTAACTCTAGTTTAATGGCTTTTTCGAAAATTTTTAGTTAAAATCAGCGTTGTAACTACTTTTTATACCCTCCAACTACAGTATGGGGGTATACTCACTTTGTCATTCCGTGTGTAACGCATCAAAATATCGGTCTAGGACCCCATAAAGTACATATATTTATGATCAGTGATCGATTCTAAGACATTCTAGCGATGTCCGTCCGTCCGTCCGTCCGTCCGTCTGTCCGTCTGTCCGTCTGTAGTTAACACGATGCAGTCCAAAATAAAAGAGCTAGACTCCCGACATTTGGCACAAATATGTCTCATGTTAATAGGCAGGTTAAGTTCGTAAATGAGCAAAATCGGACCAGGGGGAAAAAATTCCCCCTTGAAGAACTAAACCAACCTCTGAAAAAATACACTTTTTTTTTATATGTTTTTTTGTATTTTTGTTAAATAAATGAAACATTTGTTATATTTATCGGGATGGGAAGGTGATGTCAACATCCCCCACTGACCCCCATCATCCCCCCCGCCCCAAAACAAACGCCCCTGACAATTTTTTTTTTTTTTACATTTTGGAGGGTATAAAAGATTCGGCACAACCGAATTTAACTTGTTTGAGTTAAGTTCAATTTACGGAAATACTAGTTTTGTACAAAATTTGAATTATTTTTTTTTGTTGAATTTTAAACTGAGTTTAAGAATTTTTACTAATTAATTTGTTGATTTCTCGTAACATATTTGTTAAGTGGAAAATTTTTATATATTTTTTGTGTAGCCTCCTATGCAAATTTCATAAGTTCTACTTAAGCTGAACTTAATGCTGTGAAAAAAAAGAAAAAAATAAGTGAAGTGTTAGTGTTTAAAACAAATATTTAACAAAACTTACAATTTTTTACAAAAAAGTAACAAAAAGTTTAGCTGAATTCAACTAATTTTATTTTTTGTTAATATGTACATAAAAATGTTACAAAATTGAATTTTTAGTTAAAGTTACGGCTTTTTTTGCTACATTCATTCTACGAAAAGTTAGCTAAATATTTTTAGTTAAATTAACTATAAATTTAGTAGGTTCTGAATCAGGTGCTTTTTTAGTTAAATTTAACTTAATTTTTTGCTAACTTTACAGTTTCTTTTTTTTGAGTGTAACTACGGGTGTAAAATACCTAAAAGATATCATTATCTAGCCGGCAAAATAACATGGAAAATTATATTTACCTAAGAGTTAAGTTTACAAAATTTTACTTACACGGTAGATATCTATGCACCGATAGTTATCTGCTTGTTGAAATTACGGCTAACACTAAAGTTCAACCTTAACATCGCTGAGGCTAACCGTGTGTATGAACAAGCCTAACCTACACCTCGGATTTGTTGTTAGTACCAAAGTAGAGTATTTTAACCCTTTTTGCCCCTTCGAATTGGAATTTCTCAAATGTACTAGTTTCAGACTGTTTTTTTTCCCGGACGATTTGATATTCCAAATTTAAGTTTCCAGGACCATTATATCAGGAAATTTATAAGGTATGAAATGATGACTTTTGATCCCTTTTTACCGTTTCTTAATTGGAACACAAAAAATACTAACTATGTGGATCTCTTTTCCGGGAAGGGAACCTATATATATTCCAAACTGGCTTCAGTGCTTTGGCTGTGTGCTAACTAATCATTCAGCCACCCAAATCTTGTTTACATATGAATTGATACTGGAATTATTTAAATCCATTCTAGCCATGTCAACCTGTGGAAAGTAGTCTTTTTATTTTATTTACGGATGTGAAAATATCCGAATCAGATCTAATTTTATATGTTATCCATATATGGTTTTACCAAAGTTGATATATTTTGATATATTTTATTTTTTGCACAGGCTACATTAAAATCAAATGTGTACCCGGTTACACTGTCATGCACATAAGGGATACAAAATGGGTCCAAACCAGAGCCTTAAGGCAATTTCAATTGCCAAATCGATGCTCCCTTATGAAATCAATCCCAAAAAAATTATTCCAATATGTTTGCTCCACACTGTTCATTCAGCAAAAAAGGACACATTCTGGTTTTTTGTAACAATGTATTTAAACAATGTTTTCCAGGATGTTTTAAGTGGTTTGAGGGTATAAAAATTTATGTTACATTTTCTGCCAGCATTTAGGCAGCTAATGCCAAAACTAAAATCAATTTGAACTAGATAAAATCATTTAGATTAAGATTAAAACATTAAGTTACGAAGGTTGTTTTATTTTGTTATTTTCTTTTTTTTTTTTTGCTGTTACAAGTACACCAACAACTTGATATACGAGGAAGACTTTATTGATAGTGCTAAATATTTGAAGGAAGATTTCTTACAGTAAAAACGTAGAGTGATGTGAAAAAAAAAAAAAATTATGTAAAGAAAGAAATTATGTAAGATCTTCCTTAGGGTGGCACGAATTAAGACTTTTTTCAAATTTCTCCGAACGCCAGGTAAATTATGGTTAGTTTTGGTCTAAAAACTCTATGTTTAAGTTTGGCAATGAAAAAAAAATACTGTTGATTTGTATAAAAGATTTAAACCCCTCAGACGCACGGATTAAAATTGTCCGATATGGCTAAAAATTAAAACACAAAATTTTTAGACCAAAGCGAAGTATAACACAGTGCAACAACCAAAATTGGAATGGGGGTGAAACCAAAAGCAAAAGAATGGTGATATATTCCACAACAAAACCATCATGGCTTTTTTTAGATCAGCGCTAGATTTTTTTTATATGCATTTTAAGTTGATGAACTTTTATTATAATTATAATAAAAATTGCTTGAATACTGTATAAGGCGTATGATTAATATTGTAATTGCCTTTTAATAACAATCATACGCATCGGTGCATAGTTGTTTATTTTTAATAATTTGGCTGTTCAGTAAGTAGGTACTGGACCGATTGCAGCGAAATTCATACAGGTTATATCTGAAGTAATTTCGAGATTAAGTTTTGACGCTGACCCCACATGTTCAATCATGGCCCCACGAGGGGCCTTTAAAGTAGGACATGTTTAGGATACAAAAACTTTAAATGCTTTAAAATAACCAATTTTAAATGCGTCTTAAAAAAATCTAGCGCTGAAATAAAAAAAAAACCCTTGAGGTTTTGTTACTACAATGTTAACTTTCATTTGCTTTTGGTTTCATCCCATTCCGCTTCGGAAAGTTCGATTTTGTATCACTGTGTAATTTGCGAGGCAATCCCAGCAAACTTTGATTACAAAATAACGTATAAAATAAGATAAATTATAGCTTATTTTATACATTGCAGTATTGCTGATTTTAACATGAGATGAGACTCAAAGTAACGCATCCACATTATGACAAAGAATACCAGTAACGTATAAAATAATTAATCAAATTTATAGCAAAGCATACGAGTAAGGAATAAAATATAGCATACCAGAACATAATATATAAGGTGTTACGAGTAGTGAAAAAGTATTATGTATTAAATTTACTCACGTGATTGTAAGTGAGTGAAAGTAGATAAAATATGCTCGTGAGTGAGTGTGTGTCACTAGAAAATTTCTGGCGTGAGCCCATCTAGTTTAAACTAATGCATTTTTTATAAAATATTTATTTTTTATGTTATTGTAATGCATTACGCATCCAATTATAAATAATGCATTATTTAAAATTTTTTTTGCAATAAACATGCATTACGTAACAAGTTATTAGTAATACACTATTTTTCACTTTCAAATAATACGTTGTTGAACAAATATTTGGTAGGACATCCCAAAATAATGCTACAAATAAGGGATATACATTACCTGGTAATGTGTTATATTATCACTACCCATTACCAAAGTCTTACTGGGATCTACAAACGTCATTTTTTGATATAATAATACATAAAATTTGAAAAAAGGGTAGAAAACTCAATTTTTTGCAGTTTTTTGATACATTTCAGAAGCGGATGGATATATCCCACCAAAATAAAATTTTTACTCATTATCAAGGAGAGGACTTTCATGCAAATGCATGTTTTTCCCCTTTGGCCATAGAACAGCATAAACAAGATATCTTTGCGAATTAAAAAATTTGCTTTTAAATGGCATCGACTCGTTAGTGCATATTTTTGCATATTTTGTTTAAATTGCATATTTTTGCATATTTTGCTATTATTTCGCTATAAATGCATATTTTTAGGTCATATTTTGTATAAATTTTAGTTTTTTTTAGCTATTTTTAAGATTTTTTGATAATTTTTTTTTGCATTAAAGCAATTACTAAATATTTTCAGATAATTTTTATTTTTATAATAACATTTTATACACACTATATATATGCATTAGGGTGTCCCAAAAAAAAAAAGTTGTCCGGGCTCAAGCATAATTTGAAAGCTTATAGGGTAAAGTATTTCTGAGATTTTTTTCAGATTTTTCGGAAAAGGTTATAAGGTCGCGCAAATCGATTTTTTGCTGAAAATAGGCTTTGCCGACCGTTTTATTAACTTTCTTTATAAAATCGTTAATAGCCACGAGTTTCTTCACTACTGAGCTAATATTTTTAAATAAAAATGTCCAAACTTTATTTTTGTGTGCATAAACTATAAGTTTTGGCAACTCTTTTGCTCATTTGGGTACCCTACATTAGATTTTTTCGTAAATTTTTAATAAATTTTGAAAATAACGCTTTGTAACTTTTAAAATTTCTATGAAAGTCAAAAAAAGTAATAATGCAGTTTGAAAGATAAATTAATTCTCTATAATTAAGCAACAATAATTTTTGAATTCGCTCTTACCGTTCCAAAGTAATACCATTTTAAAGCTTTCAACCCATTGTATAAAACTAATAATAAAATAAAATATTGAATTTAAAAAAGATATTGTCTTCCACTATTTAATATCTTAGGGTAAAAACTTGTAAATAGGCTATATATGATGGGTCTAAAAGCTGAATACCGGGACTATGAGATGCAGCTTTCAGAAATAACAAACAAAAGTGTTAAATTCGGTTGTGCAGAATATTTTATGCCCTGCAATATGTAAAAAAATAAAAAAATATATATAAAAATGTTTTTTGACAAGGCCGTCGTGGTCGTCCCAAGCGGCGGCCTTAAGGGGAGACCTTTCCCCTCGCGATAAATATTACCAATACATTCATTGTGCTTTTTCCACTGAAGTACTCAAATTTTTATCATTATTTGAATAAATCCGAGCCCACAAAATGGGGCGAGCCGAAAAAAAGCATTTTCTTATTTCCTAGGCGCAGATACATGACTTTATTCATCTTCTTTTACAAAAAAGTTTTATTTTTTTAACAAAAATACAAATTATAATGTAAAAAATACGTTATTTGTTGATTCTTCAAGGGGCAACTTTTTTCCCCCTTGACCGATATTTCCCATTTGTGAAGATAACCTTCCTATGACCATAAGCCATATTCGTGCCTAACATCAGTAGTCTATCTCTTTTATTTTTGACTCCATCGTGTCTTATACAGCCGGACGGACGGACATTTTGACCTACTGCCCTAAATTACCACCAAACGTGACTTGTTAGGGAGTTGCTTAAAGCAGTTTTGTGTTCAGCATCAAAAAATCTTAAGGATCCACCTTCTCACATTTCTGTTACTGACCAAAACTCGAATTTTTCAGGTCTTTATAAGAAGTTTATTATTTTACTATTAGTTTTGTACAATGGATAGAAATCTTTAAAATGGTATTACTCTGGAACGGTAAGAGCAAATTCAAAAATTATTGTTGCTAAATTATAGAGAATTAATTTATCTTTCAAACTGCATTATTACTTTTTTTGACTTTCATAGAAATTTTAAAAGTTACAAAGCGTTATTTTCAAAATTTATGAAAAATTTACGAAAAAATCTAATGTAGGGTACCCAAATGTGCAAAAGAGTTGCCAAAACTTATAGTTTATGCACACAAAAATAAAGTTCGGACATTTTTCTTTAAAAATATTAGCTCAGTAGTGAAGAAACTCGTGGCTATTGACGATTTTATAAAGAAAGTTAATAAAACGGTCGGCAAAGCCGATTTTCAGCAAAAAATCGATTTGCGCGACCTTAAAAACTTTTCAGAAAAATCTGAAAAAAATCTCAAAAATGCTTTACCCTATAAGCTTTCAAATTATGCTTGAGCACCCAAGAAAATCGAATAAAGGTTTTATTTTGGGACGCCCTAATATGCATATCTAAGCTTAAAATGCCAGACTGAATTCAAATTTTATGTTTTTTTTTTTAATAAAAGTAAAAAACAAGTGGATATTTATGATTTTAAGTGCATATTTTAAGATTTTTAGTGCATATTTCAACACTTTTTAGTGCATTTTTTAGGCGCCTAAAACATAGTTTTTTAGTGCATGAAGGTCCCAGCTCATTATGAATGACAATGGAAAGTACTAGAAAATTTAATAATCTACATACCAAAAAAAATCATCAAAATCGGTTCAGTCGTTTTTGCTGTACAACTGCAGCCGATTTTGTCTTTTAAAAAAATAATTCTACAATTGAAGGGCAATCCTGGCAATACTTGTTGACCAAATTTTGTGTTAAAAAATTTTGAAATTTTTAAATTCGTCTTTTAAATAAAAAAAAAGAATTAAACAAGTGAGAGTGTTAAATTCGGCTGTGCCGAATCTTTTATAACCTCCAAAATGTAAAAAAAAAATTAAAAAAATTTGTAAGGGGCTTTTTTTTTGGTGGGTAAGGGGGATGAGGGGGGTGATGGGATCAGTGGAAGACGTTGGGAGCGCCTTCCCATCGCGATAAATATACAAAATGTTTCATTTATTTAACAAAGACACAAAAAAACATGTAAAAAAAAGTGAATATTTTCAGAGGTTGGTTCAGTTCTTCAAGGGGGAACTTTTTTCTCCTTGCCCGATTTTGCCCATTCACGAACTTAACCTGCCTATGAACGTGAGACATATTTGTGCCAAACTTCAGGAGTGTAGCTGTTTTATTTTGGACTGCATTGTGTTATCTACAGACAGACGGACGGACGGACGGACGGACAGACGGACATTCACAGAATGTCTTAGAATCGATCATAGATCAATAATATATATACTTTATAAGGTCCCCGGCCGATATTTCGATGCGTTACAAAGGGAATGACAAAGTGAGTATACCCCCATACTGTGGTTGGAGGGTATAATAAGTAAGCAAGTTAATATTGATATCCATGTTTGACTGCCACTGTACAGCTGCAGGTCCTGCGTTGTTTAATTCGGAAAAGTGTTGTGAAAATCTTCTCTGCTGGCACTCTGATGTTATGTGGTACATCGACTGTACAACGTTGCTGCAGTCGCAATAGGGAGTATTAGCGGAACCCCGTTTATAAAGTGTTGCCGCGTATCTGCCTTGGTTGGTTCGGATACGATTAAGTCTTAGCCATAGTAGCCTGGGTAGCTCAGAACCAGGTGGCATGCTAGTGAGATCTTGGAACTGGAAAGATCTTCACGGGAGGAGATGTTCCACTCATTTTTCCAGACGTTATGCGCCTCAAAGTTTGACTGTTTTAAATCCCTCGCTAATTTAAGAGGTGGTTTACGAGATCTCACTCTGTTTTCCAAACATGTGTCGATGTAGTCATGGATTGAGAGATTTGGGTTTGATAAGATCTTGTTGTATTCACGCAGTAGTGCATTTTGGCGTCTTATATCGGGTGGAACTATTTTTGTATAATGTTGTTTCTTGTTTTGATTTTTCCCGCTGTATTTTCTACATGACGTTTGAAATTTAAATTTCTTGAAATCCGCGAAACTCAAATAATTTCAAGTAATTCCATTTTCCCTGTAGAAAAATTCTATGATTTCAAAATTTTTTTTTAGAAAAATTTTGTGATCTTAGGGATTTATTATTTAGAAAAATAAATCGATTTTCCTATACAAAAATGTTCTGATGTTTTTTATATTCGGTTAGCGGGATGGGGTGGAACATTTTTGCTAAGAAAATCTTCTTAGTTGGTGAGTAATTTTTTCTAAAGAAAACTTATACTACCTCCGTCCCAAAATAATCTTAACATTTCTATATTTTGGCCGGGATTATGGAGGATTTTTTGAAAAAGCTTTGGTTTTTTTGTTAATACATATCGGGACCTATCAATAATTTAAAAATTCTTTATAGCTTTGCAATTTTTCAATTCACGTGCAAAATCGATGCAATAAACTGCATCCAGATAAATGAGACAACTGGTTTTCGACGTTACAAACAGGCATGGTGTCCACTTTGGTCGAAAGGATGAAAATTATTACAAAATGCGGCGTATGAAATAAGAAATTTTACGCTAGAGGACCTTTTAACGGTTTTTAATAAATGCATTATGGATGCAATAGAGACATCTTGCAAATACTTTTAATTAATTTTGTTACAGTTTTAGTACACGAGATTAGTATAAGATTGTTTTTTTAACTTTATCTTGTATTATTTCAAATAAAACACTGCTTAATAAAATGTTAAGTTTATTTTGGGACAAAAAAATCTATAGAAATGTTAAAAATATTTCGGGACGGAGGTCGTAACATTCTTGGGCATTTTTCCTACACAAAAATTCTTAAAATTTGAGATAATTTTTCTATCAAAAAACTGTTACATTCTTAGTGAAGTTAGTATCAAAATATTTTCTTAAGATAAAGTCTGAAATTCTGAGACATTTTTCAGTACAAAATGTATGAGATTTAGAAAATGATAAGACAAGTTATTCGTTTAGAAAATATTCACCATTCTAATTCCATTAGGTTTTTAATGTGCAATTTCTTTGATTCTGAAACATTTTACCCTAAGGATGTAAAAAATGTTTAAGGATATGTGTGATAAAGCATGTCCCTTCATTTTTTTTCCTTTTTTTTAATTTCCTTGATCCGCGCCTGATGTGTGTAAAAAGGGTTAACGAAATCGACGTGGTTCACGTAAATCATGCAAATTTAAATATTTCTTTTTCACGAGAGTAAACAATTTATAATTTTTTACTTATATTTCAAAAAAAAAAAACTGTTCAATTTGTTTAACTCGCAAATTGAGGGCAAGGTTTTTTTGTGCTTTTTTTCCCTCCTCAATGTATCCATTTTCTGTTGGTAACGCCTATTGTGACATCACCTATGACTTTGTTGGCTTCGAAAAAGGTCGCAAATAGAATTGTGAAGATGATTACAATTTTCATAGATGTTAGTGAGAAGAATTTAATATAAATTGTATATTTCAGTTTATAAAGTACATCTAGACAAGCTGTTATATGTTTGTGTTCAATATTGTTGATAATTGCTTTGTTTAGGTCTGATGGGATTTTCAAAAAAAAAAAAAAATTTTGCACGAGTTTTTTTTATGTGAATTTATATATTGTTATGTCTATCGTTGCTAAAAGTTCTAAAATCAATCTTTTCAACATAAATGTTATTTGGCAATACTAAAAAGAGTTATAAGATAAGATGATGCCATTTTTTATATAATAACACTAAATGACTTTGAGATTAAGTTAGATGTTTTTTTTTAAATAATTGATAATATGTTTAAATAAAGACTCATTTAAAAGGTCAAAACAAGGTGGTTTAAATATTTTTGTTTAGTTTTGAGTGGTCAGATTTAATTAGCTTTTAAAACACTAGTTTACAAAGATTTTAATCCACGACTGAATCTTGAGCTGAATCTAAAAATTAGGTTCAAAGTCTAAAGTCTAATATATAAATTCACATAAAATGAAAATAAAAACTCCTTCAGATAACAGTTTTCAAGATATTGACAAAAATTAAATTTTTTAAATTTTAAAACAAGTAATTTTGCTTAAATAAAAATATCTCCTGACCAAATCGGTGGATTTATTTATTTTTTTTTTTATTTTAATTTAAATGCTTTATAAATTCTGCATACAAAATTTTTTAGAAGCAACTAATCCACATATTGACAATTTTAATTAAATTTTACCGAAATGTGACGAAAAATGTAAATTAATAATTTACAATACGCAAATTTCCCGAAGAAAAAAATTTCTCTTTACAGTTAAAGCCTTTTATATCACGAAGAAGAGTTGTTTTTAAGAAAATCCGTTGAAAATTGTAAAAAAAAAATCTGTAAGTAAGTAAAAATCCAGAAATTCAATTTTCATATATTTTTAGTTTATGGAGTTAACACCAGTTAACAAGTTTTGAAAAAATGTTCGAGTAATGATCCGTAAAAAAATTAAGAAATTAAATGCATTTGAACAAAATAATCTTATTCAGTTTTATACAAAACAAGTTGTATCTGTTTATTCCGGTGATGCTGAATGTAGGGCACTGAAATATAAAAACTAAATTTCTGCATTTCAAATGCACGTAAATTTTAAAATTTTCAACAGATTTTTTTAATCTATTTTCTTGGAAATAAATCAGACTCGAACCGTAAATACAGAAATTAATTAAAACAAGTAAAAAAGTAAAATTCGGCCTTGCCGAATGTACTGATACCCACCAAAATTAAAAAAAAAATCATTGGAATTATAATGAAATTACTTTTGAAAAAAAAAATCCGCGAAAAAAATTCCGCGAAAATTTTTTTTTTGTAAAAAAATATTCGCGATTTTTTTTTTTTGCGCAATAAATATGTTCGCACTTGTTTAAATACCATTCGGTGTTCAATTCTGTTCACATATGTCAACCCGCAGCGGAATTAAAGCATTTCGTATTTTTAGGTTATGTTAAATGCACCACCTTTTTTGAGTTGACCTTACCTTTTTGTTCATAACTTTTGAACTGCTGAACCCATATCGCTCAAATGCAATACCAAACTTCTCGGGAGAACTTCCAATAAATATGTTACTTTTCAGTCATCTCTGTGTAATATTTTGCCGTGATCATCAATTCCACAAACAGACAGACGGGTATCGCTAGAATGTCTTATAATCGATCGGGGATCATGAATACGTATGGGGCATTCCATATCAAATCAGACACTTTGAAAAACTTTTTTTTAGATTTTCTCCCATTTGTTTACAGTTTTTAGTACCCTTCGAAAACTCCTTCGTGGTAAATTTTCAGATTTTTTTGATGATCCGTTCAAAAGATATCGAATTTTTAAAAATTGGTAGTTTGTTCCTTTACTCAAACTTCTTTTAATCATAACTTCATCAATAATGGTCCAAATTTAATTTTTTTTTTTTCAAAATTTTTGTTTTTTTACGTACTTTAAAAAAAAAAAATCCCAAAAAATTCTTAAACGCGCTCTAGTATGAGGATTTTTAAGTTTTAAAAATTAAATCTCATTTTTGAAAATGTTTTCGATTTTTGTGAAACTTTTTTGTGTAAAACATCTATCGATTCTACAAATTTTTTGCCCAGGAGGATCGTGGGATAACTATTATTACTATTTTTGAAAATTTTATTGTAATTTTTCAATCTTAAAATCATTTCTACTTCTCCAATGGTGCGTCATAGAGGGGTCCTTTATAAGACCGACCCGCAGCATTATTTAGCTACTCGTACCGGGTAGGAGTTTTTCCCTCTTGCTGGAAGGTGGCCAACGTCCAGCCAATCCCAAAAAAGGGAGAGGCTACAAATCCTGAAAACTACCGCCCAATAGCAATTTGTTCTACGCTCTCGAAAGTCATGGAGAGCATGATGAATCACCACCTGGTAAATTATTTGGAGTCAAATTCACTTTTGTGCGATCGACAGTATGGCTTTCGTAGAGGTCGTTCTACGGGAGACCTGTTAGCGTTTCTTTCGGAACGCTGGAGTCGTTCTATTCACCAATTTGGTGAAAGCAAGGTGGTTGCTCTAGATATTTCCAAGGCGTTTGGTCGTGTGTGGCACGGTGCACTCGTTTCGATGCTTATTGCGTTTGGTGTCGGTAGTGATTTCTCTCGATTTATATCGAGCTTTCTTAGAGACCGCTCTATACGTGTTGTTATAGATGGGTTCTCATCGGATGAGTTTCATCTGAATTCAGGGGTACCGCAAGGTTCTGTTCTATCTCCTACACTTTTTCTTATTTTTCTTAACGACCTTCTGGGTCTAACTTTCAATCCTATCTATTCTTTTGCAGATGACAGCAACATTTGTCATTCATTTTCCTTTAATCATAGACCAAGCCTTATTGAGGTTGATGCTATGAGGCAGAACATGAATGACACACTCAATCATGACCTTACGAAAATCTCCGAGTGGGGTCTTGCGAATCAAGTCGATTTTAATGCTCGTAAAACCCAATGTTGTATGCTGACCCACAGACGTCTTGTGGAATCAGCGTCATCTGTATTCATGGGCGGTATAGCTATTGAGGAATCAGACACTCTTGATGTTCTAGGCATGAAAATCCAATGTGATGTTCGATGGAACCAACATGTTTTTCAAGTGTCGAAAGAAGCATTCAAGTGTCTTGGTTTTTTAAAACGGTGCAAGAATTACTTCACCCCGTCTGATCTTCTCACTATTTATACCGCCTATATCCGTCCGAAAATGGAATACAACTCCCATATCTGGGCAGGTGCCTCAAGGTCTATCTTGAAGCTTCTGGATCGGGTGCAAAGGAGTGCGTTGAAGCTCATCAATGACAGTAGGGTATCCAGCTCTATTGATTCATTGGAGCATCGTCGGAATGTGGGTTGTGTGTCATTGTTCTATCGATATTTCCACGGTAAGTGCTCAGCTGAGATGGGTGAACTCATCCCTGAGACGCGGGTGCATACCCGTAGTACTCGCCTTTCCAGCAACTCACATCCGTTTGTTGTCGACTGTCCAATGTATCGCACAACGCATTACAGAGAAAATTCGTTTCTCGGTCGAACTAGCCGTATGTGGAACAAACTCCCCGCAGAAATCTTTCCAGTAGGCTATAATTTAGAAAAGTTCAAATTAAATGTCCACAAACACTACCCCCTCTTTCCTTCTCCTCATAACCTATTTTCCTAATACCAACACAATGCATTGCATTAGTAGGGGGCATCCCCTGAGTGTTGGCTCAAAGTAAAAAAAAAAAAAAATACCCTATCTCAAATTTCTAAGGGGGCTACCACACAAAACGACATTTTTAAAATTTGCTCCAACCGCTTTAACTGCCCTAATAGTGCTCTTAGGGCAACAAAATTAATGACCGACCCACAATATTTTTTTAGTCCAAACATTTTCTTTATACACACCTACCCTCTATCTTTAACTGTTAAGGCGATCCCCACACAATTCTTTTTTTTTGTAATTTTTTTTATTTAATCAGCTCCTACCGGTCCAATGGTGCGTCTGTGAGGGGTCATTAGTGAGACCGACCCCCATTTATTTTTACCCAACAACATTTTTTTAAAACATAGCTACGTCCTATCTCCACTCCCTAAGTAGGCTCCCATACAAATAACAGTTCGAGCAAATTTTATAAAAATGTAATTTTGTATGGGAGCCTACTTAGTGAGTTGAGATAGGGCGTAGGTATATTTTGAAAAAATGTTGTAGGGTAAAAATAAATGGGAGTCGGTCTCACTAATGACCCCTCTGGGACGCACCTTTAGACCGGTAGAAGCTGATTAAATAAAACAAATTTGCAAAAAATAAAAAAATTGTATGGGGACCGCCTTTACAATTAGAGATAGAGGGTAGGTATGTTCAGAGAAAATGTTTGGACTAAAAAAATATTGTGGGTCGGCCATACATTTTGTTGCTCTAAGGGCACTATTAGGGCAGTTAGAGCGGTTGGTACAGATTTTAAAAAATGTCGTTTTGTTGTAGGAGCCCCCTTAGAAATTAGAGATAGGGTGTTAGTTTGTTCCATAGAAATGTTAAGACGTAAAAATTAATAGGGGTCGGTCTTATAAAGGACCCCTCTATGACGCACCATTGGAGCAGTAGAAATGATTTTAAGATTGAAAAATTACAATATAATTTTCAAAAATAGTAATAATCGTTATCCCACAATCCCCCTGGGCAAAAAATTTATAGAATCGATAGATGTTTTACACAAAAAAGTTTCAAAAAAATCGAAGAGTACAAACATTTTCAAAAATGAGATTTAATTTTTAAAACTTAAAAATCGCATACTAGAGCGCTTTTAAGAATTTTTTGGGATATTTTTTTGAAAGTACGTAAAAAAACAAAAATTTTGAAGAAAAAAAATTTAAAATTGGACCATTATTGATGAAGTAATGATTAAAAGAATTTTGAGTAAAGGAACAAACTACCAATTTTTAAAAATTCGATATGTTTTGAACGGATCATCAAAAAAATCTGAAAATTTACCACGAAGGAGTTTTCGAAGGGTACTAAAAACTGTAAACAAATTGGGAAAATCTAAAAAAAAAATTTCAAAGTGTCCGATTTGACATGGAATGCCCCATATACTTTATGAAGTACGTCGTTAAGTTTTAAACGGAATGACAAACTTATATATACCCTCTTTCACTAGAGTGGAGGGTATAAAAAAATGTCCTCTCTGAAATTTACAATAGAATTTACTTTTTCCCCGAATTTCCGTAAAATTTAAGCAAAATTGTTGATGTATCGAATACGGGGGGGTGAAATAAAGCCATAGGCAATAAGGCCATATGGCCTTATTTCCCAATGAGTTGAGAAATAAAGCCATATGGCCTTATTACCAACCACTGTTGGAAATAAAGCCATATATGGCTTTATTACTCATTTGAAAATTTATAAAAGTATTCATCATTAATTTCCGGAGAGTGTAGGGGAAAATGTGGAAAAATTTTACAAACTCCATGCATTAAACCCACCCTCTCTGGAAACCAAAGCTATTTTGGTTATCAGGTTCTTTGAGGCATAAAAAAATTTATAGCGCAAAGGCCTGATACCCTAGAAAACTTTACTTTGCGGAGAGGGTGGGTTTAATGCATGGATTTTGTAATCCCAAAGCCCGGCCGAAGGCCGGCTACACAGAAAATCTTTTTTTGTTAAACAATCTTTAAATTAAAAACCCTGCCAATAAAAAATTGGTGCCTCTAGACCCCTCTAAGTTCCAAGGTTCGTGGTATATGTGGTTTTTTAATTTAAAAATAGTCAAAATATTTTTTTCTGCGTAGACGGCCTTCGGCCGGGCTAGAGATTACAAAATCCATAAATTAATTTAGCGGCATCGCTAAATATTTTTTTTTTTGGGTAGCAGGATTTACTGGGAAATATATTTCCACATTTTCAACTGATATGGCTTTATTTCCACTTTGGTTGCAAAATCAATATGACTTTATTGCTCAATCGTGCCTTATTTCCCATTGAATTGCCTATGGCTTTATTTCACCCCCCCCCCCCCCATCGAATACACCGTCCGATAGCAAATATTAAACATGAACCGGATGATATACGTCTGAAAGTAGGGATCAAATGGAGTAAAACTGCACTTACAGAAAGCCATATGGCCTTATTGCCTATGGCTTTATATCACCCCCCTATCGAATACACCGTCCGACAGCAAATATTAAACATGAACCGGATGATATACGTCTGAAAGTAGGGATCAAATGGAGTAAAACTGCACTTACAGTTTTTAATTTCGTGATCCTGTTTCCTTTTAAAATTACTTCAAGGTTTTAAAGGATGCCCTTTGTAAAATATTTTTGAAATATTTGTACTTGTCCTAGAGTAACACTGTTGATAAAAAATTAAAAAGAGGGATCTGCCCTAATTTTTTCATTTTTTATTTTGTCATATCAGGATAAAAGGATATAAATAAAGTCATTTAAAAACGTTATCAAAATATTTTGTTGAAAATTTAGACTGATATTTAAGGATACATTTTTGAAAAGACGTAACTGCCTTCTTTTCCCTGATATTGAAAAATAATAAAATAGAAAAATTATGAAAGATCCTCCTTATTCATTTGGTATCACTAGTGGCATGGTAGGACAAGTACAAATATTAAAAAAAAATATTTTTTAAAATTAAATCCTCTAAAACTTTGAAGTTCTTTTAAAAGAAAACAGGATCACGAAAAGAAAAACTGTAAATGCAGTTTTTTTACATTTAGTCTCTAGTTCCAAACGTTTATTATATTATATAATTAGTGAATTAATTGATATTTTTTCAATCTGTAAAACCAAATTATTGCTAGAGACCTGTCCAACAATTAAAATTTTTTAAAAAATTTATTTAGAAAATTTTTGTGGTGCTTATGAAGCAAAATATTTTCAAAAAGCATGAAAAAAAAAAACAATTTTTCCAATATTTTGCTTCATAAGCACCACAAAAATTTCCTAAATCAATTTTTTTAAAAAATATTGTAATCGTTGGACAGGTTTCGTGCATTAATTTGGCTTTTACAGATTGAAAAAATATCAATTAGTCGACGAGTTATAGACAAAAACCATAATGCTAAAAATCGGCATTTGACTGCAAAGTTCGAGGTCGATTAAAAAAAAGTCGAACTAACATAAACAAGCGGGTCTTCTAATTTAGTCTCTATTTTTACCCCTCACTCTCAGAATCGACCTAAATTTTGCTAACCTGAATTTGTTCCACAGTGTAATAAGCGTAAAAACGTTATTTTGATAAACATAATCCTTTACTCCGTGTTAGATTTTTTTTTTAAACCATTTGGGTCATCAAAAAATACTCCATGACTCAAAATTTGTCGCCCAATGTAATAAGCTTTAACATAACTTTTTCTTTGAGATGCAAATAGAAACTAAATCATTTTATACTTTCTCATTACGTATGCCCCAAAAAGGTGTTAGTTAGAGCTTTACAACTACATAAATATCACCTACCAAAATTTATCTATTAATACCAGATGTTGTTTGTTTGTTTTTCATTTAAAATTAATCATACGTTTTTATTAAATTATAGTGTAGGTCGTACTCGTGAAAATAGTCCAACTGATAGAACACGAATGTATTCATATTCTATGTACCAGAGGGTGGAGCAAATATTCCTTTATTTTGAATTTCAAAAACTTCAAAGTTGCTTTTTAGCGTCGATATTAATACAAAACAAGTAAAAAAGTTAAATTCGGCCTTGCTGAAAGTAGTTATACCCTCTACAATTTCAAAAGATTATTTAAAAGGAAATTACTTTTGAAAAAAAAAATTTTTTTGACAAAAAAAAATCCGCAAAAAAAAATTTTGGTAAAAAAAAATCGGCAATTTTTTTTTGTCAAAAAATATGTTCGTACTTGTTTAAATACCATTTGGTGTTCAATTATGTTCACATATGTCAACCAGAAGCCGAATTAAAGCATTTTGGTTTTTTAGGTTATGTTGAATGTACTGACATTTTTGAGGTGTGCTTACATTTTCGTTCATAATTTTTGAACCGCTGAACCGATATCACTCAAATGCAATACCAAACTTCTCGGGACAACTTCCAATAAATATGTTAAGTTTCAGTCATGTCTGTGCAATATTTTGTCCGCGACAGCATTTTCCACAGACAGACAGACAGACGGACAGACGGACAGACGGACAGACGGACAGACGGACAGACGGACAGACGGACAGACGGACAGACGGACAGACGGACAGACGGACAGACGGACAGACGGACAGACGGACAGACGGACAGACGGACAGACGGACAGACGGACAGACGGACAGACGGACAGACGGACAGACGGACAGACGGACAGACGGACAGACGGACAGACGGACAGACGGACAGACGGACAGACGGACAGACGGACAGACGGACAGACGGACAGACGGACAGACGGACAGACGGACAGACGGACAGATGGACAGACGGACAGACGGACATCGCTAGAATGTCTTAAAATCGATCGGGCATCATGAATATATATACTTTATGGGGTCCCAGATCGATATTTCGATTAGTTACAAACGGAATGACAAACTATATATACCCTCTATCACTAAGTGGAGGGTATAAAAATATTGGGCTACAGGACAATGGCATTTTTTTTGTAACTTGAAAATCGGAAAATTGCGAAAAAAAATTAATTTTTTTGCCTTAAAATATAAGTAAATATTTAGGCCAGGGATGATATAGTTGTTACGAACTTTTTTTGATGATCACAACTTTTTTTGATACCATTTAATGTTGAAAAATATGTTGATACGACCGCGACTCATTTGATACATTTTCTAAATTGAACGAATTTTAATTAATTTATTTATTGGTATTTTTTCTTGCGTAGATTTTTTTCCCATTTTCTACTAATTTAAATAGGTTATTCGAGGAGAAACTTTTTTAAAAGAGTTTCATTTATGTTGATGTATGTTCTAGTTAATATCAGCTGACTTAAGCCTCAAGTTGCGAACACTATAAATGTCTTTCTTGATTATGAATCTGGGTTGCCTTCATCAGAGCTGTTTTTAAAAAATCGCGTTAAAACTTCAAAAATGAGCATTTAAGGCTTATCTCGAAAACGGTAAGAGATACGAAAAAATTACTCAAGACTAAAACTATTCCTTGGGAAAAATGCACAATTAATTTTAAATTCCGAGCTAAAAACCTCTCGTTTTCTGTACAAAATAACGAATTATAAATACCGCGATTAAAACTGTTTCATTTACTTACTTTCTTTAAACTTGATCGGTTTTGTCAAAAAAAAAAATATTTTTGCAATGTGTTTTATACTTAAATGTTTAACTGCAATTTTGATATTGATCGAAATATAGTAGTGGGGCACCCCAAATTCAAATCACGAAAGACATTAACATCTTTCGTCCAAAAACTTAGATTTTAATGGTTTTTCGGATGTTAAAACTGATTTTGGAAATAAAGATTTGAAATTCTAAATGGCGAATCCAATATGGCGGATATGCTTTTTTAATTCTTAGTTAATTGTACTTAAATTAATCAGTGGTTTATTATCGATTTTTTTGGAAATAATTCGGCCATTCAGTAAGTACTGGACCGATTGCAGTGAAATTTATGCCGGTTATAGCTAAAGCAATTTTGAGCTTAAGTGTGGATGGAGAACCGCAATTTGTTCGTTAACAATTTCGAAAAAACCTGATTTTTTTGCAATTTTTGCTGCCAATAAAGGCAGGGAGTATTAGCTATTCATGTTGTAAGATACTACTTAATATATTAAAGAATCTACGTTTGCTTCGGTAGGCCCAACAGATGCGTGCACTTTTTTCCCAGGGGGTAAATTTGAAATTTGTGTTAAAAATAGGTCAAAATCCCAATTTTTTTTTAATTTTTTTTTTTAAGTTTAAATAGTGTAACTTTTTACCAAAAAATTATTATGCTTTTAAAATATCACAAATTTATCTAGCTAGCTAAAAATGTATGTTTGAAAAATTTCGGACGTTAGGTGGAAAACGACGGAAAAAAATTAAAATTTTCCCCATAAAAATGGCTAAATCGGAAAGTAAAAAAGATAACGACTACTTTAAGCATGCTTCATTTAGGTATTTCATAGCGTATGAAAAAGGTGTCCCACTTTAGGGACATGTGCGGTTCTCCGTCCAAACTTAAGCTCAAACTTACTTTAGCTATAATCGGTATAAATTTCACTGAAATCGGTACAGTACTTACTGAATGGCCGTCCAAAAAAAACTTATGATAAACCACCGTGGGCTGGTTCATATAAGGGACTTTTTCAATTTCAAAAAAAAAAAAGAGTTGTTCTGTAATATCGAATACCAATAATATTTAAGAAAAACAAAGTCAAAAATTTTAATATTTTTTGTATTTTTTATTACATGTTTTTTTGTATTAAATAAGCTAATCAAGTAAAATTATAATGAAAAATACAAAAAAAAAATCAAAAATTTTTTTTCATTAATTTTTTATTTTTTTTTTTGAAAATATAAATTTTTGGTTTTTGCCCCAAGCAAACGTTGTTTCAGAAAATATACATTTTTTTTTGAAAAATTTTTAAAATAAAGGGCAGTTTACACGTTAACTACCCTTGACCACCCTTATTTACTATTTCCCAGTATTGGTTTGCCGGGTTTAAATAATTTTGTATGAAAAATTATTTGAATTTGACAATTGCTATCCTCCAATACTGGGAAATAGTAGATAATAGTAGATAACTACCCTTGACTACCAAGGGTAGTTAACGTGTAAATCAAGCTTAAGACCCCAACCAGCCTATTTTTTTTTTTTTTGTGTTTATGCTAAACTATAATAAAAACTAAAATTTATTTTTTCATTGTGTGAAGTTCTTTTTAGAGACAAATGCCTTCAATAAACTTCCCAAGTAGAAATTCATGACGGTTATAAAAATAAAGCGTCTTTAGAGCACTCTTAAGTAGAATTTCATGACGGTAATGAGAAAAAGCGTTTTCAAAACACCCCCAAGTATAAATTCATGATGGTTATAAAATAAAATCAAGACTTATCAAAAATAAATCAATTTTAAAGCATAACTTCATAACGCTTTTCGAACGATTCTTAAAAGCGTTTTGAGAATACTTTTTAACCAAACCTATGATTTTATATCACTGCCATTCAAAAAATAAGAACTGTCAAAATTGTTTTTGTCTTGATTTAGGCAAAAAATTGGGTTTTCTATCAAATTTTCCCATTACAAAGTATTTTCAACATTATATCCTATTATGTCCTGTATCTATTGATAAATTTGTGACAAAAATTTGATTTACAATCATAGTTTTTGCATTTCAAATTGGGCATACGTTGATACGATGAGAGGCAGCCATAAGAAAACACCAATTTTGTTGCATTGGATTATATTCTTGTAGAGTGGGTATACTACCAATGGCGTTTTATTTGTATGAAGCATTTACAATTGATTTTAAGAAACTGGTTTCAAAATCGAAGTCAGAAAACTGAGATATTGTAGCTTCCATATTAGCTACATCATCTGCGATGTAAAAAAATTTGTGAAACTTCATTGTTTGTTTCTAATAATTTTCTTAAAATTGTCTTCGCATTAATCGCTTTTGAAGTATCTATTTTTCTGGATGGAAAAATACGACAAACTGTATAAAGAATTTAAAGTGTCTGTACTGCTTAAATTCCACTACATTTTTTAGAATTATTGCTCAACCATATAACAAAAATATCTAATTTTCCAATTTTCAATATCCATTAAAACGAAAGATTTCCTCCGAAACTATAAAGTTATGTCATCAGATATGTTATTAAAATTTTATTGCAATATTAAAATTTCTTGCAACTTTAACATTTTTAAAACTTATATCGTCCAGTACGGCAAAGTTTACAAAATTTTTAAAATTGCTATATTTTTTGCTTTTTAACGCTTTAATAATGCTTTAACGAAGCGTTCTCAAATCACCATTATAAATGTCTTTAAAAACGCTTTATATAAACCGTTTAACGGTGTTATCATTAGGACTATCTGAAAGCGCTCTGAGGATGGTTTTCCGTATGGTCTGAAAGCATTCGTACTACCATGCAGAGCGCTTTAAAAGCGTTTTTACGGTTGTATTTTTCTACCTGGGTTATTATACTAACAATAAGTGACAGATAAGACTTTTTGACTACACTCAAAAAAATAACTTAGTCAAAATATTAGTAAAAGGTGTTGTAATTTACTTCAACCAAACTTTAGCAAAAAAAATTGTAAAAATTTAACTTTTACAGTTTTTTTGGCAATTTACTATTGGTAAAATACAAAAATTTTGTGGTACTTTTACTATATTTTCTTGCTAGTTTTTTTTTTTTTATTTTACTATAATTTTAGCAAAAATATTAGTATTTTCCTTAAAGAAATGGTAATACTTTTTATTTTTTTTTTCTTAGTTTAAAAAAAAAAATTGTTTCAAGTGTTCTAGTGTGAAAAAAATCATTGCAGATTGATGATGCTGCCAACACCATAGCAAAGTAGCCATCCATCAACTGCATATGCGCTGAAAAATAGGCTACACAATTTTTAGTATTTTTTACCATATTTTTTGCTAATTTTACCATATTTTTTGCTAATTTTATATGAAAATTTTTTAAAATTTGCCACCTAAATTGTTAATAAAAAGTTAATAATTTTGAAAAATTATTTTTTTTAAATTTTAACACATAGTTAGATATCTAATCTTCAATATCCAAAAGTTTTTTTTTTATTATTTTTTTAAATACATGTGAAAAAAATTAAAAATTCGAAAAAAAATTGTTAATTTTTTACAAATTTTACCTGAAAATGTAAGAAATTTCTTGTGTAGACTACTACGCAAATCTCATTTGTTCTACTTAAGCTAAAAAAATGACGCAAAAAAAATAAAAAAGTGAAGTGTTGTTCTTTAAATTTTTTGTTTAAAGTGTTTAAGTGAAAAAAAAATCATTTTGGATTTTGATGTTGTTGGAAGTCCAGTTACTGCAACTACAGCTGCTGAGAAGAAGGCAAAAGAAGATGCTGCCACCATCAAGCCGAAGAAACCATCCAACAACTGAAGTAATATGCTGCTATTACTACATTTAAAGAATGTGGTGCTCAAAAAGAGGCAAAAATTTTTTTAGTATATTCATCAAATTTTAAATCAACTACTAATCAGAGAAAAAAAATTACTAAATAAAACAGTTTTTTTACCAAATTACAAATTTTTTTTGTCTCTTTCAATTTTACCATTTTTTTTGGTAATTTTACCATATTTTTTGATAATTTTACAAGGTTGATTTTTTACAAAAATAAAATGGTATTCTTGTAATTTTACCATTTTTTTTCCTAATTTTTTGATTAGCAAAATGGTTTTGCTAATATTACCAAAATTTTTGCAACGTCCAAAACTACAGTTTTTTTTGCTAATTTTAACCATTTTTTTTGCTAGTTTTACAATATTTTTTTTTTGAGTGTATTAACTACGCTAGAAGTGTCATTTACATTTGAAAATGGGTTTTTTAAACCAAACACAAAAATTAGAAATTCAATTAGGGTTCTAAATCTGCCCTTATCCCAATTTCGGGATTTTTGCACCCGTGACTTCCTTTCTTATGAGGGCATTATCGGGCTTAGTTTTTGCGGAGTCACTTTTAGAACTGAGCAAACTGATCCGTTCGAAATTCAATTTTTTGTTGTAATATGCTAATAAAGCACACTAATATTTGGAAAAATATATACAATTATTTATTAATTGAACTTTGATTTCAATTACACAGAAAGAATTGAAACCAATTTCAATTAACAAAAACGCGGTTTCAATTAAGTTTTTAATTAAAACTTCTCCGTTATAGAAAATGGTTATATCAATCATCAAATTGTAGGTGATTAATTGATTTTCCTTTCAATTAATCCCTTTTTCGATTTTGGTCACAAATTTAATTATTTTTTTATTTAAAGTCAATTAAAATAATGATTGATTCAACAGACAAATTTTAATCTTATGACAAAATTATGAAGAAATTCATATTATTTGCTTTTCAACATATTAAAAAGTTTATTTTTGAATGAATGTATTCAAATAAATTGAAGCGAAAAAAATCTGGTATGTCGATAATTTGTAATTTGATAGTTAAAGAAAATAACAAAAATGTTGATCAAAATAATAATTGACTCATTTAAATTTTGTTAATCAATAGATTTAATAAAAATTTTTTAGCCAATAATTTTTTGTGTGTAAAATTCTTTAATATCTACTAAAATTTTTTAAAATTGCTCCTGCCTTATATTCAAAAATTTCTGTTATAAGTGTGTTTGTTTGTATTTGGTTGTATGTTTATTCTGGCTCAAGTAATTTAATGTACTTAATTTAAATTTACTCATGTACCAAAACATGCAGTAAACAATAACAGTAACCAACGCACACACACACATACGCATACACACAAATACTTGTACACAATACTAAGTGAAATACAGTGTAACAAATACCGCGAAGCTTAACACGGTTATACAAGCACTGTTTATGTGGCAAAATGATAAATTAGGTTTATTCACAAAACACTGTAGTGTAGTTGGGATGGTTGTTTGGAAAATTGAAATATACGACCAAAAGGAAAATGGACTTCTAATGTTTAATATAAAATGAAATGAAAACAAAATACAGCAACAATATTAAAAATTTATTAAATAAAAAAATTCTCAAAATTTACAAAATATGACAAAAAAAAAAAAAAAACAATTTTAATATAAACTTAAGTACTTTCCCAGAAAAATTTAAATGGTTTCTTTGAAAGCACAACAATATGACTAGATACTCGTGCGGCGCTTAATATAGCGCTTATTTTTGTTGACGATGTCCCGCCTAGGTGCACTTAAACTAATGATTTTAATGTTTCTATGAAATATATTGCCTTATTATTTTGATTTCATTAAACAAAAAGCGGTCACAATGAAAAAGCAAATAAAAAAAATAAAATTAGGGTTGCCGAATTTATGGTTACCCTGTTAAACAATGATTATTGCAAAAAATATTTTTTTAAAAAATTTTGTCAACAAAATTGGTAACTACATTAAAAATTGAAAAATTTAACAAATTACTTCCGAAAAAAAAAAATTTGGGATAAAAAAAAATGTGTTTGTTTATAATTTTATACTTTTCGGTATACAATTATGTTCACTAACCAACCAACAGTCGAATTAAGGAATTTTGTATTTTTTAGGTTTTGTGGAATTTAAAAAAAAAAAAATCACATATATTAGCCTGTACCGAAAATGGCCTCTTTTTGGAATTTTGATTGGTTATTTCAGAGCTGATAATAGGAAAAATAATAAAAAAATTGGAGTCTGTCTTTGCCTCTTGTTGAGTACATTAAATAAAAATATTTAAAAAGTTTTCATGGAATAATTTTAGTTCCCCAGTGCAATTTAAGAAAAAAATCGGAAAAGATCTTTAAGCTTCCATATTCTTTTAGTACAATTTTAAGCCACTTAAAACAAAAACTTGAAAAAAAAACATTTCGCAGGTTTTTGCCACAAAAATAGAATAACAGGATTTAATTTTATCATGCAAATATTTTTTCCCCTTACTCCACATGTCTCAAATTTTGACACCAATTTCGGCCAAAACAAAAAATATTTTTTTTTGACAAAATACACTACGACTGCGAACTTTAACCGGTTGTAGGGAGGCTAAGACGGACTCCAAATTTTTTTTGGATTATTTTTCCCATAATAAGCTCTCGAAAGAGCATCGTTTTTTTGCTTTTACCTAAAAATTTTATTTTTCGGGACAGTCTAATGTATAAATCAATATCAATTTTTTGTTTCACGATACCGATTTGTGATTTCTTAATTTCAATTTTCCGACATCAAGTCTGTTTTCTGAATATCAATTACACACAGTTATCAAAGTATACATACGATCAAAAATATGATGTTTTCTTTGCCATACGTGGCCATTTTTGACATTTTAACTGGTGAAATTATTGAATAAAATCTTTTTGCAATTGCATCCCAAGAACATAGAAAAAACCTCTAAAGAGATCATAAGCTAAAACTAGCCAGCAAATGGCCAAAACGAATATAATTTTAAGGATGGTTAGAGATTCGTCTTAAAATCGCCTTAAAATGTTCAGTATATTAAAAAAATTATTCAACCATTATATTAAAACAACTTAAATAACACTGCCCGACAAAAATGAAAAAGATCGTTAAACACGAACTGGATAATATACGTTTAAAACTAGAGTCTAAATGTAGTAAAACTGCATTTACAGTTTTTCGTTTCGTGATCCTAATTCCTTTTAAAAGGACTTCAAAGTTTTAGAGGATTAAATTTTATAAAATATTTTTTTTAATATGTATACTCGTCCTAGGATGCCACTAGTGATAACAAATGAAAGAGTAGGATCTCTCCTAATTTTTCTATTTTATTGTTTTTACATATCAGAAAAAAGGAGGTAAGTTACAACCTTTCAAAACTTTACGCCTCAATATCATTCAAAATTGTCAACAAAATATTTTGATAAAGTTTTCAAAGGACTTTATTCACATCCCTTGATCCTAATATGTCAAAATAAAAAATGGAAAAATTAGGAGAGATCTTCCTCTTTCATTTGCTATCACCAGTGGCATCCTTGGATACCCAGTTGGCAACGTCCTCGACCCATCCTCAGTGACGGTGTGGTGACATGTCATAGTCACTGCTGACATCCACAAGACATCTTTATGTACTGGGTTGAGGACAGTTTCATACAAATGTTCAAAATGTCCTCACTCAAAGTCAGCAGTGGTCAGGGCTGACCTTCTGGGGACATGTCACCTAAGACTTCTTTGGGGAAATGTCTGACGTAGGTCATGCGAAAATACAAAAAATTTTCGTATTTCTTTTAGTTTTTACTTTTATCCATTTTCCTTTATAAATTATCTTTCTCATATTTAGAAAAAACTTTTCGCCTTCTTTAGTCCAGTTTATTAGTCCCACACCTAACTACCTGTTCCAAACTTTATTTTGAAAATTGTTTGTCTATTTATTACTTTTATTCTACTTGTTAGATTTTGATTTTATTTAAAATAATTCGATAATATTGTCATATTTTTCTTGGAAATTGAAGAGTTGCCCAGATTCTAATTTAATATACTGCTATTCTGAAGACATTTCCTTTTAGACGTCTTAGAGGAATTGTCCTCACTCTTAAAGCAAACATTCAGTGCTGACAATATTAGGACATGTCATCAAGGATTACCTATGATTTGTCAGAACCTGAAGACATTTCCTCAAGGAATCACTGTGGAAATTTCTTCAGTGACACATTTTCCAACTGGGTAAGTACAAATATTACAAAAATATTTTACAAAATCTTTTAAAATTTTGAAGTCCTATTAAAAGGAAACATGATCACGAAATAAAAAACAGTAAATGCAGTTTTACTCCATTTGGTCTCCACTTTCAGACGAATGCCATCCGGTTCATGTTTAATATTGGCTGTCGGACGCTGTAATCATCAAAAATTTTAATAAGAATGGTTATTGTAAAGGCAAGCGCTAAAAGGCCATTCTTTAGTAGAATATCATTTGCAAAGTATTCGCACTTAGGGACTTTAAAAAAAATTAGATTTTCAAATATTGGTCAAATATTGAAAATTTCAAATTTTACACATTTTAAAGCACGTGTTCTAAAGAGGTGTGTCTATGGATTTTGTTTTCGTCCAAAGCTTTGGATCCACAATTTGTAAGTTCGATGTATGGCTATAAAGTTTATAGGTTTTACTTTAATCCAACAACATTTTTTTTTTGTGGTACGTTTTAAATAAAAACCTCCATTTACAAAAAAACGTCCGTCCCTCCGTGCCTGTCTGCTAAAGACACGATGCTGTCTAAACCAAAAGGGTTGGACCTCTGAAGTATAAAAGAATGGCTTTGTGGGGGAAGAGTTCCCTTTGGAGATCTAAAGAAACCTCAAAAAAAATAATTTTCTAAAACATACATATGAAAGATTTTTATGTCCGAAGAAGTTAATAGGTCTTTACTTTTACCAAGGAATGAGGCAATAGCACTTTTATTTTGACCAGCTACCAATTAATGGACTTAGATGTATAAAAGTAATATACATTCAGAGAAAATTATATTGCGTAAGAGTTAATGTCATAACAAATGAATTACTCAACTTTTAAGGCATAATTACTTGAGCGAATACGGTTCGGAGACGTGTCAGCTGATACGAAAGCTTGTACTAATATATGTGTAGAAGTAGGAACTATAACGAATACGTGACGATGCTGTAGCCGCCGAACCTAAAAAATTTTGATTTTCCTTACGTTTTACGTGTCAGCTGATTTTTTTTTTATTTTTGTGGCAGAAAAAAAAAAAAAAAACAATAAACAAAAAAAAAATAAAACAAATCACAAATAACGAATTTTTTAAAATTAATATGCAAAATAAGAAGGAACGTTTATACGGTATCAGTAAGTGCTTAAAAAATACAACACGATACAGCACCGCTTCAGTAGCGTTCAAGTGCCTAGGCCTTTACAGTCACTAGCAGCGATCACAGCCACTTCCGCTGCACACCTCTTTCTGAAACACCACTGTATAATTTTTTTTAAAGCGTTGGGAACCCCATTAAATATGCATACTAACAGCTCAAATAAAACAAAAAATAAATTTAGATTTCTTTTAAACCACAAAGAAACATTCAACATTTTTTTAAACCCATACCCCGTTTTAAAGAAACACTGTTTGAAGTATTTTTTTAGGTACACCTTAATTTTTTTTTTGTGTTTCATTAAGACGGTATTTATACACAGCCTTTTTTTGCTTGCAATAAAGTCTTGCAACTTTTTTTTGTAGGCAAACGGGGGTGAAAAGAAAACGGGGTAGAAAAAAAATCACGAATTCTGTTTTCCTTCTTCTATGCTTCTCACCCCCGTTTGCATACAAAAAAAAAGTTGCAAGACTTTATTGCAAGCAAAAAAAGGCTGTGTATAAATACCCTCTAACAACCATATAATGTTGGGTTCGAAAATTAAAATTTGCCAAACCAATGTTTGAAAGTGCACTGGTTTACGGATTACATTATTCACTTTTAAATATTTTCAAAATTATCCTTTTCAAAACCATAAAAAGGAAGACATGTAGACATACAAGTAAGCAGATACACAGAAAATTGTTTGCGGGTTGACTGGTTGGTAGGTTTATTTGTTTATGACAACTCATCATGTAACAAAGTACATGAGAGTGACATTTTTTCTTCAGCTTTTGATTTCCCCAATTTTTTGGCGAAATCTTTATTCTTTTGAACAAATATTTATTTTAATTAACCTGTGGCGCCCGGCTAAAAAAATTTTAGATTTTTGAAAATTAAAAAAAAAAAATTACAATAACATGTCTTGCGACACAGCATATTTTAAAATGTTGATGTGCTGAACACGATTATCAAAAAGAAATATAAATCGGTCGAAAAATTTTTAAGATAGCACTTTTTGAAATTTTCCAAAAAAATGGCGTTTTTTCCAACGTTCAAGAAATTAAAAAAAAAAAATATAAATCAAAATTTCTTTCCTTTTAGGCTTTTATAGATCTTAAGATAAACTTTCATTTAAAATTAATTTGACACAAATCCGATTAATTTTACCCGTGGCACCCTTCGATCAAAATTTAGGTTCTCCAAAAATTTTTTTATCAAAAATCCAAAATTTTGGTCGAAGGGCGCCATGGGTTAAAATGTACTGATTTGGTTCAAATGAACCGATTATTATGAAAGTGAGGTAAGTCCACATGGTTTCAAAACGAGATATTGAAGGGTTTGCGTTTTTAAGTCTTTAAAAATCTGGGTACTTTATATTGATTAAATTTTAATCTAGGTGTTATCTCAGGTACCTAAATTTACTTATTGTGTATTATTTTGTTAAGATTTAATAAAACCCGCCATTTCTCACTATATAAAAGGGACTTATTTTTTAAATTAACTTTTTATAGCTTTTAAAAATTAAATTTTTATAGCTGATAAGGTATATCGGTAGTGTTTTAACACTTAAATCGCCCTATAGTTTGATCATAAACTAAATTTGTTACAGAACTTTGAGATGAGCTAAAAAAATTTTACTAGTAAACGATTTATCAAAAATGTTAATTTTGAAAGTGAGGCTAGTCCACACAAAATTTTTTTGTAGTGTTAAAAATAACCTAATAATCGCTGATAGAGTAAAACATTGATGATTTTTATTCTTTAATAACTCCATAATTTAATCCTTAACTAACTTTAATACAAAATTCTGAGATGTTCTGAACAAAATTTTACTAGTAAACGATTTATGTAAAATGATAATTTTGAAAGTGGTGTTAGTCCACATTTTTTTTGTAGCGTTAAAAATAACCTTATAATCGCTGATAGAGTAAAACATTGATGATTTTTATTCTTAAATAACTCCATAATTTAATCCTAAACTAACTTTGGTACAGAATTCTGAGATGAGCTAAACAAAATTTTACTAGTTAACGATTTATCAAAAACATTAATTTTGAAAGTGGTGTTAGTCCACATTTTTTTTGTAATGCATAAAATAACCTTTATATCTCTGATAAAGAATATCCGTAGCTTTTTTAACTCTAAAATAGCCCTATTGCCTTGTCCTCTACTAATTTTGTTAAAGAATTGTAAGATGAGATAAAAAAAATTATACTAGTAAACGATTTATCAAAAATGTTACTTACGTTTACTAGTAAAATTTTTTTTAGCTCATCTTACAATTCTGTAACAAAATTAGTTTAGGACTAAGCAATAGGGCTATTTTAGAGTTAAAAACGCTACGGATATTCTTTATCAGAGATATAAAGGTTATTTTATGCATTACAAAAAAAATGTGGACTTACACCACTTTCAAAATTAATCTTTTTGATAAATCGTTAACTAGTAAAATTTTGTTCAGCTCATCTCAGAATTCTGAAGAAAAGTAGTAAAGGATTTAACTATAGAGTTATTTAATAGTAAAAAACACCAAAGTGTTATTCAATCAGCAATTATTTGGTTATTTTTAACGCTACAAAAAAATTGTGGACTAACCTCACTTTCAAAATTAACGTTTTTGAGAAATCGTTAACTAGCAAAACTTCTCTCATAAAATTCGTAGACGTTTTTAAAGTTTTCTTTGAACTTTTTTTTTTAATCGAAAGATACCATTAAACTGTATCCAAATCTATCGTTAACTAAGTTTTTTTGAAAATGTGACTTACCCTACTATCATAATAAATGGTTCAAATCAAGTTTAAATAAAAACTTCCACTGACTTTATTTCTTCTAATGTATTTAAAAAATCTTTGTTTAAGTAGATCGACAAATTTGTGGATAACTAAATACAAACTATTAATACATTTTTTTAAATTTTTAATGATGAAACTTAAGAAAACGGCTTTAAAATTTTTTAAAAATTTTTTTTAAAAAAAGTTTTTTTAATAACTTCAATTTCCATTTCGACTATCGTAACACATTTAGGCTATTATTCATAATACTTATAGTAGACTTGTTGTAGGTTTATTTGAAAATATTTCTTAATATCTGTCAAATAAAACTACTTTAGTTATATTTCAGTTTTTATAATTAACAACCTTAATATTTACTGCATCTGGACGCCATTTAGCTTAAATTAAAGCTGGATAAATTACACTGTGCTCGATTATAACACTTTGTTTTTTGATAAGCTGGGCACTAGTGTGGTTCATATATGGCACTTTTTTTTTTTTTTTGGATTTTTGTATGGGGCACCCGGAATATATATTAAGCACCATGAAAAACTGACCCGTGATTTTTTTCAAATTTTTTCATTAACATTTAGGGGTCGCTACCGGGCCCTAAACTTTGGGTCATAAAAAAAAATTTTTCACACAATGAAAAAAAAAAAATTTCGTTTTTTTTATATTTTTTTTTTATTATAATTTAACTTCATTAGCTTATTAACGGCAAAAGATTTCATTTTGGTGGGACAAGTTTTTCAGTTCCAAAATTGACCATGAAAAAAAAAAATTGAGGCTGGTTGGGGTCTTACTCTAAAATTTTTTTAAAATTTTTTTTTTTTTAGTTTTGATAAGCTTACGCTATAGGTCTTTAGTCCCTCTTGATACTACATTCTTCGTAAAAATTTTTGTTCTTTCCGAAACATCATTAACATGCGGCGAAAATCAAACGGATATTAAAAAAAAAAAAAACATATTTTCAATGTAAATTTTGGAAATTACATACTTTACCGACCATATCGAATTTTTGTTTGCCGTTAATAAGCTGGATTAGCTTATCAAATTATAATTAAAAATTAAAAAAAAAAAAATCGATTTTTTTCACCGTTTTTTTTTTATTTTTTTTTTAATATCCGTTTGATTTTCGGCGCATGTTAATGATGTTTCGGAAAGAACAAAAATTTTTACAAAGAATGTATTATCAAGAGGGATTAAAGACCTATAACGTAAGCTTATCAAAACTAAAAAAAAATAAATTTTAAAAAAAATTTAGAGTAAGACCCCAACCAGCCTCAATTTTTTTTTTCATGGTCAATTTTGGAACTGAAAAACTTGTCCCAACAAAATGAAATCTTTTGCCGTTAATAAGCTAATGAAGTTAAACTATAATAAAAAAAAAAATATAAAAAAAACGATTTTTTTTTTTTTTCATTGTGTGAAATTTTTTTTTGATTTTCGGCGCATGTTAATGATGTTTCGGAAAGAACAAAAATTTTTACAAAGAATGTATTATCAAGAGGGATTAAAGACCTATAACGTAAGCTTATCAAAACTAAAAAAAAATAAATTTTAAAAAAAATTTAGAGTAAGACCCCAACCAGCCTCAATTTTTTTTTTCATGGTCAATTTTGGAACTGAAAAACTTGTCCCAACAAAATGAAATCTTTTGCCGTTAATAAGCTAATGAAGTTAAACTATAATAAAAAAAAAAATATAAAAAAAACGATTTTTTTTTTTTTTCATTGTGTGAAATTTTTTTTTTTCTATCCCAAAGTTCAGGGCCCGGTAGCGACCCCTAAACCTTAATATAAAAATTTGAAAAAAATCACGTGTCATTTTTTCACGGTGCTTAATATATATTCCGGGTGCCCCATTCAAAAATCCAACTTTTGTTTTTATGAACCACCCTACTGGGCACCCTACTGTTAAAGTTAATTCGAGTACTCCGAATTCAATAATGCTAGCCGTTTTTCGAAGTTAGCACTCGTATTCGCGATATTCGCGATTTAAAAATTTTCAAGTACAATAAAAACGATATTTTTAAAGTTTTGCTACAATTTTTAAATTTAAAACCATTAAAGTCTGTTAAACTAACATAACACACCATAATATAGTAAATTTTATACAAAAAATGTTTTTCGCGAAAAACCTTTATTTTTATTTATAGCCTAGTGGTTAGAGCTTCGGTTTACCCTCATAAATATGATATATGTACCATATATCTTTTTTTTACATTTGGTGTATTTAACGAATTATGGCGGGTCAAAGATTGACTTTTTAAGCAAAAGTAAGAAAAATACATCACGTTTAAAGAGCTGTATCTTCTTAACCAATGACCCGATTTTCACAAATTTAGGCTCATGTGAGAGCTGGGGTTCTTCTTTTAGAAAATATTTTTAAAATAACATAGTTTTTTTTTACAGAAATGATGCAAAAATGCAAAAACATTTTTTCTTTTCGAATATTTAAAAAAACACATCTTCGATTTTAAAAAAAAAAAAAAATTCTGGTGAAAAATAACAATGTTTTGTATAACATATTCAAAATTCAGAGTGGTATCTCCATGGGATCAAAAACTATTCTGTTTTAAGTACGAGGTTCTCATATTTTTCCCTTAGAAAATTTAAATTTCTAATGTTTTGAATGTTTTTCAAAATTTTAATAGTATACACAGAACAAATTTTGTACATAAATAGTATGAATCACTTTCATTGATTTCAATTCATTCTATTTATTAATAAATTCATACTATTTATAAATATTTCAATAACATTTAAATTTCAAAAAAAATAAAAAAAACAAAGTTTGTTTGAAATAAAAAATACAATTTGTCAAAGATTTTTTTGTTTTGTTTTGGGACAAAAATATAATTTGGGCATAAAATTGCATTATTTAGCGAAATAAAGGTACGTAAAATGTGCGTGTTACTAATTTTTTTATAGTTTTACATCTTTTTCATAAATATTTAATGTTTTTTTTTTCAGGAATTCACCTGATTCTTAAAAATTAATTGTTCAAATCTGGAATTCCAGCCTTCAAGAAATCATCATCAGCCTTCAAGAAATCATCATCAGCAACAAATCATCATAAAGAGAAGTGGATTTTTTCAATTACCAAATAATTAGTTAGAAATATAAAAAATATTCGCGAATTCTGTGTGTTTAACTTTTAAAATTATGTACATTATAAAAAAGAAGTTGTTACACTAATAAAACCGCAGATAACTATTCAAATATACATGGATTGTTCTTATTGTTTTAAATGGACCTTTCTTTACAAAAAATCGCGAAAACCCCCCCAAAAAAAAAAAAAAAAATCCAACATGATTTCGGTCATACTATGCATGACCGAATTCATAAATAGTATGAACAAAGTTTGGGAAAAAAAGTCATGTTAGATTCATACTATTTATGAATAAATTAATTCCAATTATAGGCGCCCCAGTAGGCTAGTTGGTAGCGTGCTAGCCTATGAGTCTGGGGGTCGTGGGTTCGATTCCCACCAGAGGCCTTGGTCTGTTTCGCTACAACGAGACGAAGGTCATTGTTACCAGTTCTCGGTTAGGTAAAATTAGTATATGATTTGTAATTATATGGTAATTCTTAATAAAATAAAATAAAATAATTCCAATTATGAACTTTTTTTTTCTGTGTAATTTTCTTTGAAAATTTAAATTTTTATATTGAAGAAACATAATATTTTAATTTTATGTTTCTTTTTAATTGAGGTAAAATTTAAGAACTTCGTACTAAAACCAGAATATTTTTTGATCCCATTGGGATCCCACTCTGAATTTTGGATATGTTGTACAAAACAGTATTGTTTATCACCAAACTTTTCTTTAAACACATCGAAATGTGTTTTTTTAAATATTCGCAAAAAAAAAAATATTTTTGAATTTTTGCAACACTTCTGAAAAAAACCGTATGCTTTTGAAAATATTTCCTAAAAGAAGAAGAATTAAGCTTTCATATGAGCCATTACTTGTGATAATCGGATTGCTAGTTAAAAAGTTAGAGCACGTTAAACGTCATGTATATTTCGGACTTTTGCTAAAAAAGTCGAACTTTGACCCGCGATAATTTGAAAACTACAGCAAATTTTGAAAATCCAAAAATGCAACATATCTCATATAAACGTGGATATCTATGAGCCAAATTCTCAGTGGCGTCCAAAGGCATGTTTCCGAACAGTGGGGCGAAAATTTTTGGAATTACCCATATAAAGAATCAAATAATCAATTTAATGTAATTGCCTACTGATGACGTAGAAGTGGTTACAGAAGCCATGGTCTAGGGTAAATCCACATTTAATTTAATCTTTAGAAGACACAATTTTCTTCTTAAATTAGAAAAACACTAACAAATATTTCTAGTTTGACTTGAATTTACGACAGCCATCTGGTAAAGCTAGTTCGTGTACACTACATCCCATTGTAATATCACATTTTTTCAAAGTTAGCGTATATGTAAGCGATATTCGCAATTATTTTTTTTTATTTTTACCCAGCAAAAATAAATCGAGATTTTGGCGACACAGCATCTTTTTATAGCATACCGAAGCGCATCCAAAGAGCGCTCTTGAGAATGCAGTAAAAGTAAGGGGAAAAAATAAAAAATGTTGTTAAGATTTTTTATATAAAACTCAAAATATAAAATTATATTTTGAAAAATTTCATACATACATGCTTTCTTTTTGAATATATTTAACACTTTTTGAATAAAAAACCATGAGTTTAAGGCAAAGACACATGATTTACTGCATCATTATTGTGCATTAATCAGAGCTGCAAAGAATGCTTCAATCATAACACCTCACATTTTAAATAAAAAAAATGAGTACATCATTTCCACTTTAGTTTCAGAAAATACAAATTATATTACAAAAAATGTCCAATCATAATTTAGAATCTCCAATAATATTTCAAAAATTTTCAATATAATTGAACATTTTTTAAATGTAATTAAAATTTTTTTGGTTATAAATGGTAATATCTGAAATATAAATGGAAGTTTCTGAAATATAATTTGAAATTTTCGAAATATAATTGGAAATTTTTTAAATATAATTGGCTCTCTTAGGCAATATTTCTTGCAAATGCTTGGAGGGAGTCAACTATTTTCAGAATAAGTCAATTGTATTTAAGATTTTCCAATTGCATTCAGAACTAGTCAATTGTATTTCAGATTTTGTAATTTGTATTTCAGAAATACTTCACTGCATCTTTATAGCTATTTTTTCAGCGCTCTAAAGAGATGTGAATTCAGAGCATTTTGAGAGCGCTTTTTCGGTGTATCCAACTAGCGATCTAAAGTGTGACATCGCCTTAGAGAATCATGCATGAATTCAGCAGGTTTGGATGCGCTCCTTGACTCGAGTTTCCTTTCCAAAAGCAGCTGTCAGTTCAGCAAAATTTCTTCTGGGTAAGTAAAAAAAAAAATATTTTTTTACATTATTTAGGCAATTACTGTATTTTTATCATTTTAAGTCTACTGAATATACAAAAAATCTTATTCTTACTGAATATACAAAAAAAAATCTTATTCGCGGAAATTTTTTTTACAATTTTTTTTATTTTGCTATTAATTTATGAAAATGAGTAAAATTCGATACATAACAGACACAAAATTTTTCGAAATTTTTATTATTTTCGCGGATTATTTTTTCGTGTAATTTTTTTTGTGGAAAAATTTTTTTCGCGAAAAAAATGCTTTTTCTACATTTATATTTAAAAGCTATACCAAAAGCATAAAAATTTCATTTTTGTTGTACCAAGCTTGAAATTTTTAAATTGCGAATATCGCGAATATGAGCGCTAACTTCGAAAAACGGCTAGCACCATTAAATTCAGCGTACCCGAATTAGCTTTACCGGCAGGGTGCCCAGCTTGTTGATTTTTGCGACTAGCACAGTGTTATCTTCACAGCACTTTTTATAAAAAAATACTAGTTTGATAAAAACTAGGTGCATTATTTTTAACATAGTCGTTAACGAATTACATCTACAATGTTGTCGTACATAGAATTTTTTCGGCCACTGTAAATGCAATTGCTAGTTTTTACATATTTTTTATATTGCTAAATTTTTAAAATAATTTTTTTGATATTCTTTTTTAACGCATCAAAATTAATGTATATAATGTGTCGCAAATTATATTTTTTTTTATAGATTTTTTAACAATTTTTAATATCCAAAACTTTTATTGCCGATCGCATTTGCCTCAAATTTGTATCACATAAGTTTCAGACCAAGGAGAATAAAAATTTTCCTAGACATTCGAAATTGGAAGAAAAACTTTTTTCCCTACAAAAAAAAAATGCCAGTCTAAAGCTACATACGCACAAATTTAATTTTCATTTGTTTGTCGTTACCAGGGCAAGTAAAAATATGCACAAACAAAAGCAGTAAATTAACACTA
The DNA here is from genome assembly GCA_963921195.1 of Pegoplata infirma. Classification (NCBI taxonomy): domain Eukaryota; kingdom Metazoa; phylum Arthropoda; class Insecta; order Diptera; family Anthomyiidae; genus Pegoplata; species Pegoplata infirma. The sequence continues at coordinate 192,089,325 of OY992536.1, forward strand.
TAAAATTAAAAATTAAAGAAAATCATTAAAAAAATACATATAAATATTGAACATTAATTTCAAGATGAAAAAATTATTTAGTATTTGCAAAATTGTAACAAAATATGAATAATGTGTTTTAAAGAAAATATTTTAAAAATTTACTTGCCCTAGTAATTACATGCCTACATTTGCTCGTACTTTACCTTCTAGTCATATATTCAAAAGTAGTAACTCACATACTTATATACCCTGTAACATACATTTGCTTAATTACTTTAGGGATTATTATCATCATCATGATCATTATTATTCTTATAATAATTGTTATTATTACTGTAGACGTACATATATGAAACGTTGTCATTCAAAACAAAAATAAAAAAATAGTCAACACGTTTTCACATTTTCAATTAAGTTTATTACTTAAAAAAAAGTAAAACAATAACATACATTTATATAAATTAGGGCAAACCTTAAATTTTAGAAATAATTACTCAAAAACTTGAAAGGTGTTTATTTTTAAATTGTATTGAGAACCGCAAAATTTCGTTAACTTTAACTTCAAAAAATTTTTTGTTGATAAGTTAACGATTTTCAATAACGAAAAAATTCGGTAGAAAAATGTTAAAGAATCGCTTCCCAGCAAAAATTGGCATTACTAGTAATGGGTTTTGTAATCCGAAACATATGTTAATAAGTAGTTACTTATTGAATGAAACACTAATTATTTTAACAAGGGCGTGAGACAAAAATAATTAGTGAAGAGTATAGAGTTAAATAAGTAGTTACTGACTCGGATTACTAATAAGGAGTAAAAACCCATTACCAATAAAAAGTAAAATAATTAGTTAATTAAAACATTTGTTTTTACTAAAAATAAAAAATTGAGTAATTTTTATTAAGTTTTTAAGTTTTTTTTAAGTTAATTGAATTGTAAAGGTTAAAAAATGCAAGTGCAAGGAGATATTATTACTTGAAAGTACTTTTATAGCATATTACTGAAAAGTAGTTACTTTTAGGCTTAAAATAATGTTAATGGTAATGTGTAGTCATTATAAATAATGTACTTGGTAATGATTACTTTTCACAACTCATTACCATGTTTTTGCTGGGTTTTAACGACAATTGTCGATAACACTGTGCAACAAATTTTGGGTCATCGCATTGAGCCTCAATGCCTTCAACGCCATATGAAAGTAGACCATCAAGTGGACAAAATCACCAAAGGGTTTTGCAAAGTCAGTTCGGATTTCTTTTTTATAGCCCACTGAAGTTTTTATATTTTTATCAACGGCGTTTGGAAATCGTTAAAAATACTATAATAAGAACACATCTGAGCTTTAAAATATGATTTGATGTCTTCAGTGAAATTTAATGTCGGTTCTTTTCTTAGAACATTTTAACCCTCTAGCTGCCATTTTAAGGGGTCATTTTAGTCCTTTTTCAAAAACTAAATACAGAAGTCTAATAAAACGTCCATTTAGAGGGTTAAAATGTTCTACAAATATTTTCAAATGCTGTCAAATGTTGTCAAATGTTCAAAGTTTGTGCGACATGCGCAAAATGCTTAAAAAGGGTCAATTATAAATAATCAATGTCTGTTATTTTTTTTTTACCAAAGCAGTGTTTAAAAATATCGACAAAAAACAGTGCAAATATACTTTTGAGCTAAAAATGATGTTTTGATGTGTTTTATAAAATTTTATGATGATTCTTTTCTTTGACCAAATTAACCCTCTAGCTCCCGTTTTAAAGGGTCATTTTTGTCCTTTTTTAAAAGAAATACAAAAAGTCTATGAAAAAAAGGCAGTTAGAGGGTTAAAATGTTTTACATATATTTTCTACATCAAATTTTACTTGGGCACGTCTAAGACAGAAAGTTAGTCCAGCATATAGAAAATGCTTTAACATTTTAAAGTATTCAAATTTTTTTTTTTTTATATTTTTTTTGGGCCGAAGTATAAAAAAACAAATAAAAAAGTTAAATTCGACTTTGTCGAATGTATTGATACCCTCCACAATGTAAAAAAGTTTATTTGCAAAAAAAAAAAAATAAAATTTAAAAAAAACAAGTAAAAAAGTTAAATTCGGCCTTGCCGAATGTAGTGATACCCTCCACAATTTCAAAAAGATTATTGAAAAAAACTTTATTTAAAAGGAAATTACTTTTGAAAAAAAAAAAAAATTTAAAAAAAAAATTTTTTGGTAAAAAAAAAATCCGCGATTTTTTTCTTTTTTTTGTAAAAAATATGTTCGTACTTGTTTAAATACCATTTGGTGTTCACTTATGTTCGCATATGTCAACCAGAAGCCGAATTAAAGCATTTTGTATTTTTGGGTTATGTTGAATGTACTGAAATTTTTGAGGTGTGCTTACATTTTCGTTCATAACTTTTGAACCGCTGAACCGATATCGCTCGAATGCAATACCAAACTTCTCGGGAGAACTTCCAATAAATATGTTAAGTTTCAGTCATCTCTGTGCAATATTTTGTCCGCTACAGCATTTTCAACAGACAGACAGACGGACAGACGGACATCGCTAGAATGTCTTAAAATCGATCGGGCATCATGAATATATATACTTTATGGGGTCCCAGACCGATATTTCGATGAGTTACAAACGGAATGACAAACTTATATATACCCTCTATCACTAAGTGGAGGGTATAAAAATACGCGAAAAAAATTTGTTGGTAAAAAAAACTTCAACGAAAACGTTTTTTTTTTTTTTTTAAATATGTTTGTACTTGTTTAAATACCATTCGGTGATCAATTCTGTTCACATGTGTCAACCAGCAACCGAATTAAAGCATTTTGTGTTTTTAGGTTATGTCGGGCCCTTTTTTTGACTCAAAAGAAAGCTTAGGTCTTTTCCCCACCTAATTCTTTTTCGTCCTTAAATATATTTTTGCTCTACCAAAAAATTTCCGCTAGAACGGCATCACGCGACTTTTTCCCAAGATATCTGAAATGGTGATCACGACCAAAGTATTAAACAGATAAAACAGATATATAAGACTTAGCATATTTACTTGTTGTTGCCCTAAGTAGTTTGGTATTGCATTTGAGCGAAATCTTGTTGTTGCCCTAAGTAGTTTGGTATTGCATTTGAGCGAAATCGGTTCAGCGCACAGTGCCACATTTGGCCAATCTAGGACGACAAAAATCCAATTTTAATTATATTGACTTGAAATTCGGTATAAATTTTTGTTTTGACTTCGAAAATGACATTATGAAAAATTTGGGAGGCCGGTTAAGGGCCACGCCCACTTGTTTTAACATTTGTAATTTTGGTTATAATTTCTTTAAATTTGGTTTATATACTCTCAATGACTGTAGAAATAATATCACAAAAAAAGGGGGCGGTCAGACAACTGCCACGCCCACTTTTTTAAAATATGTTTAAAAAATATGTAAAAACAAGGTTTACATATCGCCCCACTGTAGTCGGCGTCGCAGACGGTCGCAAAAGTTAGCCGTTAAAATAAGTACTATGGATATTGGTCAATATATCTGAAAAAGTCCGGCGACCAATACGGACTAAACACAAAAGTTCTATTCCATCAAAAAAAATAAATATATAATTTTCTTTTCAAAGATTTGTATTTAGTTAAAAATTTAATAAAAAATAGAAAAATTTATTTTAGAAAAAACGAAAAGAAATGACTTAAAGCATTTAAATATCCTTTAAAATTACCAAAACAGAGTGGATATATATCTCTTTTTGTTCAAAAGTTACAACAGTTTAAACTCGACTTAATTTATGCGAAATAATGTACACTAGTTACAGGATTTTACAAGATGCAACTTTATGCGCCCACCTGTTAGTAACGAACAGAATTATCGATCTTATATGATTATTTCCGTGCTATTAGGAATGTTCTATAATACATACAAACATATCATGAAAATCGGGGAACTTTTTTTTTTGATTTTTGTCGTGCTAGATTGGCCAAATGTGGCACTGTGCAGCGGTTCAAAAATTATGAACGAAAATGTAGCCTAAAACACAAAATTCTTAAATTTGGCTGCTGGTTGACACATGTGAACAGAATTGATCACCGAATGGAATTTAGATAAGTACATACAAATTTTTTTACAAAAAAAAAATTTTCGTCAATTTTTTTTTACCAAAAAATTTTTTCGCGGATTTTTTTTTTCTTAAAATTTTTTTGTTTTTTTTGTTTTGCAAATAAACTTTTTTACATTGTGGAGGGTATCAATACATTCGACAAAGTCGAATTTAACTTTTTTATTTGTTTTTTTGACACATTTGAACAGAATTGATCACCGAATGGAATTTAGATAAGTACCCAGCCAGAAAAATACGGTGGGGCCTACATTGGCAAAGCGTTGTAACCGGTACAACAAACGTTGGCAAAACATCCGTTCTACAACGACTACCGTATTGGCCCAATATCTAAATGATAACGCCAGTTGTACGTGTACCCACGGTTCTAGCCAATGTTGGTAAACTGTGGGCAAAACAAAAAATACTGTACTGGCATAATATCTAAATGATAACGCCAGTTGTACGTGTGCCCACGGTTCTAGCCAATGTTGGCAAACCGTATTAAAAACAAAAAATACTGTACTGGCACAATATCTAAATGGTAACGTCAGTTGTACGTGTGCCCACGGTTCTAGCAAACGTTGGCAAACAGTGGTCAAAACAAAAAATGCTATGCGTAAACAGTACCTTTTTTACTTTTATACACAGCATGCCGAATTTTAGCTTCTAGCAGCCTAGCAACATTAAAAGCAGATTATGCTAAACAAATTTTAAGGACATTTGTAGAACTTATGCCTCATTTTTATGGTCCAAGTACCCAAACAATGAACATCCACAATCTTATTCATATTGCAGATGACGTACTCAACGTAGGAGCAAATTTATCCCAATTTTAAGCTTTTGATTTTGAAAATAGCCTACACACAAAAAAATTTTTGCCAAGTACTTGGGAGGATATGCGTTTTTAAAGTTTTTTGCATATATTATGCAAATAATAGCATCATTTTACCAAGCTTTTATCAGAAAGTTTAGAAAATATTCATAAGAGTATTTAACCTTGTGAAACCTTAACCAAAATTATGCAAAAACTTGATAAAATGTTACAAAAACTTTAAAAACGCATATCCTCCCAAGTTATTGGTAAAATATTTTTTTGTGTGAAGGTTTTATAAAAAATATTATTAAATCTCCAACCAATCCTATTGCCCAAATTCAAAGAAAACTGCATATGTTTCATTCTGACACTTCCTTAAATAACATTCCACTAGTTTATCTGATCAATAAACACACTAAATATTCTCTTGGATATGTAATAGAAAGGTCCCCAGCAAAACTTTTGTAATGGGTAGTGATTATATAACACATTACCAGGTAATGTATATACCTTATTTGTAGCATTATTTTAGGATGTCTTACCAAACATTTGTTCCACAACGAATTATTTTAAAGTGAAAAATAATGCATTACTAATAATTTGCTACGTAATGCATGATTATTGGAAAAAATGTATTTCGTATTTATTATTTCTAAACATTAAATCATGGATGACTTATATTTGGTTACATTATGTATTATTTGAAAGTTTGAAATTATGCATTATTTATAATTGAATGCATAATGCATTACAATAACATAAAAAATAATTATTTTATAATAAAAATGCATAAGTTTAAACTAGAGATGGGCTCACTACAGGAAATTTCTAACGACACACACTCACGAGCACATTTTATCTACTCACTTACAATCACGTGAGTAAATTTAATACAAAATTACTTTTTCACTACTCGTAACACCATATATATTATCTTCTGGTATGCTATATTATTTCATTTCTCGTAACCTATAAAATATCATATATTTTACACCTTACTCGTATTCTTCGTTATAAATTTATGACTTATTTTATACCTTACTGGTATTCTTTGTGATAATGTGGATGCATTACTTTGAGTCTCATCGCCTGTTAAAATCATCAATGCTGCAATGTATAAAATAAGAGATCCTATACCTTATTTTATACCTTATTTGGTAATCTAAGTTTTGCTGGGTCTGAATCATTCGTTACTTTTTCCTGTGTTAAACTTCAAGGTTTTAAAATTACATTAGTTTCTCCCGATAATGTATGTTTACTGACAAATGGAAATATTATAGTTGTAAAAGAAATTTTTACGAGAAAACGTTCTAATTACCATTCTAAAGACATATTTTTAAAGGGAAACATTATTCTTAAAATTTCTGATTATTTTGATTATCCAATGCCTTCAAGTGAAATTGGTTTGTAACATGTTGAAAATTTAGATGAAATTTTACTGAAATTAATATAAGCATGGTTGAATTTAAATGTATTCTTACAACATCTCATAACGAAAAAATTGCAATGACTCTTTTACTTGCGTAATTTAAATAATATTTATCAGTTTTATTATTCATTTCTTAAACGTTAAGATAATCATTAAAACCCAGCAAAACTTGCATGACTTCCAGAACTAGTGCTGGAGTACTTCTTTTTTGCTCGACTAGTTCTCTATCTCGTTCTCAGAGTCATGATTTTTGTTTGAAATTGTCACCCTCAGAACTAGTTCTAGGGAAGTAGTCTAGGAACAATCACCCTTCCTATGGAACGGTTCCATCACTACTTCTAGAACCAGTTCTTTATCCCATTCTTTAACCCATGATTTTTCTTTGAAATTGTCACGACAGGAACTACTTCCAAGAAGCTATTGTGGCACTAGTTCTCTATCTCGTTTGAAATTGTCTGAAATTGTCACCATCAGAACTAGTTCTAGGAAAGTAGTCTAGGAACCATGTATGGAACGGTTCTTTAAGTCATTCTAGAACCAATTCTTTATCCCATTCTTTAACCCATGATTTTTGTTTGAAATTGTCACCATAAGAACTAGTTCTAGAGAAGCAGTCTAGGAACATTTTGTACATTTTTTTTTTTTTGCAAAAAAAAAACATTTTTGAATTATTTTTTGTTGAAAATGTAACGCAATATCAGCATTTTACTAAACAAAATTAGTAGTATTTTTTTTTTTTTAGTCATTAATGCAATTAGAAATTATCTAGAAGGAGAATAAGGAATTTTTGAAAAAAAAATATTGTAGGGACCAAAAAATATACGATTACACAGTGACACAAAATCGAACTTTCGGAATCGGAATGGGATGAAACCAAAAGCAAATGAAAGCTGACGTTTTTCATAACAAAACCCTCAAGGCCTTTTTTTTTAGGTCAGAGATAGATTTTATTTTACACGCATTTAAAGTTGGTGATATTAAAGCATTTAAAGTTTTTGTGTACTAAACATGTCCTACTTTAAAGGCCCCTGGTGGTGCCCTTATTGGACATGAAGGGTCCAGTTTCCAAACTTAAGCTCAAAATTACTTCAGCTATGACTGGTATGAGTTTTGCTGCAATCGGTCCAGTACCTATTTACTGAATAGCCAAATTATTAAAATAAACCTCTGTACACCGTTGCGTATGATTGTTATTTAAAGGCAATTATTAATATAAATCACTGGACACCGATGCGTATGATTGTTATTTAAAGGCAATTACAATATTAATCATTCGCCACTAATACAGTTTTCAAGCATTTATTATTATAATTGAGGAGTTCCATAACAAAACGCAACAATTCCACTTTAACAGGTTTTGAGATAAACGCACAAATGTACAGAAAGTCAGTAGTGAGTTTGAGTGTAATTACTAAGCTTTGGGATGTTTTATAATTAAAGTTAACAGTGAATTGCAGTGTAAATATTGAACTTTGGGATGATTTTTTGTAATGGATACATAGATTTTAATGTGTAGAATAGGATTCAGTAAAAAAAACAAAAATCTCAAAAAGTGGAATTGTTGCGTTTTGTTATGGAACTCCTCAATTATAATAAAATTGCACTAACTTCAAATGCTTGTAAAACAAAATCTAGCTCTGAACTAGAAAAAAGTCTTGAGGGGTTTGTTATGGAATATGTCAACTTTCATTTGCTTTTGGTTTCATCCCATTCCGATTTTGGGTGTTGCACTGTGTTATATGCTTAGTTGGATTACTCAAATTGCTTACTATTTTTGCTACAATTGGAAAGTTTTGTTTACTTTTTGTAATAAAAAATTCCAGCTGTAGTAAATAAAGTAGTTTATTGCAAATTGTAGTAAGGTAATTGAATGGATCTATAAAAACCTATTTGCACTAATGCCCCAATACTTAATAATACCAAACAAATTACCCAATACTTAATAATATATTAGCGCCTCTGTACATATTTCAAAAGGTTTGACTTTTTCCAAATACAACAGAGAAATACGTAATCAAATATATATTTTTTTCTTTTTTGAAAAAAATTATAAGTTTTTGAAACAGCTTCTAAGATGTTATTTGAGAACCAGTATTTGTTTCATGGAAGTGGTGCAGAAGTCATGTACGACTACTTCCAAATCACTAGTTCCCAAACTACCCCAAAAATGCTCTTTGGAATCAAAATATTAGCATTTTGGATCACTTCTAGAACTAGTTGTGACATCACTAGTTCCAGGATGCTCTTTGAGAACCTATCATGACAAGCTTTGAAGTACTTCTAGAACTAGTTATTTTTGAATGACTCCGAAAAGTTTTGCTGGGAACATTATTTAATAATAAGTTTTTAAAAATAAATTTAATAAAAAAAAATATTTTAATTTGTTCTGTATATAATGAGAAAATTTCATCAAAGTGTAATATTTTGTGTAAAAACTGCGCTTTGCCAGTACATTTTTTAATACTATTCGATATTTCTGCAAAGCGTAGTATTTTTTGTGTAGCCAATGTTTTGCCAGGACATTTTTTTTTGTACTCTATATGTAGTGAGAAATTTCGACAAAGCGTAGTATTTTTTTGTAGCCAATGTTTTGCTAGTACATTTTTTTTGTACTGTATATGTAATGAGAAATTTTGACAGAGCGTAGTATTTTTTGTGTAGCCAATGTTTTGCCAGTACATGTTTTTTTGTACTTTTCGATATTTCTGCAAAGCGTAGTATTTTTTGTGTAGCCAATGTTCTACCAGTACATTTTTTTTGTACCGTTGGCAATTTCTGGCTGGGTACATACATATTTTTTTAAAAAAAAAAATTTTTCGCCAATTTTTTTTTACCAAAAAATTTTTTCGCGGATTTTTTTTTTCTTAAAATTTTTTTTGTTTTTTTTTTGTTTTGCAAATAAACTTTTTTACATTGTGGAGGGTATCAATACATTCGACAAAGTCGAATTTAACTTTTTTATTTGTTTTTTTTTTTTTATATTTCGGCCCAAAAAAAAATATAAAAAAAAAAAATTGAATTCTTTAAAATGTTAAAGCATTTTCTATATGCTCGACTAACTTTCTGTCTTAGACGTGCCCAAGTAAAATTTGATACAGAAAATATTTGTAAAACATTTTAACCCTCTAACTGCCTTTTTTTAATAGACTTTTTTGTATTTCTTTTAAAAAATTACAAAAATTACTTTTTAAAACGGGAGCTAGATGGTTAGTTTGGTCAAAGAAAAGAATCATCATAAAATTTTATAAAACACATCAGAACATCATTTTTAGCTTAAAAGTATATTTGCACTGTTTTTTGTCGATATTTTTTAACACTGCTTTGGTAAAAAAAAATAACAGACATTGATTATTTATAATTGACCCTTTTTAAGCATTTTGCGCATGTCGCACAAACTTTGAACATTTGACAACCGCTAGTGAAATTTTATGAGGAAAATACTTGTAGAACATTTTAACCCTCTAAATGGACGTTTTATTAGACTTCTGTATTTAGTTTTTGAAAAAGGACTAAAATGACCCCTTAAAATGACAGCTAGAGGGTTAAAATGTTCTAAGAAAAGAACCGCCATAAAATTTCACTGACGACATCAAATCATATTTTAAAGCTCAGATGTGTTCTTATTATAGTATTTTTGACGTTTTCCAAACGCCGTTGACAAAAATATAAAAACTTCAGTGGGCTATAAAAAAGAAATCCGAACTGACTTTGCAAATCCCTTTGGTGATTTTATTCACTTGATGGTCTACTTTCATATGGCGTTGAAGCCATTGAGGCTCATTTTTCTTGTTGCACAGTGTAATTAACGATTTCTGACAACATATCTACCGATTTTTATCGTTAAAAAGTTCGTAAATTGCGCTACAGTTCTGGGTTCATAGAGAACATGGTATTTTTTTTCAAAAAAATGTTATGTTAACGAAATAACTCCGATTTCTTTTACCCAAAAGTGGCAGTATTGTTAATAAAAATAATATATAAAAATCAAGCATTAGACCCAAATTTAAAAAATATGGGTTACCCTTATTTACATGCAAATATATATGTATAAAGAGGCTAAAGTTGAATTTATTAATTTTTATAAGAGCAATTTTGTGTACAGACATCAAATGAATGTTGAAAGCAAAAAATTAACAAATCCTATGAAACTCATCAAATAAATAACGGTTCGTTAGAAATATGTATTGTAAGTAAATAAAAAAAATCAGATTTCAAAAGCCTTAAATACGTATCATTTCTCCTAAAGTGACAATTGTCAGATTGGTTTTAAATGAAAGGTGTTATCGGATTCAACATGACGTTCATATACTCAAAAGAAAAAGTCTGTCAAAAAATTTGTAAAACGACTTTCAATTTAATTTAGTAAACTTTCAGCAGATTTTTCTGCTAAAAATTATATTTTTACTAAAACCTCTGTCCCCGAGTAAATTAATTATATCAAAATGGAGCCAATTTTATCCGAAAATAAAAAAAATATTTTTTAACCAAATGGCCCATTGCATATCTGCTCAGATATGATCTCAGATGTGATTTCAGATGCTTTAGATCGGATCTGAATCATCATATCTGAACTTTTATATGATCATATCAATATTTTTTACTCTTGTCATTCAGTTTTACAAAATAACAGAAATTTGTCTGCGTTTTTACTGATTCTGTATGCTGAATTTCAAAATATTTTTGAACATATTTTTAGCAGATTATTTTTTAATTATACAGAAATAGTTTGCTGTCATTCTTTTTTTTTAGAAATTTTTTATTCAAAGTGTTAATTTTTTTTTGTTTTTTTTTATGCAATCAAAACGATGTTTTTACATATTTTTAGCAGATTTAGCAGATTATTTTGTAATTTTACAGAAATAGTTTGCTGTCATGCTTTTTTCAAGATAGCTTTCTAACGTTCTTTTTTTTAAAGCGTTATTTTTTTCATTTTTTATACAATTAAAACGATTGTTGACAAAACTAAGTAAAATTTTTTTTATTTATTAATTTTTTTTTTTTAGTAGGTTTATTTTAGCTCGAGATCAGTATTTCCTTTACTAACTAAAACTATGATATTCTCATTGAATAATTTTCAAAAAAATTATTTTTCTATTTTAAATTTATTTATGTTGGTCATTTTTAGCAAGACTTAATCGACACGTGTTTCGGGATTTGTCAGATCCCAATGTCAAGATTATTTAGCAAAAATAAAAACCCTATACTCACACAAGAAAAAAAAGCCTTTTCATTAGTTTTTTTCTTACAAAACTTTTTGAGTGCAGTCATTCATCTTACCGACTCAAAAGTTTCGCCAATCCTAGTTTTAACCAATTTTGTATGTACCCTTCTTAGCTAATCCATACATACACATTAAAAGTCATTTACTTATTGTATATAGGACATTTCATACCAAAGCAGAGACTTTAAGAAAAAATGCCTGCGAATTTTGTACCCTTGCCCAAAACATTAAATCATTATAATGTTTTGCTGAAGATTTGGGTGTACTTGCCAAAGCAAAGTTTTTTTTTAGAAAAAGTATTGTCACATGCATTTGCCATTCCATGCAAAGTGACACGCAATGACAAAGTGAGTATACTTCCATACTGTAGTTGGAGGGTAAAAAACTTTGATGAAGAAAAATTAATGCAAAAAAAATTTTATGGAAAAAAAATATTAATGCATAAAAAAAAAATTACGAAAAAAAAAAAAAATTAACACAAAAAAAAATAGAGGAACAAAAAATTTTGATGAAAAAAAATATGATAAAAAAAAATTTATGAAAAAAATTTTTTTTTGAAAATAATTATGTTATGTTTTATTCACCAGCTGGTGAAAAACGTTAAGAAAATGAAAACAGTAATTCTTATTTTTTTTTTGTTAGTCGGTAGCTGAGGTGGCGTCCTGCATCATTTTTAAAATTAGACACCAGCCTTAAAACATTAACATGTTGAAAAACTTTTATAAAATAAAACGATTTTGTAGTAATTTATTTATTTATTTATTTAATTTTAAGTTTTACAATCCAATACAAAGATTAAATCTTATATTAAGTACTGGATAATATACTGGGTATACAAAAAGTGGTTATACATAAAAAAGTATAAAACTATAAAAAAATTAAATTTATAAAAAATACAATTTTTGAGTTAAATATAAAACTTTGAAAAACTTTTAAAAAAATATAAAAAAATAAAATACATTAAAAATGACTTAAAATAACAAAGTTATAAATAAAAGAATTTTGTTATTTAAAATATTTTATTTTACACTTGCCTAAAATGTTTAAATATTTCAGTTTTGAATTGCGTTGCATTGCTTATTTTTTGCAAACGAAAGGGTAATTTATTCCAAATTTTAATGGCATTTATATAGAAATGTTGATCAGATATATGAGTTCTGTGTCTAAGTTGCTTAATACGGTTTCCTCTATTTGATCTAAGAAAAGTGATTTTGTTAAAAAGATATTGCGGACTTTGCAAATATATAATCTTGTGTAAGTACAATAACAATTTACATTTCAAAAGATTCTCAAAAGATACATCAAATATTTGGTGTGTATAAAAAGATATTCTATCGAATCGTCTTAAGCCAAATACGTATCTGGTTATGTTGTATGCTACTTTGAGTTTTCTCAAACTGGTAGAATCACAATTTACAAAAAGCTCGCATCCATATAGCAGAGTCGGAATTAAATATGTTTTCGCAAGCAGCATTCGAATATTCTGTGGTATGAACCATTGCGTACACCATAAATTTCTTAACATCGCACATTGGGTTCGATGGTACCCAAAATGGCGATTAATTCAGATAAGCAGTAGTTTTAGAATATTATATTTTTTTATTAATGAACTAATATAAACATGTAAAAATACACATTTTGGAAAAAAAAAATTTGGAAAAAAAAAAAAATTTTAACCTGTTAGGCGTTTTTTTGTTTTTCGAAAAAAAGGGTTATAGTTCACAATTTTTGCTGTAACTTTGGAATGAAAAGCGATAAATTAATAAAAAAAAATGCAAATTAAAGTGTACATAATGTGCTATCAAAGTAATCAAAGAAAGGATGTACAATATGTATTTATATTATTTTAAATTTTATTTAAAATCCAATTTTTGTTTTTCACAAAATCTCATAAATGTACAAATTTATCTGAAAAAAGTGATTTATGGGAATATTGTAGTTTTTTATTAACGAATTATCAAAAATACATAAAAACACAGCATTTGAGAAAAAAAAAATTAACAAAATGTTTTTTTTAAATCTTAGTCGTTTTTTTTTTTTGTTTTTTGAACAAAACACGAAACCCTTGAACATGTAATAAAGCTACAAAAAACAAATGGAGGGGACGTTTTTTGGCGTAGGGGGTGGGGGGTTTACCGGGAGACTATGGGGGACACCTTCCCCTCGCGATAAACGTTGCCAAAAAAATAGATGTCATTTTTTGCACCTAATTAATAAAAATTTATCATTATTTAAATTATTTTTTCTATACACGCCCCCAAAAAGGGGCGGACCGAAAAAATTCGCTTTCCTGACCCCCCTTGGTTCAAATTCAGGTCGATGAACTTCATATGGCATTAAAATGTTTCATTTATTGAACAAATACACAAATAAAACTTGTAAAAAAAAATATTTTTCTGGGGTAGTTTTAGTTCTTCAAGGGGGAACTTTTTCCCCCCTGGTCCGATTTTGCTCGTTCAAGAACTTAACCAGCCTATGACCATTATACATATTTGTGACAAACTTCAGGATTGTAGCTCATGTTTTATGTACTTTATGGTGTGCTCAACAACAGACGGACGGACGGACGCACTGTCACAGAATGTCTTAGAATCGATCAGTGATCAATAATATACACTTTATGGGGTTTTAGACCCATATTTCGATGCGTTATATACGGAATGACAAAGTGAGTGTATGCCCATACCGTAGTTGAAGGGTATAAACACACATATTATGGTCATGTTTAATAAACGATACCCAGACTTTTAACACAAAAACGGGAATAAAAAAAAAGGGCCGGGCATTGTCTGTACTTTTTTTTCTTTTAAATAAAAGCTGTGTAGCCCATTAAATGGGGAAAATATCCCAATTTCGGGTCCTTTTTAATAAAATTATTAAAAATGTTAAGACCCAATTTTTATAAACAAAAAAAATTTTGCAATTTAGTTTAATACCTGTTGTTTAAGGTTCCATTATAAAAGATTTTCTTTTAAATGATTTAATACTACTAATAATCGCTTGAATTGTAAAAAATTTGATTTTTTTTTACATTTTTCAAAGACTGCAATAATTTGCTAACTTTGACAGCTCTCCGAAAAAAAAGTAAACAACTTAGTTTATTGATTTTGATAACTAGCGTTGCAGAATTTTATCTACTTTTACTCCATACCAAAACTTATAACAAAAACTTCATTTATAAATTTCAATTAATCGCCACTTTGGTACCATTTGAACCCAATGTGCATCGCATACAACCTTCCCGTAATTACATTAATATGATCACTCCAATCAAGATGATTGTTAAAAGTAATACCAAGGTTTTTAACCGATTCGACTACGGTAATTTTTGAGTCTCCCAGAACCAAATCAGGAAAACAAACATTATTCTGAGTCTTCTTGGTAATAAGTAGACATTTCGACTTTTTCGGATTAAGACATAAACCGTTAGTTGTAGCCCAGTCATATATTCGCTTTAGATCAATATTTATTTTGCGGGTGCAATCGTCAATTTTCGTTGCTTTGCAACTAATGTATAGTTGAACATCGTCAGCATACATATGTACATTGCAATATTCTAGTTGTTCTGGAAGATCATTTGAGTAGATTGAGTACAACAAAGGACCTAAGATGGAACCTTGCGGTACACCTCTAGTTAACTCAATTTTATTCGAAATCAAATTCCCATAAAAAACAAATTGAGATCTACCAGTTAGATATGATCGCATTAATTTCGTTGCCGAGGAGGAAAATTGGAAGCTATTTCTTAATTAAAATGTAAGAATTTCAGTATTAACGGAATCGAATGCCTTCGAGTGATCAAGAAGAATTAAAAAAGTTATTTGATTAGTATCAATTTTTGACCTAATTTCCTCGGTTACATCAATTAGTGCGGAGACACAACTATGCTGAGGACGGAAACCGGACTGCCTAGCAGTAAGCATGTTATTATCATGTATAAATTTACTTATTTGGGAGTGCATTATACGTTCAAGTATTTTCGACAAATATGGGAGAATAGCTATTGGACGAAAATCGTCCTTAGTTTTTGGTGTTGGGACAACTTTTATTCTTACGAATTTGGGATCTATTCCGTCAAAGCTCGTTGCATTTGATTTAATACTAAGAAGGTTTTCCAATACATCAGCCTGCGTTACACAACTAAATTTAAATCCAAAAGAGTTATGGGTATCAGGAAAACTCCTAAGGTTAGTAATATCGGCAAATGGGGCAGGTAGCACTGCGAATTTCTGATTAAGTTCATTGACATCTACATCTCTACTACACACATGGGTATCATTTACTAGGCCAATATTTCGGATTTCCTTCCACTTACTTTTACTATCTAAGCAGTTTGAAAATTTTGTGTTAAAAAAAGAAGATTTTGCTGTTCTTATTTCAGCAGTAACCCTATTACGTAAAGAACGAAAAGATGCCAAAAGCTCAGGAGTTTTAAACCTTTTCCATCTTGTATATGCTAAGTTTCTACTTTCAATAAGACTTTGTATATTAGGCGTAAACCAAGGGTTTGTAATTGATTTTCTTCTTATTGTCTGTAAAGGAAGAAATTCTTCAAATAACTGTGTGAGATTTGACTGTATAAAATTAAGTTTTTCGTCAACAGTTTCCATATAAAAGATGCAGTCCCAATCAATTCGTAGAAGTTGCTCATTTAATGATTGTGTATTTTTGTTCTTAAAATCTCTATAGCTATAATTAAAATGCAGGGATCTAATGCACCCATTTCTGTCCTAATCTTAATTTTTTTTATTAATGTAGAGAACACTTCTAGTGATCTGTAAAAACAAAATTAGGAAATGGAACACTCAAAAAATTATGTAGGTAAATTCCAGTGAATATTCTCTTACAATTGGAACAAATAAAATTTTATTTAAAAACCATTCCACTGATTTTTTATTTAAAATGAAATTATATCACAGTCAATTTTTAATGGTAATTAAATGACTAAAAAAAACTTTAAAAAACTAATGAACATTATCTTGTTTTATATTGAAAAACATTTTTTTCTTTTAAATAAGTGCTTAAAGGAGTTTTAAAAGGGTACTTAAAATTGGTAAAGTTAAAAAAAATAATTTCAAAGTGACTCATGTGTCATGAAATGCCCCATATGTTAGTTGTAAAGTACCGCAAAGTAAATAAAAAAATTAAAGGTTTTTAGCTAAATGACTTTTTGTTGTTTACGGTTACTTAAAAACAACAACAACAAAAAAATTAAACATGTAGCGTGCGTTAAACATTAAATTTATTTACAGAGCCACACTTTTATATGTGTGCGTGTGTGCACTTAAAAGGACCCATAGTTAATTTATGTGTGTTAAGAAAACAAGATACAAAAACATTCAAAGTACCTTTAACTCATTCAATTTACTTACTTCCATACACATACATTAGTAATTTTTACATGTATGTGTAATTATTGTTGATGCCAGTTATGATTTTTTTGTACATATAAACTTATGAGTTTGTGTGAGGTTGTTAATAAGCAAACATCCTTTTTTTTTTTTTGTTATGCCGGATAATATTTTGTCGCTGATTACACTACATTGCTAACAATTATTCACTGGGGATATGTAAAAGGTTTTAGATTTTTTTCGTTATTAATGGGTATGAGTACATATACCACGAATATTACACACACACATTATATTTGCATACCATCTTAAATTTCAACAAGGGATCAAGCGTAATTAGAAAGTAATTTTACAAATGTTTAATTATTTCCTCGACAAAAGTATGAGGTTTTTTAAAAAAAATAACAAATAAGGAAGTTCTCCTTGTTAGACCTCTCCAATTTTACAAGATTTTTTTTTGTGAGCTCCACACCCAAAAAAATAACTAGTGTTAAACAGTCTAATGTGACTTTGGAAAATTTTTTTTATATTGAGTTCAAGAAATTGCTCAAGTTTTGACTAAATTGTGTATGACATTTATTTTGTAAAATAGCATTGTTTACAATATTAAATTTAACCTACACAAACTTGAATATTTTACCTACACAGAGAAAAATAAATTTCCAACTGAATTTTTCAGTTGTATCAACTCAAAATTCAGTTGCTGCTACTAAATTTCGCTGTGGCATACGAATTTTTTAGCTGTTTCAATTAAAAGACAGTTGTATTAATAAAATTTAGTTGTAACTACCGATATTTAGTTGTTTTAACCTTAATGCAAATACATCAACCGAATTTTAGTTGCAACAACTGAATTTCAGTTGGAAATTAGCAAATTTGTTTTCTGTGTGTAAGTTTGTTTTTATAAATAAATTTAATTCGATAATGTCGACATATTAATGCCACATTGTAAACAACACATTGTCTTTAATTTGTTACAAAAAATATGAGGAAGTTATTTATTTTATTAATTAAAAAGGTAAGCAAAAAGTATGTGTTTATATGGGTGAAATAAAAAAATGTCAACCAAACCATGTAATCGTGTAATATCTCATACATGGGTTAAAGTATTCGCATATTTTTTAATGTACAACGTCGCATAGATTGGCGTTCTACATAACCAACAACAATCCGGATACTAGTAAGCTATTTTAAACAAGTTATTTTCATTTTTGTAGGCCAAATGTAAACTCCGTCGCCAGTAACATTTTCAATTTTTAAACTTTAACCGGTTATATCTTAAAAACCAATAACCCAAACTCTTAATAATTGACTACATTTTTAAAGAGGGCATGTTGACGTTCTTAAAAAATATTTTTGTATAGTCATAACTATCTCTTTTACCCATACAAAGACGGCTCCAATTGTGTAACGATTTTTCGGCACTTTTTTTAGACATTATGGAACCTGACAATTTTGTTTTTTTTTGACGTATTGTGTTTAGAAAAATAAACGGTTATTGCCCCATTTATTAAACGCGAGGCTATAAAGTATCATTTTGCGTCATTGGTTTCAAGTTTGCTCCCTGCATGTTAATTTCCCTGTATGAAAAGCTAAATCATAAATGAAAAATCGAAAAATGCTGTAAACTCCGTCTCCACGTTTACAACAAAACTACTTAGCGTGCATCTGAAATATCGTCATATTTTGACGTATCTAGTTGACATCTAATGATTTTTTTTCGGAAACCAATTTCCGACAAATAGTTTTCGAAAAAAAGGGCAAAAAGTGATGAAATGTAAACTCCGTCTCTGTAAACTCCGTCAACTTTTTTTTTTTTGCAGATTGCATTAAAAAACCTTATGAAGTTGTTAAAACCGACGCAAATATTAACACTAGTCATTCAAAAAAGTAAAAAAACTTATTTTAACAGAAATAATAATAAATTTATTTTACATTTCCTTAGAAAAATCCTATTAAAATAAAAAAATAATTGTAAAATCTTTAATAACAAAAACCAGAAAAAAATCCTAATTACAAAAATTGTTAGCAAATACATAAACAAGTGTTTTAAATTACAATAAAATGTTTTCAAAGAAAATTCAAAAAATTTAATGTATTTTTCTAAGGTGAATGTAAACTCCGTCACCAAAAAAATCATAAAAATGTCGATAAAATTTGTTTGAAACAGTTTGTAGAAGAGATCTTTTATAGTTATATTAGTAGTGATATAACATATCGATTTTAATAAAAAAATTTACCAAAAATTAAAATTTTTTGTTTGTACAATTTTGGCTCAAAAACATTGACATTTTTTGATTTCACCCATATATTTGCTAAACGTATATTAACCAAAATATTAACTTTCAGTTGAACACGGTGGTGGTTTATCAGAACATTTGCGGCATCCGCCACACTTTAAATTGGAACTTCTAAAATATTACTTGGAATCGTCGCCTAATGTAGACAGTTCAAATTTTAAGGAACGCCATAAAAAACCTGAAACAAATTTAAGAAAACCCAATCATGCCTCAAGTGTTCCAGCCGAGGTAAAAGTTTAATATATAAAAAAAACAATTAAAAAATCCAAGAACTTGGTCTCCGGTTCGCAGTGTTGGTTCAATGGTGGGCACCAAAGCAGATCCGGCCACTGATTTGACGTTCTTGAAGCAGATTCCACATGTGCAGATCAATTTTTGGGTGAAAATGATTATCATGCGAGTGAGACTTTATTGAAATTATGCAATTGTTTTTTTTTACATTATTTTTTTTTAGGTTCTCAAATTGTGGCAGAATGTGAAGTGATGTGGTCTACATAGCAGATGGTGCTGTTCTTTCTTAATTCAATTGACGTAAAGATATTTGGTGAAGTTACAACAACAAAAGCAAATAATTGTTATTTAGAAAAGTAGTTTAGAATTTGAAGACTGTATCGTAGAATTCGTTGGGTTAGTGGTAATTCAGCATCTACACCCACCACACAAAATCCAACGACTCAAAAAGATACCGATTGTGGTTTATTAATAGTTTCTGTAAAAAAAAAATTAGAACAATAGTCCCACAATCTGGTACTTTCTATAGAAAAATTGTCTCAGAATTTGAAAATTGTTCTAAAGAAAAATTGCCTTAGAATCTGAGATTTTTTCTATAGAAAAATTATCTCAGAACCTGAGACTTTTTCTGTAGAAAAATTGTTACAGAATCTAAAATTTGTTCTGTAGAAAAATTGTCTGAGAATCTGAGATTTTTTCTATAAAAAAATTGTTTCAGAATTTGAAACTTTTTTATAGAAAAATTGTCTCAAAATGCAAGACTTTTTCTACAGAAAAAATGTCTCAGAATTAGAGAATTTTTTTATAGAAAAAGTTTCTCAGAATTACAGAATTTATCTATGGAACAAATGTCAAAGAATCTGAAAATTTTTCTATCGAAAAAATATCTTAGCATTTGAAATTTTTTTCTATAGAAAAAACATCTTAGAAACTTAAAAATTTTCTATAGAAAAAATAGACGGTGTCTGAACATTTTTCTATAAAAAATTTTCTCAAAACATTTTAAAATTTCTCAAAAACAATGTTCTATAGAAAATTTTATATAGAAAGTTTGCCAAAAACAATTGTTCTACAGAAAATTTCTCAGAAAAATTTTTCTCTGGAAAATTTCCCAGAAAAAATTTCTCAAAGAAAATTTCACAAAGACACTTTTTCTATAGAAAATTTGTTGAAGTCAATTTTTCTATAGAAAATAAATCTAAAGACAAGTTTTCTATAAAAAAAATTCTCATAGTCAATTTTTCTATAGAAAATTTTTGAAAGATGGTTTTTCTATAGTAAATTTCTGAAAGACAATTTTTCTTTTGAAAACTTTTTTAAGGACAATTTTTGTATAGAAAGCTTTTCAAACAATTTTTCCACAGAAAATATCTCTAAAGGCGCGTTTAGACGGGAGAGAAAACCCCTAGATTTAAAGTAAAACACAACTCTGTGGTAATGTACATTTGACTTTGTGTCAAATCTCATTTCTTTAATACTTGTTTTTGCTTACCATTTTCATAATCTTATTATTTGTTTTCCCACATTTAGTCAATAATTTGTTGATTGGAAACCGAATTAAAGTAAATAAAAAATATATAAAAAAATTTTATTTGACATTCCAATTTTAAAAGTTACTACAGAGTTGTTTTTTACTTTAAATCTAGGGGAATTCTCTCTCGTCTAATCACGCCTTAAAAGCAATTTTTTTATAAAAAATTTCTCAAAGACAATTTTTGTATAAAAAAATTTCTCATACAATTTTTCTATCGTAAATATCTATAAAGACAATTTTCTACAGAAAAATTGTTTTTGCTAAATTTTTTAAAGAATAATTTTCTATAGAAAAATTGACTTTGAGGAAGTTTCTATAGAAAAATGTTCTTTATATAAATTGTCTTTGGAAAAGTTTCTATAGAAAAATTATCTTTCAAAAATTTTCTATACGAGAATTGACTTTCAGAAATTTTCTATAAAAAAATTGTATTTGAAAAATTTGCTATAGAAAAATTGTCTTTGAGAAAGTTTTTATAGAAAAATTGTCTTCAAGAAATTTTCGATAGAAGAATATTCTTTAAGAAATTTTCTGTAGAAAAATTGTCTTTGGGAAATTTTCTATAGAAAAATTTTCTGTCAGAAATTTTCTATAGAAGAATTGTCTATCAGAATTTTTCTATAGAAGAATTGTCTGTCAGAATTTTTCTATAGAAGAATTGTCTTTGAGAAATTTTCTATAGAAAAATATTCTCTCAGAAAAATTGTATTTTCTATGGAAAATTGTCTTTCAAAAATTTTCTATAAAAAAAATTTCTCTAAGAAATTTTCTATAGAAAAATTGTCTTTGAGAAATTTTCTATAAAATAATTGTCTTTGAAAATTTTTCTATGGGAAAATTCTATAGAAAAATTGTTTTTGAGAAATTTTCTATAGAATAATTAACTTTGAGGATTTTTCTATGGAAAGTTGTCTTTCAGAAGTTTTCTATAGAAAAATTGTGTTTGAGAAAGTTTCCATAGAAAGTTTTTCAACAACAATTTCAACAATTTTATATAGAAAAATTGTCTTTGAAAAAGATTCTGTAGAAAAATTGTCTTTTAAAAGCTTTCTGTAGAAAAATTGTCTTTGAGAAATATTCTATAGAAAATTTTTTTTTTTTTTTTTTTTTTTTTTTTTTATTAAGAATTACCATATAATTACAAATCATATACTAATTTTACCTAACCGAGAACTGGTAACAATGACCTTCGTCTCGTTGTAGCGAAACAGACCAAGGCCTCTGGTGGGAATCGAACCCACGACCCCCAGACTCATAGGCTAGCACGCTACCAACTAGCCTACTGGGGCGCCTGAATAGAAAAATTATCTTTTAGAAATTTTCTATAGAAAACCTGTCTTTCAGAAATTTTTTATAGAAAAAATGTCTGTTAGAAATTTTCTATAGAAAGTCTCTCTTTTAGAAATTTTCTATAGAAAATTTTTCTTCCAGAAATTTTCTATAAAAAAATTGTTTTTCAGAAATTTTCTATGGAAGAATTGTCTTTAAAAAAGATTCTGTAGAAAAATTGTTTTTGAAAAAATTTCTGTAGAAAAATTGTCTTTGAGAAATATTCTATAGAAAAATTGTCTTTGAGAAATTTTCTAAAAAAAATTGCCTTTCAGAAATTTTCTATGGAAAAATTATCTTTGTTAAATTTTCTATAGAGAAATTATCCTTAAAAAATTTTCTAGTAGAGAATTGTCTTTGAGAAATTTTCTATTAAAGAATTATCTTTGAGACATTTTCTATAGAAAAATTGTCTTTCAGAAATTTTCTATAAAAAAAATTGTTTTTAAAAAAATTTTCGATAGAAAAATTTTCGTTCAAATATTTGATATAAAAAAAAAAATTTCTTCCAGAAATTTTCTATAGAAAAATATTCTCCCAGAAATTTTCTATCGAAAAATTATCTTTCAGAAATTTTCTATAGAAGTATTGTCTTTTAGAAAATTTCTATAGAAAAATTGTTTTTCAGAAATTTTCTATAGAAGAATTGTCTTTGAGAAAATTTCTGTAAAAAAATTGTCTGCAAAAAATTTTCTATAGAAGAATTGTCTTTCAGAAATTTTTTGTAGTAAAATTGTCTCTCAGAAATTTTCTATAAAAAAATTGTCTTTGAGAAATTTTCAATAGAAAAATTGTCTTTGAGGAAGTTTCTATAGAAGAATTGTCTTTGAGAAATTTTCTATAGAAAAATTGCCTGTTAGAAATTTTCTATAGAAAACCTGTCTTTTAGAAATTTTTTATAGAAAAATTGTCTGTTAGAAATTTTCTATAGAAAGTCTCTCTTTTAGAAATTTTCTGTAGAAAAATTGTCTTGTTTCTATAGAAAAATTTTCTATAGAAAAATTGAAGAATTGTCTTTCAGAAAGTTTCTATAGAAAATTTGTCTATCAGAAATTTTCTATAGAAGAATTGTCTTTGAGAAATGTTCTATAGAAAAATTGTCTTTGACAAAGTTTTTATAGAAAAATTGTCGATAAGAAAGTTTCTATAGAAAAATTTGGTTGTCACTGATCATATTGAATACAACAATTCTACGATTATGTTGAAGGCAAGTCTTAAGAATCAAAAGTATGTATTTTAAGCTTATTAACATTTATATTTTATAATAAAATTGTCCTTTTTATTAAAAAAAATTATTAAAAATAAATCTAATTAAAATTTATAATATTGAGCATTTTGTATGGAAGGGGATATATAAAATTATTTAATCAACCTAAAAAAAATACGTCATTTAACCAATCAAACTGTACCATTTATGTAAATATATTGGCTAAATAAACAAAATTAAATTTGAAATAATGCTTAGTTGCATTTTGTAAGTTTACCTAAGTTGTTTCGGCTAATAAGCAAAGAAACTTTTCAAGTTGGATTCCTGCGAAAAAGCTTAGGTAAATTGTACGCTAAAATTTTATAATTCCACAATTGTTTTTTTTTTTTTTTTTGGGGTGCATGGCTTGAAGTACACGTTAAATTCAATTAACAGATGTGTTTAGAAACGTTGACTGCATTTAATATTATTAATATTATTATAGTTATTTGCTTTCTAATTTGTTTCATGAAATTATTTGCATAAAATGAAAGATTCTCATAATCCACAACTTTTATGTTTGCATATTTCTAATATTTAAATCAGCTGTCTGCCTATATCACTAAATGTGTTTTTGACTGTCCCGTATTTCTTCACTGCCAAAACATATCTGTTTCCGGAGCATCATAACTTTATGACATTAAAAAAAAAGGATGAAACCTAAAAAAAACACAATTGCCAAAATTCAAAAAAAAAAAAAAAAAAACGTTGGCGCCTTAACTATATGGCTCACTGACACTCATAACCAAATATGCATGATATATCATCAACATTTATCCACTACACTACTTTATATACAAATTTATTAGAAATTTATTTAAAAAAAAAAAAACTTTACATATCATTTCAAAATAGTTATCATCACAATCATCATCTGCATCTTCAGTTTTAGATACAGCCTTCTCTGGCACCTTAAAACAAAACGTTTGTATGAATGAATATTCAGGGAGTATAAAAATATTTGCATTTTGATTTTTCTATGTGCCGTTTTAAAATTGTGAGACTTATCATTTATTATATTTTATTATGGAGTGGCGTGTGTGTAACCAAACGCCTTTTGATGCATCTCGTTGGATTAAAATAGGAAAATAAAACGAAACTTTGCAGCGTTCATAATTTACTGTCGTAGTAGAATGTTTTATCAACCAATATCAAGCTGTGTGCCACAAATGATTTAAATCAACATGAAATTGCAGCAAAAA
Source organism: Pegoplata infirma (assembly GCA_963921195.1). NCBI lineage: Eukaryota > Metazoa > Arthropoda > Insecta > Diptera > Anthomyiidae > Pegoplata > Pegoplata infirma. The sequence continues at coordinate 192,114,039 of OY992536.1, forward strand.
ATCATAAAATAACTAAATGAAAATTGCTGCCAAAAAATGTATAAAACGGCCTGTACTCATTAAAAAAGTTTTTTTATTTGGATTTAAATTATAAAATATAGTGTGTGTACAGTATAATTTAAAAGTAAAGTTTTAATTTGGACAATTAACTCTATAATAGAAATTTAAATTTTTCGACACTTCGTTACCGGTAATATTCTTACTACTCTTAACTTGGTTAGAATTTAAATTTACTTTCTATAAATTACTATTACTATTTCTGACGATGATAAAATTTTAGGTTCACAGTAATTTTAGAAAATGTAATAAAACTCTTACACCAAAGACTAACAAGACCTCCGACTCTACATAACCTCAAACAATCAATTCACACGTATAGGTAATGTGTATTCAACACACTTGTGAAACTGTGGTGAAATAATTTAATATGACATTTCTAATAAAAATATAAACAACAAGTTGTTTATTTTATTTTTTGTACAAATCATAAAATTTTTGGATGGGTTTTGTATTTTTTGCACAAAAAAACTTCGTAAGTACATACATATATTAAAATATAATATCTATAAAATTCATTTTAAAATAATAATTTGTGTTATTAAAGGTCGAAATTGTAAAAACTCCCATTGGGGTTTCTGTTGAAAAGAGGGAATGGAAAAATGTGCATAGAATATTAAACAATTAGCATAATTAAAGGTAAATATTGCCTTTAAACTGTTTAGTGTTCGGAATAGCTTTGTGTTTGGAATAACTTTGTTTGTATATTTCAGTTCAGTTATTATGTTCTCGTGATGTGCAGAATCTTCTAAATTATTTTCGTAAGGAACAAACCAATGGAGCCTTGGGAGTTGTGCTATTGAGTATTACCAACAATTATTTTGAAAGCCCTCGTCCCTAAATACTACAAATGCTATCTATACCAGTGCACAGTGGTCGGAGCTGTATGGAGAAGGCGGCCAAAAATACTTCCAGTATAGGTATCACCGTGAAACGTCGGTCACGGCTTTTTAAACATATCAGAACTATTTAATGATAAAATGGGAGTGGTTGATTACTCATAACCACCCCCCACCACCTACCGTACCCACACTGAAAAAAAATTTTACCATTTTTAAAGCATGTTGAACTTAATTTAAAAAAAGAAGGGTATGCGAGGGCTCCAAAGATATTAATTCTTCTTCCAAGTATATATTTTCCTAAAACATAGTAATGCATTTACTTAAATATATCTTAAAAGTAAGTAAAATTGTACTTATTATAAGTTTAATTGTTTTTATCCAGAGGAAAAATATTTTTTTAAAATAAGTAAAAATTTCCTTAAACTTACGGATTCTGTGGACCCTATGGAGTCCCAATGTGAGGACCCTACGGGCCCCCAATATATGGGGTCCGCCCATGAGTATGTGCGTACACTATTATAGGGTCACTATTGATTTTGATCCAAAATTTTGGTCAGAATCGCTCTATCTGGCTTAGTTTTCGAGATCTGGGAATGGGGTCTTGAGAAATTTGATCATGAAATAACTCGAAAACTATAATTCGGAGAGCTTTCGGGTCTTCGGCGGTCATATTCTACAAGTTAAGGACTACAAAAATGCCTTTAGAATTTTTTTCGTATCTGCAGTATTTGCAGAGTTATAGGCATTTGAAAATTTCGCGAAAATCGAAATTTGGATTTAAAGTTAGGGTCTCATGGAGTCTTTAGATGGGGTCCCCAAAATACCTCAAGTATTTTTTTCTTAAGTTAAGTCAATTCTTTCTTAAACTGATGAAGATATGGATTCAAATAAAGTCAATGAAATCAATAAAATAAAGGTTACTTTTTTCTTAACTTAAAACAAAAATTGATTAAATTAAACAAAATGCGTTTTGGAATTAAAGATTAGTACTGATTTGATTCAATGTCTTGAAAATGTCTATACTATTTTTAAGTAAGTTACGTACTTATTTATTTTTTTTGCACACAATTTAAATTTTTTTCTTTTAAGTAAAACAAAATTTTTTAATAAACCCTTTTTTTCTTAAATGCAATCAATTCGCCATTAATGTAAAGAATATTTAACTTAATTTAAAAAAACAAGTTAAGGAAAACTTTTCTGCTTTTTTAAGTATTTGCATGTACAATCTTCAAGTTTATTTTCTTTGTTTTAAGTAAAACCACCTTATATTAAGTTAAGTTGAAGTAAATTATAAAAAAAATTGTGTACTTAAATTAATAACAGTGTTTATTTAATTTCAGTATAGTTATTTTTTCAGTGCAAGCGCCCACATTCTCGCCACGTAAGAAAAACTAAACTTTGTTTTTAATTCATAACTTTTTTACAAGATAAGTTAAAAAAATTAAAAATATTGACTTATTAAATATGAAATAATATGTAATAAAATATTATAAAAAGATTAAGGGGGGTTGTTACTAAAAAACAGCCTTAATATTGACAATATTTTAACAGCTATAAAAAATAAATGCACAATAATTTTTAATTAGGTTTTTTATATGAAAGACAAAAATTGTTATATTTAAAAAAGTTTTTACAAATCAAATTTTGGTCAAAAGAATTGCCAGGGTTGCCACCCAATAGTGGGATGCTTTTTTTAAAGGATAAAATTGGCTGTAGTTGTTCAGCAAAAACTACTAATCTGATTTTGATGAAATTTTTATACCCTACACCACACTGTGGTACAGGGTATAATGAGTTTGTGCTGATGTTTGTAACTACCCGAAATATTGGTCCTAGACCCACTTTTAAGTATACCGATCGACTTAGAATCACTTTTTGAGTCGATTTAGCGATGTCCGTCCGTCCGTCCGTCCGTCCGTCCGTCCGTCCGTCTGTCTGTCCATGTAAACGGTGTAAACACGATACAGGTCGCAATTCTTAATCAATTGACTTGAAATTTGAAACTTAAGCCTCTTTTGGCCCAAGGACGAAGCCTATTGAAATTGGAAAAAATCGGTCCATATTTAGACCTAGCCCCCATACAAAGGTCCTCTTTAGTTCTGGCTCAAATGACTCTAATAGCCGCACTTTAATAGGTATCTTTTCGAAATTTGCCAGGTAATCATGTTTTATCCACACAAATCAACATTCCGAATTTTAAAAAAATCGGACCAGTTCTTCTTGTAGCCCCCATACAAACCACCTTCCCGATTTTCACATAAATCTCTCAAATTTCATGAAAATAGAAAATATTTAATTAAAATTCTGTTTGTGTATGTTAAACGCGTTCTTTAATAACCTTATCAAATCTGATTATCATCGGACCATTTTTGGACTTAGGTCCCATGTGGAAATTTCCTCCGATATTCAGTTGAAGCGATTTATTGTCAACAAAAAGAAGCCTATTCCACTCAAGTTTGATTAGTGAGTGCTTTTTACACTTATTAAAGATTTGACAAAATATAGATCTAATCAGTCCATGTTTGAACTTGGGACCCATTTTCCGGGAAACTCTGGTGTAGGGTAATATATGGTCGGTCTTGACCGACTATAATTTTCTTACTTGTTTTTCTTTGTAGATTATTAAATCCTCTAGTACCTATCGTGCCCATATTTAATAATTTTGATCTGATATTTTTTTTAATTAATGAAAAAAAGAAAAATTTTCCATTTTTCAGTTTACATTAGCCTAACTTCAACAAAAACCATTTTTTTTAAAAACTGTCACAATAAGTACTAGAAAAATTGATGTTTTGTTAAACCTGCTTCAGTTCTAAGCGGTATAACTTTACTAACATTTGCTTGCATAATTGATGAATTCTTTTTTAATGTATCAAATCGCAAATCATCAGCAGCGGAAACATCAATTTCTGCTAAACGTCGTCGCTTTGTACTGCTTAAACACTCTCCGAAACTTAATCTAGGACGTCCTTGAACTTGATTCAAGTTAAGTGTGTGATTTTAATGAAATCGACTACTTTTTGGCAAGGTAATCAGAATATGTATTTCAAACTCTTGTTTTTATACGATAGCATATTTGCCAAAATTAAAAAAAAATTTTGAAATTATATTTTAAGCGTGTTTCTAATTGACTTTCTTCAAATGTGTTGCACTTATTTTTAGTATAAATTTTTACGATAACCTTTACTTTTCGAGCTTTTTCAGCATTTGCACCTCTTTCTAAGCACCAAATATCAAAAATATGTGAGCGCAAAAGTTTGCAATTATAACATGTGCCTATTGCAAAAACTCTTTAAATGTTAAAAACTCTTTAAGAGCTGTTTAGACGATACGTATTTTCGGTAAGATTTGTCTTTTCGGAGTATGTTTAATTTTAATCCGCTTGTCAAATCATTTTTTGAATAAATTCAAAAGATGAGGAGAACCATCCGTTTGTCACATTACAAAAATTTGTTTATTTTGGCCGTGTTAAAGCTGTCAAAACAAGTGTTTTGTGCAGACATTTTTGATAGGTCGTTTTACAAGTCTGCTAGTCCCTTAATAAGGATAAAATTAAGAAAAAAATAAAATTAAAAGTCCGTGAAAAAGAAAATAAACAATCACATATCTTTATATTCATAACAATATCAGAGCAACGCGAAAATAAGTTAACAAAACACCACACAAAAATTCAAAGTTTGACATCCAAAACAACGAGGCCGTTTTGATCTGTGGGAGATAACTCAAAGACATGCAAACATATGCAGCTGATATTACAAATTTTAGAATCTTGAAATAATAACTAATAATTCAAAAAAAATCCGATTGGAGATTTCAGGGGGGAACACAGCTTGAACTCTATTTGAAATTTCAATATATTGACGAACAAACACCAACAATGACACTGGAGAGATAATAATTTTATAAAAACTCCAGAACAAGCTAAACACATTGTAATAATTTTAAAATTTAGATAATACCTTCTAATTCAATATTCATTTTGATTTTTTTCAACAAATTTTTTTTTTATATGGTTTTAATTAATCGAAAGTTGAACCTAATTTTCCACTTTTTCACACTGCAAAAACCAACTGTTAACTTGCCATCTCTTTTGAAGCCTTTCTTAAATAGTACAGTTGGAACTAAACAAAAACAGCTCAAAATTTTAAAACCTTGTTTTTATTAGAAATAGGGATGACACATTTGGTGCCAAACTTTCGACTTTGATTTTTTTATTTTTGGCCAATGGGATCGACCAGTGTGCAGTGGGCACATCAGTTTTAATGGTATTGTTGCAACAGTTTTTGGCTGTGTCGGATTTTTGGGACGTGAATCTATCGTGTGGAAGGTTCCAAAGCAATTCGCGACAAAAAATCTTAAAGTTACTGTGTTAATGTTGATGGTAGTCGAATAATAAATGATTGCTAAAAGCAAAAAAGGATTTTTCAAAGAAATTTCTTGTAAATTAAATAAATTCCATAAATCCTGTTTCTATTACTACCCCACTTACTTATATTAAAAAACTTTAAGATATAAACCCTTTTTGATAAGAAAAATCTCTCAGAATCTGAGACTTTTTCTATAGGGAAAATGACTCAGAATCTGAGACTTTTTTGTAGGAAAAATGTCTCAGGATCTGAGAATTTTTCTATAAGAAAAATGTCTCAGAATCTGAGACTTTTCTATGTGAAAAATGTCTGAGAATTTGAGACTTTTTCTATAGGAAAAATGTCTCAGATTCTGAGACTTTTTCTATAGGAAAAATGTCTCAGAATCTGAGACTTTCTATAGGAAAAATGTCTCAGAATCTGAGACTTTCTATAGGAAAAATGTCTCAGAATCTGAGACTTTTTCTATAGAAAAATTATAAGAAAAATGCCTCAGAATCTGAGACCTTTCTATAAGAAAAATGCCTCAGAATCTGAGACTTTTTCTATAAGAAAACTGTCTCAGGATCTGAGACTTTCTATAGAAAAAATGTCTTAGAATCTGAGACTTTTTCTATAGAAAAAATGTCTCGGAATCTGAGACTTTTTCTATAGAAAAAATGTCTCAGAATCTGTGACTTTTTCTATAGAAAAAATGTCTCAGAATCTGAGACTTTTTCTATAGAAAAAATGTCTCAGAATCTGAGACTTTTTCTATAGAAAAAATGTCTCAGAATCTGAGACTTTTTCTATAGAAAAAATGTCTCAGAATCTGAGACTTTTTATATAGAAAAAATGTCCCAGAATCTGAGACTTTTTATAAAGAAAAAATGTCTCAGAATCTGAGACTTTTTATATAGAAAAAATGTCTCAGATTCTGAGACTTTTTCTATAGAAAAAATGTCTCAAATCTAAGATTTTTCTATAGAAAAAATTCTCAGGATCTGAGACTTTTCTATAGAAAAAATGTCTCAGAATCTGAGACTTTTTCTATAGAAAAAATGTCTCAGAATCTGAGACTTTTTCTATAGAAAAAATGTCTCAGAATCTAAGACTTTTTCTATAGAAAAAATGTCTCAGAATCTGAGACTTTTTCTATAGAAAAAATGTCTCAGAATCTGAGACTTTTTTAATAGAAAAAATGTCTCAGAATCTGAGACTTTTTTAATAGAAAAAATGTCTCAGAATCTGAGACTTTTTTAATTGAAAAAATGTCTCAGAATCTGAGACTTTTTTAATAGAAAAAATGTCTCAGAATCTGAGACTTTTTTAATAGAAAAAATGTCTCAGAATCTGAGACTTTTTTAATAGAAAAATTGTCTCAGAATCTGAGACTTTTTTAATAGAAAAAATGTCTCAGAATCTGAGACTTTTTTAATAGAAAAAATGTCTCAGAATCTGAGACTTTTTTAATAGAAAAAATGTCTCAGAATCTGAGACTATTTTAATAGAAAAAATATCTCAGAATCTGAGACTTTTTCAATAGAAAAAAATTCTCAGAATCTGACACTTTTTCTATAGAAAAAATGTCTCAGAATCTGTGACTTTTTCTATAGAAAAAATGTCTCAGAATCTGATACTTTTTCTATAGAAAAAATGTCTCAGAATCTGATACTTTTTCTATGGGAAAAACGTCTCAGAATCTGAGACTTTTTATATAGGAAAAATGTCTCAGAATCTGAGATTTTTTATATTGGAAAAATGTCTCAGAATCTGAGACTTTTTCTGAAGGAAAAATATCTCAGAATCTGAGACTTTTTCTATAGAAAAAATAGTCCTTTGAATCTGAAACATTCTTCAGAGACAAAGATCCCATTGTGAGACTCTGTATAGGAGCAATTTTATACGAATCAAAACTTTTGATAATGGAAGAAATTCCTCAGAATCTCTGACTTCATTGATGGGAAAAATACTTAAGCACATTTTTATGTCGGAAAAATGTCACAGCTTTTTTTAATTGAAAAATTTCTTAAAATCTTAAACTTTTCTCAATTTTTTTAATATATACGAGTTGATGCAAAGACTATCAATACTTAAAGATATGTAAAGTCTCCCTTCTTCTGTTAAACCCTCTCTTAAATTTTCTTTGCTAAGTCCGCCATCGAACTGGACGTTTGATCAAACCAAAAAAAATCCCTTAAGTTCGATATAAACAAAAAGAAAGTGTTGCAATTTGGCGATTTTCAGACTAAAGCTAGCGTTTTTTCCCATCTAGCTTTAAAAAAAGTTTTTTTTTGTTGATTATCGGGAAATCCAATGACTTTTTATTTGCAGAGAATTTGTTTTAAACACTTTTAAAGGTATTTCTTAAATAATATTTCCATAATAATTATAAATTGATACATTTTTTCAAAATTTATTAAGAGCTTTTTCGATATAAAAAGTTAGCATTATTTGTCAAACCAACAATGTTAATTTAACATTATCGTATTTTTCTCGTCTAACAGTTTTCGTACCTTCTGTTAAAAAGTTCCAAAATATTAAGAGCGGGAGACGAAGAGCTTGGTTGATGTAACTGAATATCTCTCAAGTATGCCAATATATAGCAATTCATCCATTCGTTTCAGTACTTTTAGTTCTTTTTTTTTTCAAAAAAAAATATTTAATAAAAATAAACATAAATAAAATATTGGCATTTGTCATTCTTTAGTGGTGAAATAATTTTGGTAAATTTTACAACGAATTCAGAGTTGATATTTAATATTATAATTTTGATAAATACATTTGTCTTTTCTTTAATTTTAATTGCAAATATTCATTTATATGGGTCCTAACAGTTGTGTTTAATGTTTATTTATGTTTTCCCACTTTTTGTTCCAAAAAAATTCCAGTTTTAAAAAATATTGATAAACAAAAGTAACTCTGTGTATGGTGAAAATATTTTTTGTCGGTTGTGAAAAAAGTTAGGTGCACCAATACTAAAGAGGACCTAACTCAAATACATACAAAGAGTTAGGTCCTCTGACAACAAAACAAAATGAGTTGGAAGTCTTGTTAGTCTTTGTCTTACACTAAGAAATTTGTGTCATTAAGGGCCGATAACACAAACGAACTAACCGGAAGATAAATTGGGTTTAGTGCTAACCAGAGGTTATAGATGTCAAATTTGTATGGGACTAACCAGAGGTTACGTTAACTTTTATTTAACTGGATATTGTGTTAACCGCACTAACTGTTTGTAGTTTATTTAAAAAATTATTCAGTAAAGTTGTTTTAAAAAAAAAAATCACTTATTTTATTGAGGATTTCTTGTTTTCTACTTTGTCTGTGGTTTAAAAAAAATAAATTACTGTCTTAAAAATTAAATTTTCTTTACATCAAATTTAAGCAGTAAAAAATTTCTTTTATAGTTTTAAAATACAAAATAAGAGAATGTTCATTAGTTTTTTAATGATTTTGTTAGTCATTAAATTCAAAATATGATTTTATTTTAAATGAAAAATCAGTGAAATGGGTTTTAAATAAAACACAGAATATGGCCATAACTCAATCATAAATCAATTTTTTTCTTGTGGTTGTTGTAAACAATCATAAAAAATTTCAAATTTTGTTTGAAAATTTCGAAAAAAATAAAGACCTGCTACTAGGGCTGTCAATCCCGAAATCCCGAATCCCGAAATCCCGGGATTTTTGTCATAAAATGAATCCCGAATCCCGGGATTTTTAAGCTCAAATCCCGGGATTTTTGAAATATTAAAAATGAATGAGAATTTATTTTTAAAAATACAGCTTTGTTCAATTATTGTTACATTTACATCAGCAAACTAAAACTTTTTTTGAATTTTCAACGTAGCCGCGAATTTTGGTGAGCTGAGAATTATACCCAGGCTTGCAGAATAATAGTCCAACATACTAACCATTAAGCCACAGTCACGGAGCCCTTTGACCAAAATTTGCAGGTTTTGGCGAAAATTTTGTAAAAAACCAAAGCTTTGATCGAAGGGCGCCACGGGTAAATTTAATCCGATTGGCCTCAAATTTGTACCACATAAGTTTTAGGTCTAAGAGAATAAACATTTTCCGGGACTTTCAAAATTGGAAGAAAAACATTTTTATACATAAAAATGCAAGTCTAATGTATTATATTATTACATTTCCCCTTTAAATGTTTTTATTATTTTAAATTTTCTTTAAATAAGTTTTAAAATTATACAGTGCAACAACCAAGATCGGAATGGGATGAAACCATAAGCAAATAAAAGTTGTCATTTTCCATAACAAACCCCTCAAGGCTTTTTTTAGTTCATTGCTAAATATTTAATATTAATAATTATTTGAAAACTGCATAAGTGGCGTAGACTTCATTTTTTAATTGGCTTTAAATAACAATAAGAATAATTAGAAAACATGTTTTTTAATAATTTCGTTGTAGCGAAATCGACCCAAGGGTTTTCGTGGGAATCAAACTCCCTGTTTAATAGGCCAGCACGCTACCAACTAACACACAGTAGCCCCTTAATATGCACAATAAAATTGAAACACAAAGAGTCTACTATTTTTTTCTTTTATAATCAAAGAAATTTAATCCCAAAAAATACCGGAATCCCGAAAAATCCCGGGATCCCGGGATTTCGATTTTCAAATCCCGAATCCCGGGATTTTAAAAAACCAATCCCGTTTGACAGCCCTACCTGCTACCCAGTTTGTCTCAAAATTGACAAATAATTTTAAATTTTGAGACTTTTTATGATTATGTTTACAACAAACACAGCGAATAGGATGTTTGAAAATAATAAAATTAGTCATAACCAGTCATAACTGTGAATAGGCCTGTAAGAAACAATAAAAACGTTGTAGGGTAATTGTTTCAGTACACTCAAAAAATGCCTGTGAATTTTGTACTCTTCCCAAAACATTAAATCATGATAATGTTTTGCTGAAGATTTGGGTGTATTTGCCAAAGCAAAATTTTTTTAGAAAATCGGCAGAGGACCCCATTATGTTTAAATGATCCATTTCTAAGACAGTCTAGATATATACATCCGTCCATTGTCTGCGGAAACCAAGATGCAGTCCAAATTAAAATTGCTGTAAACTTGGTAAATGAGTGTATTACTTAAGTGCATAAAAGTGTTTTTACATTTTGGAGAGTATAAAACTTCGACAAAGAAGAATTTAATACACTCAATTGTTTTTTTTACATTTGTTAAACAAATGGAACATTTTTATGTCAAAAGTTTAGACTTGATGAAAAAGTACTTTTGGTAAAAAAAAAATGGAAATAAATTACATATTTTTTTTACGAAAAACTAAGTTACAAGAAAAGTTTTTTTTTATGAAAAAAAAAATAAAAATTTAAGAATAAAATTTCTTAGTTGTAAAAAAAATTATGAAAAAAAAGTTTGGTACAAAAAAAATTAATAAAAAAAAATATAAAAAAATTTGATAAAAAAAAATTTGATGAAAAAAAATTGATGAAAAAAAATTTATAAAAAAAAAAAAAACAATTTGATGCAATAAAAAATACAATTTAATGAAATAAAAATTGATACAAAAATAAAAAAAATTAATAAAAAAATTAATAAAAAAAAAATTTATGAAAAAAAAATTATGAATAAAAATTTGGTTGAAAAATAATTTGGTTGAAAAATAATTATGTTGCGTTTTATTCATCATTATATTATATAGGCGCGGATCCACGGGGGGGGGAAAAAGGAAATTCCTCCCCCCCTCCCAAACCGAATTCGAAAAAAAGGATAGAAAAGAATGATAAGAAAGGAAGTGGGGAAAAGGAAAGTGAAAAGGAAATAATCTGAAAAAAAAATTGTATGACAAATGTCCAAGGATCCAGGATAGGAAAAGTCGAGGAATGTTTCTATAGAAGAAATTGTTTTTATAGAAATTCTTCTATGAAAAATGTCTAAGAATCCTAAAATGTTTCTGAACGTTACAATTTTTGTATGTGATTAAAGTTTCAAAAAATTAAAACTTTTCTTTATAAAAAACTCAAGAATTTTTCTTGACAAAATATTTGGAAATTTTTCTAGACGAACAATTTTTAAATTTTTTTTGAATTAATAATTTGGAATTTATAGAAAAAAGTTGAGAATTTTTCTTAGAACTTTTTTATAGGAAAAATCTTATAGTTTTGTCAATTTTTATATGAAAAAACAGTTTTTCTACAGGAAAAATATGAGAGTTTTTTTAAAGGAAAAATCAGGGAATTTTCAAGAAAAGAGGGAAATGAAATCATGAGTGAGATTTTTTTTTAGAATTTTCAAGAATCTCAAAAGTTTTCTTTAGAAAAATTATTTTTAAATCTTAAATTTTTTTATAAAAAAAACAAACTTAAAATAAATTTTTTTTCTATAGGAAAAATAAGAAATTTTTCTTCAGGCAAAACTTGAGAAATTTTTATACAAAAAAAAATATCATAGACTTTTTCTATAGGAAAAATCATACAGAATCTGGGACTTTTATAGAAAGAAATTCTCGGCATCTAATTATTTTTCTTTAGGAAAAATGTCTAAGAATCTGAGATTATTTTTATTAGAAAGATTTCTCAAAATCTAAGACTTTTTAATATGAAAAGCTAAGACCTTTTCTATAGGAAAATATACTAGAATCCTAGAAAAAATTTCCGATTTTTTCGATGGGAAAAATTATCTCAGAATTTTTGAGTTTAAAGATTAAAAAAATAAAAATTTTAAAACATAATTGCCTCAGACTCTGAGAATTATAGAAAAAATATCCTTAGAGTTTTAGAAAAAAATATCACAGAATCTAAAAAACGTCTTAGATTCCGAATTTTATTTTTATTTGAAAAATGCCTCAGAATCTAAGACTTTTTTGTAGGAAAAATTTCGGAGACTCAGACTCTGAGACTTTTTCTATGGAAAAAATTTCTGAGTAATTTTTTTAGGAAAAAATTTCTTAGAGACTCTGATGAAAATATTTTTCAGAAAATGCTTGACTATCTAATTGTTAGACTTTTTTTAGGGAAAAGTTTTTCAGAAAAAAAACTTCTTGGAATCTAGAAAATTTCCTCTAAAAATTTTAAAAAGCATTAAAGTCTTCAATTTTTCTAATCTCAGGAGCTTTCTAAGGAATATATTTTCAAATCCTAAAAATTTTGGTGTAGAAAGATCATTTCGGTATATTAACCCTTTTCTGTAGAAAAATAGAATAGAAAACATTTTTAATATTTCAGAACCTAAGAATGGAAAAACTCACTAAATCTGAGAATTTTTCTTTACGAAAATTTTTTCTAAATATAAAAATTTTTGGTGTTCGAATTACATAAGTATCTGATAATTTTCTATGTGAAGGTTAGAGTGTCCCTTATTTTGGAAATGTTTGAAATGTTGAGATGGTACCCGCTCATTTTTTTCCATTTGACTTAAAAATAACTCAGAAAAAATTTTACGCCCCTACGACCACGCCTTCCCTACGCGACGGGGCCTTAAAGAGCGGGGCCTTAAAAATCATTTTTCCGTACAATCCAAAATTTTTTTTTTTTTTATTTTTATTTTTTTTGTTATTACTTATTAAATTATTTGGTTAGGATAAGGCTTTCCGGATAAGGCTTTTAGGATAAGGCTTTAAGCTCTAAAAAATTTTTCAAAAAAAAAAAATCCTATGGAAACCATTTTTAAAAAATATTTTTTTTTTAGTTTTGACAAGCAACGGTTTTAGTTGTTATGTTGCTTTTAATGATATATAAGGCCTTTTTTGTTGGCATAATTACCAGTGTTCTACCATACAAAGTTCACGTGAGTGTTAACGCTCACAATTCTAGAAGTTAAAAATTAACTTGCATACATTGTGAATGATTCTCTTATTGTTAATGACTCTCTTTGGTATTAGTAAAAAAAATAAAGCTTTTGTGTTGCTTTCAAGCTTAATTGCATTTAATAAGCTAATTTTATCAATATTTCATTTACAAACGACGCCAAATTAAATTAAGAAATTTATGGAAGTTAACGTTTCGTTTTGACGCATGTTAACAATCAAAGTTTGCCAACAAAAAAGGCCTATATTCATAAGAAAATATTATTCATATTTGTGACATCTTTGTCGTGTATCGAAAAAATTAAAAAAAATAACTTTTAACACTTTTTAGAACACGATAAAGATGTCACAGATAAAAATAATATTTTTTTATGAATATATATCATTAAAAGCAACATAACAGCTAAAACCGTTGCTTGTCAAAACAAAAAAAAATATTTTTTAAACATTTTTACTGTACCAATGGCTCTAATTTTTTTTTTAAATCCTAGTGTGAAATCCGCTTTTATTCACCAGCAGGTAAATTTATATCCAAGTTACAAAACAAAGTTACAAACCTTTCGATTTTATTCAAGAAATGAGGTTAAGACACATATTTTTTTTATTTTTTTTTTTTCTCTGGTTCCTTTTTTTACAAAACCGGATAAATTACTTCTAAATGTTGCCAGCCTCTTAAAAAAAATATTCGCGGTAAAAATTATAAATTCAAGGGGCACTAAGATGACCTTAAAAGTAAAAATTCAGAATTTCCCGGGTTCTAACCTCAAAAATTTGATAAATATGCAATGTATGAACGTAATGTTGAGTCCGTTAGATAGGTCTTCAAAATACCTTCAATTTAAAACCAAAATGACATTTGTCACTTTAGTAAAAATATTATAAAAACTGAGATATACTAATTTTTTACCCGATTTTTTCCAAAATCGAAGGGAATCCATTAGTAGTTTTTTTTTTTTTTTGTAAAGTTAAAATAATAAACTTAAAAGAAGTTTTTTTGGTTGCAATTTGTCTTTTCAAACCGGAAAACCGGATTTTTGTAAAACCGGTTTAAAAAAAATGTATCCGGTTTTGTTCAAAAACGGCACAAGAAAAAAAAAAAAATAAAAAAAAATTATGTTTCATAATCTCATTTCTTAGATAAAATCGATTTAAGCAAGTTGATCCCAACCTTCCAAAACTTTGAAAAAAATCTCAAAAATCCCTTAGGCCATAAGAATTCATATTCCGCTTCAAGAATTGCAAAAATTCAAAAAAAAGTTTTTGATGAAACGCCCTAATGAGCACATCTGATCATTGATCATTAGGGATGAGATTTCCATGCAAATGCATGTTTTTTGTCGATAGTCTAAAAACGATATCGACCAATTATCTTTCCGAATCAAGAAATTTGCGTTAAAATAGCATCGATTTGTTTTTGCATATTTTTGCATGTTTTGGTGAAAATGCATATTTTTGCATATTTTGGTTTTAAATGCATATTTTTGCATATTTCCAACTTTTAAGTGCATATTTTTGCATATTTTGGCATATATTGGCAAAAATACAACTTGAAATTTATATGTTTCAAAAACTAATTTTAAATTTTAAAAATTGATTTTGAATATTAGAAAAATTATCTTTTTCTTTAAAATATTTTCTATAGATTGTCTTAATTTCTAAAAAATCTAGCTTATAAAAAAGTTTTAAACGCTACTATTTAAACCCGGCGTCACTTTTTTGCTTTTTAAGAAGTTTTTCCAATAAAACAAGATTTTTATTGCACACATTTTATTTTTAAGTGTATATTTTGAGGTTTTTTATTGCATATTTTAAAATTTTTAGCGCATATTTTAAGCGCATATTTTCGATTTTTTAGTGCATAAAAATCTCATCCCTATTGATCATTAATACGAATATATGAATTTTTTAATATCTACTTTTCTTTATTTCGTTTTCACATACGTTTCGCATTCATTAGATTTTTGATTTTGGTGGTTTTTAGGCTTTCAGCTCTAAAAAGTTTTTCGGAAAAAAAAAATTAGAGCCGTGGGCGTCTTACGGTAAAAAATTTTTAAAAAATATTTTTTTTTAGTTTTGACAAGCAACGGTTTTAGTTGTTATGTTGCTTTTAATGATATATATTCATAAAAAAATATTATTCAAATCTGTGACATCTTTATCGGTGACAGGACATAATCCCCACGGACATTACCCCCATAACGGAAATGGGGACTATGACCGAATTCATTTCGGTCATAACCCCCACAATAGTTGTGGGGACTTTGACCGTTTCTAAAACGGTCATAATCCCAATAGGGATTATGTCCGTTCCCTGTTGGGATTACGACCGAAAATTATTCGGTCATAACCCCCATTCATATTATGGGGACTAAGTCCAAAGAAATTTCGGTCATAATCCCCGTTTTTTGCGGAGAGGGTGGGTTTAATGCATGGAGTTTGTAATCCCTAAGCCCGGCCGAAGGCCGGCTACGCAGAAAAACTTTTAAGACAAAATAAAATAGTAGTACAATTTTTGGGATTATGACCAACTAGTATAGTGGACATAATCCCTGTAATGGGGATTATGGCCATTTGTTATGTGGTCATTATCCCCATAAATCTGGGAATTATGTCCGTTTTTTATTGGGATTATGTCCAAAATATTTTCGGTCATAGTCCCCACTACCATAATGGGGATTATGACCGAAATTAATTTGGTCATAATCCCCATAACGGAAATGGGGATTATGTCCGTGGGGATTATGTCATGTCACCATCTTTATCGTG
This sequence comes from Pegoplata infirma, assembly GCA_963921195.1. Lineage (NCBI taxonomy): Eukaryota > Metazoa > Arthropoda > Insecta > Diptera > Anthomyiidae > Pegoplata > Pegoplata infirma. Next base: position 192,129,841 of record OY992536.1, read on the forward strand.
TATCGAAAAACATAATAATTGCATTTTTTACACTTTTTTAGAGCACGATAAAAAAGTAGTATAATAATTCATAACAAAAAAATTAAAAAAAAAAAAAAAATTATTTTGTACTGAAAAATGATTTTTTATGCCGGATCTCTAAGGCCCCGTCGCGTAGGGAAGGCGTGGTCTTAGGGGCGTAAAATTTTCCTGAGTAATTTTTAAGTCAAATGGAAAAAATTAGCGGGTACCGTATCAACATTTCCAAAATAAGGGATACTCTAACACAGTGGTTCTCACGAGCGTTTTTTGATTGTAAAAGAACTCAATATGTTCTCAGAATTATTTTTTCAAAAATCTTCCAAGTCTTTCTGGATTGCTGCTACTATATCATGCGGGTCGCGACCCCCCATTTGAGAAGCATTGCTCTAACAATTCAGACGCGTGTTTTTCGTTTTTGTTTTTTTTTTTTGAGAAAAATGCATTTGAATATTAAATTTCATAATAATGTTCTAATATGCTTGTATATTCTTGTTTCAACATAGCGTAACAAATATTTGTTACTCATTCGCTATGCTGAAACAAGCAAATAAAAAACAAACTACATACAAAATTCTTATAACATAACTGAATTTTTTATAAGAGTTCAAGTTGAAAAAAATGCAGAAGAAAAATTGAATTTCTAAAAATTATAGACATTTCCGGTATTTCCCATACCGGTTTCAAACACCCCAGTTAGTGTTATCCTCAGTAGGATTTTAAATGTCGGTTTGTCTTGTTAATGAAAACTGTTTTTTTATATATGTGAATACTAGCTGTTTTGGACCCGGCGTTGCCCGGGTTGAAAAACACATATAATCAATGAGTTATTTATTAGTCAGTTTAATTACTGCTTCGTGACTTGAGGTTTGGTCGACTTTTTCGATTTTTCTCAGCGTGGGGAACATGGTATGTATGTGTTCCTCCGTCATGGGAACAATCCTAATAATGTATTTCTTTAATATTTATTAATGTATTTCTTTAATGGCTTTTAAAAGGAACCTACAGTTCCCTCCTCGGTTAGCATTTTATATGGTGAAAACTTCAATAAAGACATGGCATTTAACGCATTTAATTAAATTTTGGTCTCATGTGACCTATAGTTCCCCTATTGGTTAGCTCGTGAAAAAAATTGCAATTAAACTTGCTCAGCAGTTTTTCCACGTTCGCGGAACAGGCAGACATAACTCTCACTAAAGTACAAAGGGGCGTGCCATTATATGCCTTTTTATCAGTCGCTGTTTAATATTGCCTACAAAGTGGCGTGCCATTATACAGAAAAAAATATTTTTTAATTTAATACAAAGGGGTGCTGCATTTTAAGCCCCTTGGCCCGATCGACACGGTAAATACCATCTATGGTGAAAATTGTTTTTAAATTTGTTTCACCGTTAACGCGTGAGTACGGATCAGACAAAAATAAATTGTCTATAGTTTCCGCCTCAATAAGTACTAAATAGCTGTGGTAAAAATTATAATAACATCGGGTTCGCCGTTGATTACGTAAAGGCAGAATAAACTTTCAGTACATTGCAAAAGACGTTGCAGTTGATACAGACTAAAGTTCCCGCCTCTGTGAGTACTGTCTTTGGAAAATGTTTTGTTAAAATCGGCTTAGTAGTTTAAGCGTTATTAAGGAACAGACCTAATCTAATAACATAAAAAGGGGCGTGCTATATTATTTTTTATTTAAATCGGTATAGTCGTTTAAGCATGATTACGGAACATTCCGAAAAACGTTCAGTATAATACAAAGGTGCGTGTCAAAGAGGCGTGACATTTTCCGTGTCAAAGAGGCGTGACATTTTCTTTGTGCAAATGCGCTCTATTTATAATCTATAGTTTTCTCTTCGGTTAGTACTATCATTGGTAAAAATTTCACTAAAATCGGTTCAGCCGTTTATGCGTGATTACGGAACAGGAAGAAATAACGTTCAAAAATCAAAAAATTCAAAATTTTCAGTGAAATCGGTAAAATCGCTTTTCAGTGATTGCGGAACAGGCACACATAGTTTCTGTATAGTACAAAGGGGCGTGGCATTTTACCCGCATTTTTTCCGATCGCAGATTTTTCTATCTCTGGTGAAAATTTCATAAAAATCGATTCAGCCGTTTTTCTGTTGTTGTCGGACAGGCAGATATAGCTTTAACATGGTACAAAGGGGCGTGGCATTTTACGCCCCTTTGTCCGATCGCGGTCGCTTATGGCCTATAGTTCCGGCCTCGGTTAGTACTATCTGTGGTGAAAATTTCATGAAAATGGGTTAAGCCGTTCTTTACTTATTGCGGAACAGGCAGATGTAGCTTCAGCATGGTACAAAGGTGCGTGGCATTTTTCTATCTCTGGTGAAAATTTCATGAAAATCGATTCAGCCGTTTTTCCGTTGTTGCCGGACAGGCAGATATAGCTTTAACATGGTACAGAGGGGCGTGGCATTTGACGCCCCTTTGTCCGATCGCGGTTGCTTATGGCCTATAGTTCCCGCCTCGGTTAGTACTATCTGCGGTGAAAATTTCATGAAAATGGGTGAAGCCGTTCTTTACTTATTGCGGAACAGGCAGATGTAGCTTCAGCATGGTACAAAGGTGCGTGGCATTTTTCTATCTCTGGTGAAAATTTCATGAAAATCGATTCAGCCGTTTTTCCGTTGTTGCCGGACAGGCAGATATAACTTTAACATGGTACAAAGGGGCGTGGCATTTGACGCCCCTTTGTCCGATCGCGGTTGCTTATGGCCTATAGTTCCCGCCTCGGTTAGTACTATCTGCGGTGAAAATTTCATGAAAATGGGTGAAGCCGTTCTTTACTTATTGCGGAACAGGCAGATACAGCTTCAGCATGGTACAAAGGGGCGTGGCATTTTACGCCCCTTTGTCCGATCGCTGTCGCTTACTGCCTATAGTTCCCGCCTCGGTTAGTACTATCTGTGGTGAAAATTTCATGAAAATGGGTTAAGCCGTTCTTTACACCCAAAAAAAAACGTGGGTATTCAATACTAAAAATTTAACTAATTTTAGTCCAAAAGGACCTAGTGCAGAAATTGGTAACCAATACTAAAATTTTTAACTAATATTAGTCAAAATCAGTAAAAATTACTAATGTTAGTACTTTGAAGATACTAAAATTAGTAACCAATTAGTAGATTTTGGTACAATATCACTTACTAAACCTTTTACTGTAGAATTATTTTGAGAGTACTTATTGCGGAACAGGCAGATACAGCTTCAGCATGGTACAAAGGGGCGTGGCATTTTACGCCCCTTTGTCCGATCGCGGTCGCTTATGGCCTATAGTTCCCGCCTCGGTTAATACCATCTGGGGTGAAAATTTTATGAAAATCGGTTAAGCCGTTTTTCTGTTATTGACGGACAGGCAGATGTAGCTTCAGCATGGTACAAAGGGGCGTGGCATTTTACGCCCCTTTGTCCGATCGCGGTCTCTTATGGCCTATAGTTCCCGCCTCGGTTAGTACTATCTGTGGTGAAAATTTCATGAAAATCGGTTAAGCCGTTCTTTACTTATTGCGGAACAGACAGACAGACAGACAGAAAGACAGACAGACAGACAGACAGACAAACCAACAATCAGATTTATAATATTAATAGGGATTTATAGTTTCTACATAATAAATTTTGACAGTTTCCAACACTACAATTCTATTTCTAGCAATCTCAACCTCACTTCATTCTTTCTTTCAACTTTTTTGTCTCTTACATTATTTTGCAAGGGTTACCAACATGATCTGGAATTGCAGACACAATTTTTATTCAATTCGGTTAATTATTTCTGAGAAGTAATAATTGTTGTACAATGAGATAATCTAAAAAAAATCAAGTGACAACACAGGCTAAGTGGAGATGACGACAGCTTTCGGAAGATGCCACCCTAACATCATCAGCACTCCTTCGATTGCCACACACTTAATGTGTGTCAGATTAAAATTAGTCATTTAAATAAATTCTTATAAAATTTAATATTCAAATGAGGTTTTCTAAAAAAAAAAAACGAAGAACACGCGCCTGACCTAAACTAAACGCCAAACATCTAAACTAAAAAAAAACTAAAAAGAAAAATAAACTGGCCGTATTTTCGATACGTTGATTTTTTTAAAAATTGGAAATTTCAGAACGGGTTCTGAAAATTTTTAATCGATAGCCAATAAAAAATTAAACAAGAATGAAATTTTTTGATTCCGTTTTAAATTAATAAATATTTAATCAAGACAACTTGACACAAATTTGACAATTTTTGTAATATGCAGACACGCCTCTTAAGCCCAGGTTTTGACAATTTGAAAAACCAAAAATTAATTTTTTTTTTGGTTTATTTATTTATTTTCTTTGATCTATATATGCCTATGAATACAACCTATTCAAAAACTCATGGTGCACTGTTTTTTTTTTCGCTGAACGTTTGGTGTGTAATGCCCCATAAACATATATATTTTCTAATATCAGAAAATACAATATTATTATTATCTACGCACAACATAAAAACTAAGTTTTATATGAAGGTCAGTATAAAAAAGGTCTGTTGTATACACTTAAACAATTTAATAAAATGTCTTATATTAAATTATTATCCCTTTAAGTCCAACAAAATTATACAACATGCACACATTTGTTACACACCAAATGACAACAGAAAACAAAAAAGACGTTAAAAGGAAACAACTACCCCATATTCCCCTTAGTGTACCACTTAAATTAACAGTATCAAGTTAGTAATTGTTGTGTTGTTGTTAAAGGAGAAACAAAAAAATGGGAATGCGAAACTAAGAACATAAACAGCATCAACCATTAAAAATTACTATGGGTTGCTAACCAGTTAATGCTCTGAAAGAAAAATCTACATCGAGTTGATAAAAAATGTTATTTTTTGCCGTCTAAAGTTTTTTAAGCAAAAATATTAAGCTTTTTAATAGTAAAACCATCCCAATTCTTCGTCTTTTCCATAGGAAAAATTAACTTCGAGAATCAAAAACGATTTCTATTAAGGTTTAAGTTGAAATGATGTAGAAGGAAATTTGAATTTTAAAAAGTTATACACATTTCCAATACCGGTCTCAAACACTCAAGTTTGTGTTATCATCAGCATGATTTTGAATGTCGGTTTATCTTGTGAGTGGAAATTGTCTATATCTATACTTCTATACTAATATTATAAAGAGGTAATGTTTGTTTGTTTGTTTGTTTGTATGTTTGTAGAAAGTAATCTTCGGAACTACTAATCCGATTTCAAAAAAGTTTTCAGCAATATTTAAAGTGTTCCTCCGGGACGGACATAGGCTAGGTTTCATCGACCACGCCCACTTCTACGCCCACTTTTTGCAAAAAAACGTAAAATTTAAAAATCTTTAAAACTACTACACCGATTTCAAAATTTTTTTAACCAATGCATACTTGGAATTGTTCTTTATGATGGACATATGCTGGGTTTCATCGACCACGCCCACTTTTACGCCCACTTTTGGCAAAAACTTAAAATTTAAATATCTCTGAAACTACTCATTCGATTTAAAAAATGTTTTTCCCCAATATTTAGAATACTTCTCTAGGTTGGATATAAGCTAGGGTTCATCGGCCACGCCCACTTCTACGCCCACTTTTGGCAAAAAACTTAAAATGTAAATATCTACGAAACTTCTCATCCAATTTCAAAAATGTTTTCACTAATATTTAGAGTGTTCCTCCAGGGTGTACATAGGCTATTATTCATCGACCACGCCCACTTTAACACCCACGTTTTGACCAAAAAACCTTAACTTTAAAAATCCCCAAAAATTAATCATTCGATTTCAAAAATTTTTGCTGGGTTTCATTGACCACGTCCATTTCTACGCCCACGTTTGGCAAAAAAACGTAAAATTTAAATATAATGAAACTACTTTTCCGACTGTTATCACCAAAAAACATTAACAATGGTCCTTCAGGGTGGACAATGTCCACTGGACATGAGTTAGCTTTCACCGACTAGACCCATTCAGGCCCAGGTTTGGCCAAAAAACATAAAATTTCAAAATCTCCGAAACTACTCATTCGATTTTAAAAAATGTGTTCTCCAATATTAAGAATGGTTTAAGGTTAAACAAAGGCTACGGTTCATCGACATAAAATTTTAAAATATATGAAACATTTTATGAGGCTTAAAAAATGATTTCACCAATATTTAAAATTTTCCTTCAGGGTAGGTTTCATTGACCGCACCCATTTTAAAGACCACTTTAGGTCAAGCGATTTAAAATTTAAAAATCTCCGAAACTGTTCATCCGATTTAAAAACATTCTGAAAAATTACCTTTAGAAATTCAGATTTTAATGGAGAAAATACATAGGTGCAAAGTAGTGAACTTTGAAATCTTTTCTATCTCCTGAAATATTGGTCATAGAAACTTAAAATGTGGGATTTTCCAGCCCAAAAAATCATTCTGAAAAAGTACCTTTTGGAAATTTAGATTTTAATGGGTTTATAATGGTAAATTATTATACTGTTGTACTTATACTATCCCTTGAAATTCTAAAGCAGAATCAAAAATCAAGAGAGGGACATATTTTGAAATTAAAATTGTTAAGGGATAAAAGGAGTTAACAATTGATCCAGTTAGGGTAATATGGTACTTTTTATATCATTTGAGATAACGACCTCAAAATGTTTTTATTTCTTTAACACACATCATACTAAAAGGAATGAAGCCTACGTGGAATGAAATGAATTGGAATGAATATAACAGGTAAATAAATGGAATAGAACGGGAAACGAAATGGAATGATACGGGAAATGAAATGATTTTAATAATTACGATATAAGGGCTCGAAAATTTTCATGAAATTTTTTTACCGGAACGAACATGATTCCGGGCTAAACGGGGCTGTTTTAATTTTATTGTTTATTCTAAAAGTTTTTATAAAAGACTTCAACGATAAAAAATTAATAAAGATTCTGTAAGGGAGAATTTTAGAAATGGGGATTCTAATCATGATCCTTCTTTAATACGGTATTTAATATTACCGGTGACAAAGTTCCGGGCGGGCCTGCTAGTTTTTTATATATGTGAATATTAATAATTTCGACAGAATAATTTTGACAGTTTTCAACACTACAATTCTATTTTAAGCAAACTTTTTTGTCTCTTACATTATTTCGCAAGGAATACCAGTACGATCTGAAATTGTAGACACAAATGAAGGAATTTGCAGTTTGTATATTAATTTCTCCTTCCATGCAAAACGCAATGAAATATCGGTCGAGGACCCCATTTTGTTTATATATTATTGATCCGTAAAGGTTTCTAAGACATTCTAGTGATATGCATCCATATGTTTGACGATAAAAAAGTTTTTAATAAAAAAAGATTATTGATAGAAAAAAATATTTGATGAAAAAAAAATGTTAAGAACATTTTTGATGTTTGTGAATATAAAAATTTATAAAAAATATTGATGAAAAAAATATTGATGAAAAAAAATATTGATGCAAAAATATATTAATGAAAAAAAGATATTTATGAAAAAAAATATTGATGAAAAAAAATATTGATGCGAAAAAAAAATATTGATGAAAAAAATGAACACATAAAAAAATTATAAAAATTTGAATGAAAAGTATTGATAAAAAAAAATATTGATTAAAAAAAAGTATTGATTAAAAAAAATGTTGTGAAAAAAAAAAAAATATTGATTAAAAAAAAATATTGAGAAATTTAATAAATTCTTATTTTTTTTGTTAATCGTTTGCTTATGTAGTCAAAATGAGGTGGCGTCCTGCAACGTTTATAAAATTAGACACCAGCCTAAAATCATTATAATGTTAAAAAATGCAGAAGAAAAATTGAATTTCAAAAAATTATAGACATTTCTGGTATTCCAGAAATTTGTTTTCTCATCAGCATTTTCTTTTGAGACTTTTTCAATAGATAAAGTAGTAGATTCTAAGACATTTTTCCTATAGAAAAAGTCTTAGATTCTGAGATATTTTTCCTGTAGAAAGAGACAATTTACCGATAGAAAAAGTCTTAGATTATGAAACATTTTTTCTGTAAAAAAAATCTAAGACCCTAAAGAAAATTTCTTCAATAAAAAGTCTCAGAGTCTTAGACATTTTTCTAAAGAAAAGTCTCAGATTCTGGGAGATTTTTCATTAAGAAAAAATTAGATTCTGAGACAGTTTTCCTTTAGAACAAGTCTCATATTCTGAAACATTTTTTCTATGGAAAATGTTTCAGATTCTGGGACATTAATGCTATAAAAAATTATCAGAGTCTGAATGAAGCACTTGTTCTACAAAAAAGACTTAGATTCTGAAACTTTTTCCTATAAGAAGTCTCAGATTCTGAGACCTTTTTCCTAGGAAGAGTCTTAAATTCCGAGACATTTTTCTTTAAAAAAATGTTCAGTTTTTGATACATTTTTCCTATAGAAAAAGTATCATATTATAAGACATTTTTGTATAGGGGAGAAAAAACAAGAAAAAAAGGTGAATTTTTGCAAAAGTCTGTTTTTTGCGAGACACACTCCGAGTTTTATTCCGAATGGTTCCGAATGCATTGTGAACTTTATAATTCACCATTTCCCACTTGATTTAAAAATGCACCCAAAAAATATGTAATTGCAAAAATTTTATGAGCTTTTTAAATTTTTTGCAAAATTTGGATATTTTAGTTTTGCATTGACACCCAAATGTGCATGGCTGAAAGTTGAACATGTGGAAACAATGGTATGTGCAAATATAATAAATCATGGAAAGCAAGATTGATCAAAAGTTAATATTGGCAAATTCCGCGGTGTTTTTCAGTTTTTCACTTTTTTGTAAGGCACATCCAGGCCGCTTATAGAAATTGGTCGGTGAAAGGCGCGTTTGGTAGTCATTTTAATACTCTATCTTTAATTAATTCGCACCCGAAAAAATTTAACGTTTAATCGGGTTTTCGGTGGTTTCAAATTTTTGATTCTTTTAAATTTAATGCTTATATAAAATCTTACATTACTTAAAAAAGTAGAAAAGAAATGTATTTTGATAGATTTTATTTAACATGTCTCACGGTGCCCTGGAGAAGATTTAAATAAAATTTTGGTGTTACTCCAATTTTTAAGCGGATTATGTTTTTGGACTAAAAAAGAAAGAAAATGAGCCAAAAAAGAAAAAAAAATACTAGGCGCTTTTTTTTTTGGCGGGCAAAAAGATGAATTTCAAAAAAACAAAAAATAATTTATTCTTTCAAATGCATTAAAATTTGTATATAAGGATGTAAATTCATCACATATTTACTTATCAGTGAGATTTAGATATATATGTAACATATTTTTCCAGATATGAGACTTAAAAGAATAATTTCACTATTAATTGAAACCAAATCAAATATGTCCTTGTAAATTATTTATAAATGTAAGTTTTTAAAAGTTTTCAGTGTACTACTCAGACGGACAGCAGAACACAAACTTGCCTCAGTTTAGACCTTGGTGAGTCATAAAATTTTAAAAGAATTAATACTTTTTTGTTAAAAATGTTTTTTCAAAACTAACAAAAATCAGAAAACGATAGTAAAAATCATTAAAAATGTGTTTGCAATGCATAAGGAAGAGTAAAATAAAGTAAATAGTTTAAAAAGAGAAACAGATAGTGGTTTGGACTATTTTTTTATTGCGAAACTTATGGATGGACTTAATATCCTTTTTTAATTTTGTTTATTTCGCCAAAAATCCTTTGAAAATTTTGTTTGTATTGTTGGGGTAACTTTCCCCCTTCAAAATCTATAAACAGGGTCAATATTAAATGTGAAGTAACTGCTAGAGTTAAAATTTTCATTAAATTAAAGAAGAAATTTGATTTAGTCTCACTAAATAGTGAAATTATTCTTTTAAGTCTCATATCTGAAAAAATATGTCACATATATATTTAAATCTCACTGACAAGTGAATATATCGCTCCTTTACTTGTATAGTGTCATAACTCAAAAAATGCGTTTTTTGAGTTAATGATGCAGAATTATTCGTTATATCATGCTTTATATTGTGTCAAAAATTCGTATTAATATCTTTTAAACTCACCGTTTGAGAAGAGTACACGCCATTATTACATTTTCTATGTACCGGCCTTTTTCAATTAAAAACCAGTTTCAATAGTAAACTTTAAACGTGTTTTCTGCAAAATCAAATATTTTGAGTTGTGACACTATACAAGTAAAGGAGCGATATGATGAATTTACATCTGTATAAAAAATTTTTAATGCATTTGAAAGAATAAATTCTTTTTTGTTTTTTTGAAATTCATCTTTTTGCCCGCCAAAAAAAAAAAGCGCCTAGTACTTTTTTTCCTTTTTTGGCTCATTTTCTTTCTTTTATAGTCCAAAAACATAATTCGCTTAAAAATTGGAGTAACACCAAAATTTTATTTAAATCTTCTCCAGGGCACCGTGGTCTTATTCGAATAATATTTCAAAATTAGTCCATTGATTTTTGCAGTCGGGAAAATCGCGAAAAAAAGCTAAAATTTGTTATAACTTTAATAAAATTAGTTATAACGTTAAAATATTTCGCAATAACCTTAATATTATTATCATTATTAATCATACTTTGAATAGTTTCAATATTCAGTGAAGGACAACACTGTAAAATCAGACTTTAAATATTAAAAAAAAAAAAAATAAATCAATCAATAATTGAATAGTTCATGCGAATAAGGACGAATAGACCACTTTTTCGCAAACACGTTTTTTTGCATAAATGCATTTTATTAGCAGAGCCCTACAATCCTATGCAGAAATTTTGGGGAAATTTTGACTTTTAAGGCTAAAAAAATGACTTTAAAAGTGCAATAATTCGTATATTTTTATATTTTTGTTTAAATTGGGAGTGAACTAACGCACAATTTTGATTAAATACAACACAAAAACATAAAAAAATTTTACTTTCGGTAACAATGTGTTAAAAGAACATTACGAGGAACAAACCACACTTATTATTTTGGCAAAAAATTTTACCGTTCTTAAGTTATAAGACTTTAAAGTGTGGAAAGCAAAAAGGGCGAATATCCATCCTTAACAAAATATTATATAAAAATTATTTAGCTGCGAGTTTAAAATTGATATTAGCTAAAATTTGAAATTGTACACAAAAAAAACAATCTTAGCACATACAAACAAATTAACCAGATTTGTGAAAAAAAATCTTCAGTGTTACCGCGTAATTAAGATCATATAACCACGAATACATGGTCCTTTTATGTTACATCGTAATATGCAGTCAAGGGTTAATATTATAATTTCTAAAAATGTATTTAGTGTCATAAAGAATTACTACTGCATCAAAAGGCAGGAATATTAAAAAAAAATTAAAAAAAAAAAATGTCCTTGCAATCCTTAAATAGTGTATCCTCGAAGTCCTTAAAGTGTTACAAACAAATACCAACCATAGTTCGTCAAGTTTTGCAAGTCTCGTGAAAATGTAGTCAAAATCTGCTGCAAAATAACACATTTTTATTAAAATTTCAATACATTTTTTTGGATATTCGCCCTTTTTCCATTTAAGCAAAAAATTTAAGTCCAATTTTTGGCAAGTTCTCTTTCGAATACCTTACTAAAATTTTGTATATAGGTAGATGTGACTTAAACCTTTAAGCTAATACCAAAAAGTTGACAAAAATATTATTTTTTAGCCGTTTCCTGCGTTTTTATTGTCCCCTGTAAAATTCTACAAATGGTCTATTCGTCTTTATTCGCATGAACTATTCAATTATTAATTTTTTTTTTTCAAAAATGTTCCGTTTAAACCACTGCTATTTCTTACCTATTCGAAATAGAATAAAAGTGTTAACTAAGAATTTTTTGAGATCTTTTTAATGCATGTGTTAATATTTTTCTAAAAAAATTAAACCGCTGAGAACATTTTTATTTCCAAAATATTTGAAAATGGGCCGAAAAGAAAAATTGGTTTAATGCAAATATCTCGATATTAAGCAAAGATTTTATGCATGTTTGAATGTGTATTTTAGCTCTAGGTAAGCATAATACAAAATGGTACGTTTGGTAAACTTCGGATAAAAAATGTTATTTTCACAATTTTTTTTATAATGTTAACCGCCATAGTTTTGGGTGCGATCGCTCAAACTTAATTATAATGTTAGTAACCTACAAAGACTTATCAATGTGCCACGAAAAAAAAATCCACATTTTTTTTATTGTAAATATTAAAAGTTATTGACAATTGTCCATATACACTTTTCCGTATAAAGTAGCTGAACATTTACACATTTTTGACAAAAACCAACTTAACAAAGAATAATTTTGGCAAGTCCGACACACCATTGGATAGGCCCCAGTACGAAAAAAATTGAAAAAATGAAAAAAAAAAATCCGTTTTTTATCCTTCCATTTCCACCTTCAAAATTTACGATTGCCGATAAAAAAAATCTTAGATTTTGTTCCTCTATAACATATAAAAGTGCAGTACAATCGGAGTGTAATTTTTCCATAAATTTCATTATTAATGTGACAATGAATTTAATTGAAAAAAATTTAGTTGATTTTTTTTTTTTCAAACGTTACAAAATTCATTGTTGTCTACACAAAATCGAATGTAGGCTCAGTTGTAATTAAATGTTTAATTGTATTAACCATGAAAATAGTTCTATTGACAATTTTTGATTTTTCAAAAATTTATAGCAATCCGACTCTTCCCAACACGAAGAATCGCATTATAATTTTGTCAACAATATTTACAAAACTTCTATCCCATAGTGCAGGCACACAAATAGTATATTTGTACATTTCCAACAACCACTACCACTACTGCTACAACAACTAAAATAACATTAACTACCGCAGCAACATGTCCTCATTTATCTTCAACAAAGTAAAGTTATCTTGGCTGCTGATGTTGTAGCTGCTATAGTAGCAGCATTTGCTTTTGTTACATTTTTTCTCAAATCAATTAATTATTTATCGCTTAAATTCTTCTCCACTTGTCATTATGTCATTGTTTACTCGTTGTCCCTGAGGCAACTTTTTGAACAAAGTACAAGAACAAGATGATGAGAAAAAATTTCAGGAACATAAAAACATTGTAGAAGACGAACAAAAAAAAACGAAAGAAAAATAATTTACAAAGATAAAGGGGGAACAGAGGTAAAGTGAAGAAAAGAAAAAAAAAAAACTGACTATAAGAAAACATCAACACAACCTAACCCAGCAGAAATTTTGCTGAACGTTCAGCAGCTTTTGGAAGGGGAACTTGAGTAAAGGAGCGCATCCAATTGCGCTGAATTCATGCATGATTCCCTAAGGCGATGTCCCACTTTAGAGCGCTAGTTGGATACACAGAAACAGCGCTCTTTAGATGCACTGAAATCACGTGTCTTTAGAGCGCTGATTTAAGCAGAATAAAGATGCTGTAAATTCATGTATCTTTTTAGCGCTGATTTAAGCAGATTAAAGATGCAGTGAATTCATGTATCTTTGTAGAGCTGATTTAAGCAGAATAAAGATGCTGTAAATTCAAAGTTGAAATCAAATAACTAAAATTTAAAAAAATATAACAAAAAAATTCATTCGTTTTACTTTACAAAACTTTATTTATGTGAAACAAAATGACAAAAAAAAAAAAAAATCGGAAGTGAACATCAAAAAAATATCGGAAATTTTCATTTTCACATTTTTTATGGGATTTTTTTTGGGAACAGCGGTCAAAGATGCTATGATTGAAGCGCTCTTTGCAGCGCTGATTAATGCGCAATAATGATGCAGTCAAATCATGTGTCTTTGTCTAAAACTCATGTTTTTTTATTCAAAAAGTGTTAAAAATATTAAAAAGGAAAGCAAGTGTGAAATTTTATCAAAAAATAATTACACATTGTAAGTTTTATATAAAAAATCTTAAAAAAAAATTAAAATTTTTTCCCCTTCCTTTTACTGCATCCCTAAGAGCGCTCTTTGGATGCGCTACGGTATGCTATCAACAGATGCTGTGTCGCCAAAATCTCGATTTATTTCTGCTGGGAAGAAAGAAAAAAAAAAACAATTCAACTTTATCAATTCTCAATTGAGCCTTGGTGTTCGACGAATACTTATAAACAAAAAAATGGAAGGCAACAATAATAAATAGCAGAAGAGTAGACCAAAGAGCTTTAGTAATAGTAGCAGCTGCCACAGTATAGCCCATATTGACCCCCTTAATGATAACTTAAGCTCAACATTTCTTAGAACTCTTCTATTTTTTTTGCCTCGTATTTATAGGTCGATGTGGTGTTGGTTCAATTTAGTTTTATTCTAAAAATAAAAAATTCTTCAATTCAATTTTTTGTTTCTTCTTCTTAAAAGTCTGTTGCTTTTGCAAAGAAAAACATCCAAGAATGTGTTTTGTGTTGTTTTCTTTTCATTTGCAACAATTGAAATCCCCAATTGACACAAAAAAATAAAATAAGAGAAAACCAATTTACTAGACAGCGATGACATCTTAAAACATACGCTAGATAAATTCATCAGGTGAATACCTTTGGTAAAGGAATGTTAACGATAACTATTTTCAAAAATCAACATTGATACATATTTCCAGTGAAATGCTACAAGGCACTTGAATAGATTGCATGTGTCTTTATGCTTATGAATACAAAAATGAGACTATTTGAGTTTTAACTATTCAAATTAATTAACGCTTCGCACAACATATTAGACTAAAAGAAACACCAAAAACTTTTTTATTTTTTTAACTCTTGAAGCAGAGTACAAATTCTTATGGCCTAAAGGATTTTCGAGACTTTTGTTTAGATTTTATGGAAGGATTTTGGATTTTTTGCAATACATTATAAGGTTATGAAATAAAAATTTTATTATTTTTTTTTTATTAAAAAAAAAAAAACGGGATAAATAACTTTTGAATATTGAGATTTTTCTTGATAATTTTCTATTTTTACAGGGTGCTTTTAAATAAATTCGTGAAGCTATAGCGGATCCTTCAGTTCAAGAAAAAGCGTAGACAGCAGTCACTGGAGAAAATTGTACAAAAAGGGTCAGTTAGGTTAGGTTAGGGTGGTGGTGCCAGATGGGCACTCCGCATAGACCAATTGGTCCATAGCGATACCACAAAACTTTTTCCGCTTATCGATGTAAACTAAATACATTGACCTTCATTGCGAATTGTTTCAAGCTCTTCAGGTCTATCCTCGTAATTTCCTCCAAAGTCTCGAACTGTGAACTTCCTATAATTGATAGTCGAGTTCGTGCCAAAGCCGGGCAGTGACACAGGATGTGTTCTATGGTCTCTTCGACGTCTGGTGTCTCGCACCTTTTACAGTTTGCGTCCGTAATAAGATTCATGTTCTTGGCATGTTTTCCGACAAGAGAGTGTCCCGTTATTAAACCTGTCAACATACGACATTCTATTCTCGTAAGTGTAAGTAAGAATTTAGTTCTTCCTAAATCATAGCGTGGCCATAAAATCCTGCTTATACGACTTGTCCCAAGTTCCTTCCATCTTCGATTTGCTTTGGCGACAGTTAGGGTATTTCGTTTTAGTTTGAAATGCTGGAGTGGCGGTGAAAGCATTATGGTGGTACCTATGCCATCTGCTCCAAGTTTCGCGAGTTCATCTGCTTTCTCGTTTCCTTCTATTCCTTCGTGCCCTGGTACCCATAATAAGGTAACTTCATTATTTAAGCAAAGTTGTTTTAAATTCTCGTAACACTTTAAAACCGTTTTCGATTTAATTTGGTAGCTCAAGAGTGCCTTTAGAGCAGCTTGACTATCTACGTAGAAATTAAGGGTGGCACCTTTTTCCTTTGCCATATATTCCACAGCTTTTGATATAGCAGCTATCTCAGCCTGAAAGATACTCGAGTCCACGGGTAATTTAAAAGATAAGTGTTGGTCTAGTTCCAGTATCGTGAAACCAGCTCCAACACCATGCGATTGCTTCGATCCATCAGTAAAGATATTTATTGAGTTCGCAGGAGGGCCCCGCCAGGTCGACCAGAATTCTCGATCCGGAAATCTAACTTCATATTTCCGGTCGAAAAATAGTTTGGGCACTGTGTAATCAGAGTCAATACGGTCCATATTAGCAATGTTACTGTGTCCAAAGTTGCGATACTTGAACCAATTTGACTCTTTGAGTCTGAGGCAAGCTTTGTAAGCCTCGCCCTTAGCAAAGAGATCAATTGGTAATAAGTGCAATAAAGTGTCGATAGAGTCGGCTGATGTTGTTCTCAAAGCGCCAGTGATACTCCGTCCCATTTGCCGTTGAAGCTTCTGAAACATTTTAAGCGTCACATCCTTTTCGAGTGCCTTATGCCACACTAAAACTCCATAGAGTAAGATTGGTCTTACGATTGAAGTATAAATCCAGTAAGTGACTTTAGGTTCTAGACCCCAGGTACTGCCAAACATTTTCTTACACGCGTAATACGCGTTGTTTGCCTTTTTTACTCTTTCTTCAGAGTTCTTGTTCCAGAACAGCTTACTGTCCAAGAACACTCCAAGAAATTTGGCATGCGGTGATATTGGAATTTCAACTCCTCCCACTCGAACCTTTCTAAATTCCGGGATTTTGTATTTTCTAGTAAAAAGAACCATTTCCGTTTTCTGCGGGTTGACATTAAGTCCATTTCCTGAAGCCCACTTCCACATAGCCTTAAGTGAGCCCTCTAAAATTTCTAAAAAGGGTCAGTTGGTCGGTGGTAAATTAAATCCCACACAACATTTATTATATAAATATGGATTTACTAGGTAGCTTGTTCCCAAGGTAGTACACCGACCAATTACGATCGTTACACACCATAGAATCATTATATCAAAAAACCCAGCCTTAGTGGATCTATATTCCGGGAGATGCAGCTACATTTCAAATTTCAAATCTCTAACTTCATTGGTTTGTGAAACTATAAAAAGTACTAACGTACCTGCTTTTGCACATTTTCCCCCCTTAGAATCAACACTTCCAAAACCCAAGCCTTAGGGGACCTATTTTCCGGGAGGTGCATCTATATTCCAAATTTCAAGTCTCTAGGTTCAGTGGTTTATGGATATATAAAAAGTACCAAAATACCTTTTTTACCCTATTCCCTAGAATCAACATTTCCAAAAACACAGCCTTAAAGGATCTATATTTCGGGAGGCGCACCTACATTCCAAATTTCAAGTCCCCATTTCGTTCCCTGTTTAATTTCATTTGATTCCCTGTTCCATTCCGACTACACCATTTTAAGTTGATATTGAGAAAATACAAATTGATATTGAGAACTGAAAATTGATATTGAGAAAAAGCAAATTGATATTGAGAAATGAAAATTGATATTGAGATTACACAAATTGATATTGAGAAATGATAATTGATATTGAGAATACACAAATTGATATTGAGAAAATACAAATTGATATTGAGAAACACAAATTGATATTTAGAAAATACAAATTGATATTGAGAAATTAAATTTCATATTGAGAAAATACAAACTGATATTGGGAAAAGACAAATTGATATTGAGAAAACAAAATTGATATTGGGAAAAGACAAATTGAAATTTAGAAATGAAAAATTTTAATTAAGAAAATAAAAACTGATATTGAGAAAAGGCAAATTGATATTGAGAAAATACAAATTGATATTGAGAAAATAAAAAATAATATTGAGAAAATACAAATTGATATTGAGAAAAAAAATTAAATTGAGAAGAAGATACTATGTAATATTGAGACAAGAAAAATTATTTAATATTGAAAAAAAGATGATTGATATTGAGAAAGACTTTATTCACATTCATGGTTACTGACAAATGCAGCAGTTGTCCATAAACTCCATGGTGTTTTTGAGTAATTTTTATAAAAAAAAAATATTTTCACGTTTAATAACATATTCAGTGCCGTTTTGATCATTGTAAATTTTAAATTTTTTATTTACAAAGTGGATTTGCCTTTACTCAATATCAATTTGTATTTTCTCAATATCAATTTGTATTTTCTCAATATTATTTTTTAATTTTTCAATATCAATTTGTATTTTCTCAATATTAATTTTTCTTTTCTCAATATCAATGTGTATTTTCTTAATTTCAATTTCTTATTTCTCAATATCAATTTGTCTTTTCCCAATATCAATTTTGTTTTCTCAATATCAATTTGTTATTTCACAATATCAATTTGTATTTTCTCAATATAAATTTTCATTTCTCAATATCAATTTGAAATTTCTCAATATCAATTTGTGTTTCTCAATATCAATTTTCATTTCTTAATATCAATTTGTGTATTCTCAATATCAATTTTCATTTCTCAATATCAATTTATTTTTTCTCAATATCAACTTGCATTTCTCAATATCAATTTGTTATTTCTCAATATGAGTTTGGAATTTCTCAATTTCAATTTAAAATGGTGTAGTCCTATGTGGCTTTCATTCCGTTTCGAATATGCGCTTACATGCGCTAAAAAACCAAAAATTCTTTGCCTTTTTTATAAATCTTTTTTCGCTAAATGACCATGCATTCCAAATTTAAGGTTTTCAGGACCATTATTTCAGGAATTATAATAAGAACCAAAATACACTTTTTTACCCACCCTTAGAATCGGAATTTCGAAAAAGTACTTTTTCATAATTTTTCCCGTTGTTGGAACTAACATTTTAATATTTTTTTGTAAGACCTTAATTTCAAAAAATTTAGAAAGTACCAAAGTACAGATTTTTACAACTTTTTACCCTTAGAAGTCCGAATTTCCAGAAATTTCTTTTTGGGAATGTTTTTATGTTAGAGGATCCTACATTCCAATTTTCAAATTAATTGGATTTTTTTTAGAAAAAAAATAAAAAGTACCAAAGTGCTCGCTTTTTACTCCTTAGAATCGGTATTTCGAAAAAGTACTTTTTCAGATTTTTTTTTCGTTGTTGGAAACAACATTGCAAATTTAAATTTTTTTGTAAGACTTTAATTTCAAAAAACAAAAAAAGTACCAAAGTACAATTTTTTACCCCTTTTACCCTTAGGAATCCGAATTTCCAGAAAGTTCTTTTTTGGGAATGTTTTTCCGTTAGAGGATCCTACATTCTAATTTTCAAATTAATAGGATTTTTTTTTTAGAAAAAATAAAAAGTACCAAAGTAATCGCGTTTTTATTCCCCTTAGAATCGGAACATTGAAAAAGTTACGTTTTCTGATTTTTTTTCCGTTGTTGGAACCACCATTGCAAATTTTAATATTTTTGTAGGTACTTAATTTCAAATATAAAAAGTACCAAAGTACCATTTTTTACCCCTTTTTACCCTTAGGAATCCGATTTTCCAGAAAGTACTTTTTTTGGGAATGTTTTTCCGTTATAGGATCCTACATTTCAAATTTCAAATTAATTGAATTTTTTTTCAGAAAAAATAAAAAGTGCCAAAGTACTCGCTTTTTCCCCTTTTTCAACCCTTCGTTTTTACCCCTTAAAATCAACATTTCCAAAAACCCAGCCTTAGCGGATATGTATTCCGGGAGGTGAAACTACAATCCAAATTTCAAGACTCTAGCTTCAGTGGTTTGGGCTGTGGGATGATGCGTGATTAGTATGTCAGTCAGTCAGTCATCAGTCAGTCACGGAACTACTTTATATATATGAGCAATTGTCATTAACTTTTAATATTTATGAAAAAAAAAAATTGCGATTTTTTTTTCGTGGCACATTGATGAGACTTTGTAGGTAACATTATAAATAAGTAATTCAAATCCGTTCGCGTGCATTAATTTGAGCGATCGCAACCAAAACTATGGCGGTTTAAAGTTAAAATTTTGAACCTTTATGTGCTCGGTATTGTAAACTTACGTTGGCGGTTGGAAGTCTACATTTGTAGCAAATATGTTTTTTTATGGAAAACATATGAAAAAAACACTAGCACGCAGAGTGTTCTACTGAAATACATAATTATTAAGAAATATATGATTTTTAGATACAAAGTTAAGGTGAAAATGTTTAAATTTATACTTCACAATATAGGCAACGATCAGGGTGCATGGGCTGTATGTTGTTAAAAATATCAGGCGGGTGGTTCATATTAGTGCCAGAAACAGGAAACTATCAAGCGCCACTTCAATGGCCAGGTGTGTTAGAGCATATCCTAATACCCTTGCATTTTCAGAGCGCTGTACAGTTGCTGGCATGAAGGGCTATTTTGCAAGGCTTCGCAGGAACTTTCGTCGTTTGACTGTTTGGTAGATATGGGCCTTATTTTCCGAAAATATAATGAATGCGGCTAGATAGAGCGCATATATCTAGAATGTTCAAAAATATTGCCAAAGACCAGAGCAAAGTTTTGAGTTTTGACTTTTTGAAAGTTAGATTTGTTGACATCAAATGCCAACCCAGTTCAATGATGTGAAAAAATTGTCACACACGACACTCTCTCCAACATTTGTTGCACGGCTTGCATTTGCGCTCTTCTTTACTCTCAACAGCGAGATTTATACAAGAATATCGCTGTTGAGAGGAAAAAATTACTTTACATCGCATGTGAACCAGACTTATATGCCACACTTTGCAGGCTTGGGTGGGATGCGTAAATCCGTGATATGCAAATAGTTGTTCGTCAACTGTAATTTCTCCCGATGGTTGATAGTACCGGCGAAGACTGTTGCTCATTATAGCCCATAACGCAGAAATTAGATCAACCTTATCGTTAACCTGTCCAGCAACTCTATCAAACCAAATAAACCGAAAAATGTCCTTGAACCGAGATTTCGGCATTATTGCACGGTAATAACAAACTGCTTCTGTACTCCACAATGCATGTGTATCTTCATTGTTTAATTTATTAACGCCAGCGAAAAATAAAAGCTCAAAGTGATGTGAATTTCCATACATTTTATATGATGTCTACATTTGTAGACTACCCGCCAGGAGATGGTCATTTTGAAAAGTAGGGTCTGGGAGGTGCTGTAAATAATTTTTTTAAAGTGTTAGTGGCTAAAACTGCTTAGAATTGATTTTTAGGAAGCTACTGAAAATATCGGACCCTGTTGTTGTGGACAGTTTTTTTTTATTCAACCTTTTCTGCAAAAATGCTACAAATGTAGACTACCGAGCACATAAAGGTTAAAAAAATTGTCAAAATTACATTTTTTATCCGAAGTTAACCAAACGTACCATTTTGTATTATGCTTACCCAGAGGTAAAATACATATTCAAACATGCATAAAATCTTTGCTAAATATCGAGATATTTGCATTTAACCAATTTTTTTTCGGCACATTTGCCAATATTTTGGAAATAAAAATGTTCCCAGCGGTTTAATTTTTTTTAGAAAAATATTACCAAATGCACAAACAAAATCTGAACAAATTCTTAGTTAACACTATTATTCTATCTCTAATAGGTAAGAAACAGCAGTGGTTTAAAGGGAACATTTTTGAAAAAAAAATTTAATAATTTTTTTTTTTTTTTTTTTTTTTTTAATATTTAAAGTCTGATTTTACCGTGTTGTCCTTCACTGAATATTGAAACTATTCAAAGTATGATTAATAATGATAATATTAAGGTTATTACGAAATATTTTAACGTTATTATTAATTTTATTAGGGTTATACAAAATTTTAGCGATTTTTCGCGATTTTCGCGACTGCAAAAATCAATGGACTAATTTTGAAATATTATTTGAATATGACATGTCAAAATCTATCAAAATACATTTCTTTTCTACTTTATTTAAGTAATGTAAGATTTTATATAACCATTAAATTTAAAAGTATCAAAAATTTAAAACCACCGAAAAACCGCTTACCCGAGTAAAAATAAACATATATTACAATATATAACTTGATACAAACATAATAAATTATATATGATTATACATCCGTGAGATATTTTGTAAATATTTTTAATGCAGTCATATGTTGTAATATATAATTTAATCATGATTCGGATTAAAAGGTGTACGGTTGATATTACTATATGAAATAATATGAGGTTCAATACAAAATTTGTTGTTCTGTATAATTTAATATAAAATTTTATATATCTCATTCTGTTCCATATATAACTACAAATGTTTCTAAAATTTTCTTAGTTTTTTAGGCAAAGTATAAAAACTTTTTAAAATGTTCCTAAACATTTCCTTGTTAGGGTTATGTATATCACCTATCTGGTTCGAAGCGTACCCAAACAATTTTTTTGTTTAAGAAAATTATATGTTTGGTGAATGTATCGTTGACCTGTGGTGTATCTCACCCCAACCACCAAACACCAAGATTTTATATGTTTTATTGCAATTAGATCTAATTGGATCCACTGAAATATGGCAATGTCTGGTCAAAACTCGGATGAAATCGGATCATATTGTATACACGTTGATCTTTTTTAATGCAAAAACATCCACCATTATTCGGATCACATTGCGTTTTAATATATATTGTGTCATATATCATTATATATTGCATCATATAAAAATTTTTACTCGGGTAAACGTTAAATTTTTTCGGGTGCGAATTAATTGAAGATAGAGAATTAAAAAGACTACCAAACGCGCCTTTCACCGACCAATTTCTATAAGCGGCCTGGATGTGCCTTACAAAAAAGTGAAAACTGAAAAACACCGCGGAATTCGCCAATATTAACTTTTGATCAATGTTGCTTTCCATGATTTATTATATTTGCACATACCATTGTTTCTACATGTTCAACTTTCAGCCATGCACATTTGGCTGTCAAATAATGCAAAACTAAAATATCGAAATTTTGGAAAAAATTTAAAAAGTTCATAAAATTTTTGCAATTGAATATTTTTTGGGTGCGTTTGTAAATCAGGTGGGAAATGGTAAATTATAAAGTTCACAAAGCATTCGGAACCATTCGGAATAAAACTGGGAGTGTGCCTCGCAAAAAACAGACTTTTTAAAAAATTCACGTTTTTTCTTCCCATCTTTGGAGAGCTGCAGCTTCGTAACCATTGAGAGCACATCACTCGAATCAATCTCTGATTGTGCATATTTACAAGGGCTTTTACCATGTGTATTTGAATTTTAAAATTACAGTTTGCACCAAAAGCTATAATCAAAAAACCTCGAAAAATTGAAAATTGAAAAAAATTGGTATCAAAGATTTTGGTCCATGTAACTTTTTTCTTATTGATGGCACATCCACTGAACCTACACCAAATAATTGACCAAGTCTACTGATTAAACGGTATTAAATTTAGAGTAATAGCTTTAACGCACCCAACAATATGGAACTCTGAACGAAAAATTTCATGAGAGTATCAAGCGATTTTTTTACATTTTTCAACTTTGCACGTTCCTTACCATGTGATAATGAGACTATTTGCGCTGTGCCTTTGCAGAATTACTCATTATGGTTCCCTTAACATATCTACATTCACAGGTACCACCTAGTTTACAAATAAAAATGTTATTGCGAAATTAGTAAAATATCACAAGCGTTAAAAGTTAATGACAAAAGTCCATATAGATTTAAAAAAAAAATCGTTATATATAGATTGTGTGAAAATTTTAAATTCAACAAATGAACAGTTCATGCGAATAAGGACGAATAGACCAATTTTTCGCAAGCACGTTTTTTTGCATAAATGCATTTTATTTTATTAAATGCAATTTTGGGGAAATTTTGACTTTTAAGGCTAAAAAAATGACTTTGAAAGTACAATAATTCGTATCTATATCTATATAAGATATAATTTCCCTATTTGTGTGTTCCTCTTTTTTTGTCTATCCAGAGCTTTTTGAAGCCCACTGATGAGCTACAAAGCTGAAAATTGGCATGCTTATAGTAAAACACCTGGGGCAGATCCTAACGTAGCCGGATTTTCGATTTTTTGCCTGTCTGCGGAGAAATAAGCGGGAAAGTGAGCGTGGCAAAATGCAATTTTTTGACGTTTTTGCTTAATTTAAAGCCCCCAAATGACTTAGGAATCTGAAAATTTCCTAGAATATAGTCCTAACGATGCCGCATATCCCCAAGTAGTCGGATTTAAAATTTTCGCAATGTGGGCGGAGAATTGAGGGGAAAAGTGGATTGGCAAAATTTAGATTTTTTTAACATTTTTACTTTTTTTACTTTTTTAAAATTTCCTGGAATATAGTCCTAACGATGGCGCATATCCCCAAGTAGTCGGATTCAAAATTTTCGTAATGTAGGCGGAGAATTGAGGGAAAAGTGGCGTGGCAAAATTGGGATTTTTTTAAAATTTTTACTTCTTTTGAAACCCCAAATGACTTAGGAAGCGGAAAATTGCATAGCATTTGGTTCTAACAATGAAGCTTATCCTGAAGTAATTGGATTTAAATTTTTTAAACTGTGGAAGAAGAATTAAGAGAAAAATGGGGCGTGGCAAAACTGTGTTTTTTAATAAGTATTTAATTTGAAGACCCCAAATGATATATGAAGATGAAAATTGGCATTTTTGCTTATTTTAAAGTCCTCTAATGACTTAGGAAGCTGAAAATTTTCTAGCGTAAAGTCCTATCGATGAAGCATATCCTGAAGTAGTCAAATTTTAAATTTTTGGACTGTGGGCGGAGAATTGAAAGGAAAATGGGGAGTGACAAAATTGAGATTTTTAACATTTTAACTTCTTTTGAAGCCCCAAAGGAAGCGGAAAATGCACAGAATTGGCATGTATATAGAAGGTTTCATGTGGAAGATCAACACGAGCCTGGATTTTGATATCCAGTGTATGGGTGGAGAATAAGAAAGGCAAAGGGCGTGGTAAATTTATTTCCATCTATTTTCTGAATATATATTTTATTTTTTTGTGTTTCTCTTATTTTTTGTGTATCCACCGCCTTTTGAATCTCATTGATAGACTTAAAAGCTTAAAATTGGCATGTATATAATAAAACACCAGGGACAGATTCTTACGAAGTCGGATTTTTTGCCTGTGGGCGGCGAATTACGAGAAAAGAGGGACTTGGCAAAAATTTTTTTTTTAACATTTAAGAGAATTTTTAAGCTCAGCCCCAATAAATACGGAAGCTGAAAATCCCTAACATGTAGTCCTTACTATGAAGTATATTCTAAAGTAGTCCGATTTAACATTTTTGGAATGTAGATGGAGAGTTTAGAGGAAAAAGGGGCAAGGCAATATTGTGTTTTATTTTTTTTATTTGACCAACTTTAAAGCCCTAATGACCTACGCAGCCGAAAATTGCAAGCATATTGTCCTGACACTGGAGCATATCCTTAAGTAGTCAGACTTAAAATTTTTGGACTGTGGACGGAGAATTGAGAGGGAAAAGGGGCGTGGATACGAGTATAGTACTAACGATGGAGCTTATCATAAAGTAGTCAGATTTAAAAATTTTGGAATACACAGAAAAAAACAGTTTAATTGTGCTAGCCGAATTAAGAGCCAACTGTATGGTTTAATTACAACAACTGAAATTTTCGGTTGCGATTACCGAAATTTATTTGGACCAACAGAAGTTAAATTTTCAAAACAAATTTTGGTTATGGCAACCGAAAATTTCGGTTGTTGTTATTAAACTATGCAGTTGGCTCTAAATTCGGCTGGCACAACTAAACTGTTCTCTCTGTGTAGGGACGGAGAATTAAGAGAAGAAATGTGCGTGGAAAAATTATGTTTTTACATCTAAACTAATTTTGAAGACACGTTATAACCTTGAAAGATGAAAATTAGAATACATGTGGTACGGACAATGGCAAAGATCAACTCTGACCTGGATATCCAGTGAAAGGGCGGAAATACAAAAAATCCGTTGTGAATTTTGTTCAGTTTGTATATATAATCTGTAACGTAGCCGGATTTTCGGCCTTTAAGTCAGGGGGAGTGGCGGAAGACGGCGAAATTTAGTTTTTAAATATTTAAACTATTTCTGAAACCCCTAATGACTAAGGAAGCTGAAAATTGTAAAGCATAAAGTATTGACAATGGATCATATCCTTATGAAGTCAGATTTAATATTTAAACTGTGTACGAAGAAATATAAGGAAAAACTTAAGTGGAAAAATTTTTGTGTTTTTTAACATTTTAACTAATTTTAAAACACTTCATGATAAAAAGAAAGATAAAAATTGCCATGTATATAGGAGTGACCATGGGACAGATCCACACGATGGATTTTTGATATCCGGTTTATGGACGGAGAGACGAAATGGGCATTCTAAATTTAGTTCTAAAATTTTATCAATAAAACCTTTTATACTCATTAATTTTTTTCCAGTTTGGGAAATATATTGATGTAACTCAATCTAGCAATATTAAATTTTTCAGCACAAACATATTTTTTTTTTAAAGTTTGGTAAAATATTAGAACTATTGAGAAAAGTGATTTGGTGTTCCGCCTGGCAGGGACAGGCTATTCGACTAGTATTTTTATATTTTTTTTAACGCACAATTTTGATTAAATACAACACAAAAACATACAAAAATTTCACTTTCGGTAACAATGTGTTAAAAGCAAACCTGTAAATACTTAAGTATTTATTTACTTATATTATTTTTTTTCAAGTATTTTTGTATTTATACTTGAACATTTCAAGTACAAGTATATTTTTACTTACTTGAATATATTTTCAAGTAAATATAAAAATACTTGTACTTGAATGTTCAAGTACAAATATTTTGTAGTTACTTGACGAAAAGTTCAAGTAAGTAAGTATATTTTTGCTTGCAACAATATTTGTTCAAATAAAATACTTAAACACAAATTTGTTTAAGTAAAATGCTACAAAATGTTTATAAATTAATTTTTTAAACAAAAATGTTTCCAAATAAAATAGTTAGCAACAATTTAAGAAACAAAACTTTTGTGGCAGTAAAAATTGCAAAAAATCATGTTTTTCGAAAATTTTGGCATGAAATTGGGGTTGGCATGTTCTATAGAACAATTTCTATAGAAAAGTGTTTGGGGCAAAATTTAACGAAGATCGTGCCTTTAGATGGCACCATGGAAGCGGTATTTATAAAAATTGTATGGCGACCGCCTTAAAGAGATAGAAGGTAGTTTTGATTTGAGGGAATCTTGGGGGAGAAGAAATATTGGGTCATACATTTGATTCCTCTGGGGTTCATCCTTGAGACGGTAAGAGCGATGGGAGCAAATTTGATAAAAATTTAATATTTAATGAAAGACCCCTTAGGTGAGTTGAGATAGGGAGTAGATTTGGTGTGAACAAATGCTGGGATGTAAAATTAATAAGCGTTGTGCTTACATGGCTCCCGTCTAGGAGCGACTCCGTGACAATTGTTGGGCTTTTTTGTCGTTTTTTATCCCTTCACCTTTGCTCCTAGAAATTCCATTTGCATAATGTATGCAGCAGTTGCAGGACTTTTCAAATCGCGGTCAGACATTATAAAAATATCAAAACGAAAAACAAACAGAAAACCAAAATTATATAAAAAAATCAATTTAAATTATTTTTTTTGACAATCTCATAAATTTATTTCCAAAAATTGTTGCTCAAGTTTTTTATTTGAACAAAATGTTTATCAAGTATTTTTACTTGATGAAATTTGTTTCAAATAAAAAATACTTGAAAATACTTGAACTTGAAAATGTCAAGTACAAGTATATCTTTACTTACTTGAAAAATTATTCAAGTAAGTAAAAAATATTTATACTTGAAAATTTCAAGTATAAGTATTTGTATACACTGAAAAAAAAAGTTCATACTTGGAATAAATTTATTCATAAATAGTATGAATCCAGCATGGCTTTTTTTTCCCAAACTTTTTTAATACTATTTATGAATTTGGTCATACATAGTATGCACAAATTCCCGTTGGATTTTTTTCAGATTTACTTTAATTTTTTTGCTTCAAATGTACATTTTAATCAATAAGAGAATAATCCGTGGATACTTTAAGAAATACATGCGATTTTATTAATAAATAAACACTTTTTGTAACTAAAGCTAAATACATACATACATAAAATTTACACAATTTTTAGCATAAAATACACAATAATTGGGATATTCTTGATTAATTTATTCTGTTACCATGGTTTTGATGGATAAAAGACACTGCTTCTTTTTATTCCGCGCTGCTAGTGATGAATCTTTGAAGACTTGAATTCCACAATCAATATACTTGTATTCAAAATTTCTGGAAAAAATTATATATGTATAGATCAAAAAGATGCTGAATTTTTTAAATATATTATCACACACATGTTACATACCTTTGTTTCGCCAAAAAATTCAATTTTCTTTCCAAATTCTTTTTTCCACAAAAAAAGTAAAAAAATTCTGACAATTTTTTTTCAAAATAACTTTGATTTATTTTTATCTTTTAGAAATTGAAATGTTATTAACAAATTCATAAATATTATTAATTTAATCATTTATAGTATGAATCGAAATCAATGATAGCCATTCATACTATTTATGTACAAAATTTGTTCTGTGTACTTACTTGAAAATACTTAAATTCAAGTTTTTTACAGGTTTGGTTAAAAGAACATTACGAGGAACAAACCACACTTATTATATTGGCAAAAAATTTTACCGTTCTTGAGTTATAAGACTTTAAAGTGTGGAAAGCAAAAAGGGCGAATATCCATCCTTAACAAAATATTATATAAAAATTATTTAGCTGCGAGTTTAAAATTGATATTAGCTAAAATTTGAAATTGTACACAAAAAAACAATCTTAGCATATACAAACAAATTAACCAGATTTGCGAAAAAAAAAATCTTCAGTGTTACCGCGTACTTAAGATCATATAACCACGAATACATGGTCTAAGCATATTTTAATCGTCTTTTGAATTATTTTATTTGGGAAATCAAATCTTTAAACATATTTTATAGTTACTTTCCTTCGATACCCTACCTACAAATATTTGGTAATGTTGTTTTGATATAAAGTATGTAAATGTCCTTTTATGTTACGTCGTAATATGCAGTATGCAGTCAAGGGCATAATGTAGTGTTTATAAACCGGTTAACCGGTTAACCAAAAAACCGGGTTTTTCCCAAAATTTCGGTTTTTTTGCAAACCGGTTAACCGAAATTGAAAATTTCCGGTGCAACGAAAACCGGTTTTTTTTTTTGTCGGTTAACCGGTTTCTTTAAATACATGCAAAACGGATTATTTTTGCAATTATTAAGGGTTTTTATTTATTTTTTATGACATTGACAAAATTTCGTTAAAAAAACTTTGAAAATCCGTGAGAAAGAAAGTCTTAAATATTTTTTTTTCTACAAGACACAATTTTCCAAATAGGGATTTTATTCCGAATCTGGTAAATATTAAAAATTCACATTGTTGTAAACAAGTTTTGGGCACTTTCAATGAAAACTTTATAAGTGACTGTTAACCAGATAGTAAAATTCCTGTTAATGGAGAGAATGCCAATAAAAGAACATCGAAATAAAATACGGTACTGCAATTTACAACGAAGTGATGTATTTTTTAAATAAAACCAATAAAAGTTAAATTAAAGCCCCGGAGAATATGGGAAAAAAAGAGCACCGTATTTAAATACCGCTATTTTGAAAAGGTATCAGTCGCCAACTATGCTGAAAGTAACAAATATGTTAACTTAAGTTATACAGGGTGATTGGCTCATTTCATGAAAATATATCCATTACGACCATCCCCCTAAAATGCAAGTGTGCGAAATGGCAGCGGTTTAAAAATTTTCGGATTGGTGGTTGGAGGGTAGTAGGGTAAAATTGATAACTTCTGCACCCTGGGTCCAATTTTTTTGTTTTTGGGCTTGATGGAAAGTTCATTAGGAGGCCTTTCAGAATCAATAACAAAAAAATTAAAACAAATTGAAATCGTCGAGATACAGAGCTTTTAAAAATAAAATTAAAAAAAAGGGATACAAATTTGCACATAACATCAATTTATTCAGCCAGATGGCAGGTAACTAGAGTTTTTCACGGGAATTCCCGGGACGGGAATTCCCGGGAATTCCCGTGAATTTTCGATCCCGAAATCCCGGGAAATAGAGCGGGAATTCCCGGGAATTGTCGTTTCTTTGAAATTGTTGATTTATTGACTTCTATTGATTATTTTGTATGTGATTTTTTATAGATTTTATTAAAGTTCTTGATAATTGATGGCAAAAACGTACGCAGGGACCAGGAGGGCCCAAAAAGTATTCCAAGAAAGACCTTCTAACTAAAAAGTGTCATAAAATCTGAGACTTACGAAATGAAAAATGTCTCACAATATCTAAATCTTCGATAGGATACAATTATCAGAACCTGATAATTATTTTAGAAGCTGAGAAAATTTTCTTTCTGAGACCTGTAAAAAATATTTATGTCTCTGGACATGATTTTTTTTTAAATCGATAAATTGATATAAAATCTGTGTAAGGAATGACTCTGAAATTAACGGGGTTTTTTTCTAGAAACCAGAACTTTAAAATTTTTTTTAATAATTTTTTGGGTAAAGTTTCTTATAATTTCATTTCTTTGAAACATTTAAACATTTAATACTCAAATTCTGATTAATTTTTATTAAAAAATAAAAATTGTTTTATTATTATATTATATTTTGAGGATGTTTATTCTGGCTCGAGGTCATTATTTTCTTTACTAATTAAAACCATGATATTCTTCTAGTATAATTTTCTAGAAATTTTTTTTTCTGTTTTAAATTTATTTATGTTGGTCATTTTTGCAAGACTTAATCGACACGTGTTTCGGAATTTGTCAGATTCCATTGTCAAGATTATTTAACAAAAATAGAAACGATTTACTACAAAGTAGCAAACGAGTCTAATGACAAATCGTTTGTGCACAAACTAAAATATTTATACATATTCGCCTCTATCCACAATGGGAATTAAAAAGACGAAGAAATTGTACTATACTATTTAGTTGGGCAACGATTGTCAATAACCAACATAAATAAATTAAAAAATTCTTGAAAATTATGCTATGAGAATATCATAATTTTAATTGGTAAAAAAAAAATGACCTCGAGCCAGAATAAACATCCACAAAACTTAACATACTTTTAAAAGACTCTGACATATTTTTAACGTTTTTTTATAAAAAACTGTGTAACAAAAATTGTTATTTTTTTCTCGAAACTTATTTTTTTTAGATACTAAATAAGATTTTTATGGTGTAAATAAACATTATAAATAGTGTAATCGCATTCAGAAGGTTTTTTATATATTTTTTTGACAAAAAATTTGGGTTTTTAGTTTTTGCGGGAATTCCCGGGATCCGGGGAAATTTGAAAATGAATCCCGCTTTCCCGGGAAATGAAAAAGTCCGGGAAAAGAAAAACTCTACAGGTAACCTATATTTTTTTCTCTCTTAAAATATAGCCCAGAGGTCTTTCTGTTCTAAAGTTATGACCATTTGACTGAAATGCAATCAATTTTTTTTGGGTTTGGTGGCGAAATAACACCCCACATTCATTTGAATGTATGTGTGGAACAAGGTGCTAAAATCCAATTTTTGGAAATCGCGTTTTTTTGCAAAATCGTGACTTCCTACAATAGTTCGACCTATTTGTAAACAAATTTGTAAACAACTTGATCGATTTCTGTCATAAAAGTGATCTTAAGTTAAATTTTAGCTATTTTTGGGAATATTTTATATTTTTTTCCGGATACTAATACGTGTTTTGCAGTTAAACTAAAGGTGATATATAAAAATTCTTTCATGTGAGATGGTTAACGTGTAGAAAACATCCTAGGCTTTAACCTGTGCCCATTGGTTTGGCAAAAGACGCTTTATTATCTAATCTATCGACAGTTAAAGTGTAAACTGGAAAAAGGTGCTATATCCATATAAAAGCATAATATTGTTTTACGTAATACTAAGGGTGGATTTTGATAATCTACCAAATTTTTGAGTTCAAACTTTAAAATTTAATGGTTATATCATAACAAATTTTGTTTTTGTAAATTAACAAGTTTAAGATTTTATTTTATTAAAATTTTTGGAAAGCAAATGGTGATAACTTTGAAACGGTAAGACCTCTGGGCTTCTTTTAGGGCATTTTGGAAAGGTAAGACGTAGGGCTATCTTTTAAGAGAATAAAAAACATAAGTTACCTGCCATCTGGCTGAGCAAATTTACCTTATGTGCAAATTCTTATGTCTTCTTTTTCAAATTTTATTCTTAAAAGCTCTTTATCTCGACGATTTCATTTTATTTTAATTTTTTTTTATTGATTCTGAAAGGTCTCCTAATGAGCTCTCCAACAATCCCAAAAAAATCGGATCCCAGGTTCAGAAGTTATCAATTTTACCCTACTACCCTCCAATCACCAATTAAATAATTTTCAAACCGCTGCCATTTCGCACACTTGCATTTTCGGGGATGGTCGTAATGGACATATTTTCATGAAATGAGCCAAGGAATACGCTGGTAAAATTCGGCGGGTCGTGGCTGAATCACCCTGTATATTCGCTTTTATATTTAATAAAATTTAGCTATTTTAAAGTATTTTTTGGGTTTTTCAGTTAAAGAAAAAAAAAACGGTTAACCGGGTTTTTCATTTCGGTTTAACCGAGAAAACCGATTAACCGAAAAAGCTGATTTTCGGTTAACCGAGAAACCGGTTTTCCAAAACGTCGGTTTTTTATAAACACTAGCATAATGTGTCATAAAGAATTACTACTGCATCAAATGGAAGGAAGGAATATTAAAAAAAAAATTAACAAAAAAAAATTTTTTTTGCATGTCCTTGCAATCCTTAAAAAGTGTATCCTTGAAGTCCTTAAAGTGTTACAAACAAATACCAACCATAGTTCGTCAAGTTTTGCAAGTTTCATGAAAATGTAGTCAAAATCTGCTGCAAAATAACACATTTTTATTATAATTTCAATACATTTTTTTGGATATTCGCCCTTTTTCCATTTAAGCAAAAATTTAAGTCCAATTTTTGGCAAGTTCTCTTTCGAATACCTTACTAAAATTTTGTATATAGGTAGATGTGACTTAAATCTTTAAGCTAATACCAAAAAGTTGACAAAAATATTATTTTTTAACCGTTTCCTGCGTTTTTATTTTCCCCTGTAAAATTCTACAAATAGTCACCTTTTCTAATCATTTTGGTATATTTCACCATATTTGACAGATAACTTTCTCAAATATCTGTCGAATTGAGATTACAGTCATTTTACAGAGTTTTTAACAGAGTAATTATTTTAAGTGTATAACCGGTATGAATTTCGCTGCAATCGGTTCCGTACCTACTTACTGAATAGCCAAATTATTAAAAATAATCCACTGTTCACCATTGCGTATGATTGCGTTTAAAGGCAATTTAATTATTCATACGCCTTATACAATTTTCAAGCAATTATTATTATAATTATACTACAAGTTCACCAACTTCAAATGCGTGTAAAAATAATCTAGTGCTGAACCAAAAAAAAAAGGCTCGAGGGTTTTGTTATGCTTTCATTTGCTTTTGGTTTCATCCCATTCCGATTATGATTGTTCCACTGTGTTATCAGAACCTGATAAATTTTTTCAGAAGCAGAAAAATTTTCTTTCTGAGCCCTGCATTATAAAAGTTTGCAGTATGATTATTTGTTTCTACACCGAAAAAAATCCATGCAACATTTTACGAAAAAAAGTTTCGTACTTTTTATTTTCGTAAAATACACGAAAGTTGACTACATATTACGAAAAACTTTAGTACTGAATTTCGTATTTTTACGAAAGTAACGAAAATGATTAGTAAATATTTTTTTCGTAATATTTACGAATGTTGACTACATATTACGAAAAAAAATGTTGTAAAAACTTTTGTAATTTTACGAAAGTAACGAAAAAAAGAATGTAAATGATTCTTTCGTAAAATATACGAATGTTGACTGCATATTGCAAAAAAAGTGTACAGACTTTCGTATTTTTACGAAAATAATTCGTAAAAACTTCTTTCGTAAAATATACGAAAGTAGACTTTATATCACGAAAAAAAAATAATCAAGAATTTTGAAATTTTACAAAACTAATGAAAAAAGAAGAAATCTTTAAATGCATGCTTAAATGGTGTTTTTATGCCCTCCAACTACAGTATTGGGGTATAATAAAAAAATATCGGTCGGGGACCCCATAAAGTATATGTTTTATTGATCCATGATAAATTCTAAGGCATTCTATTAATGTCCGTCTATATAAAACACGGATACCACGGAACAAGTCTTTTGGTCATCAGCAGGTTAAGTTCGTATGTGGGAAAAAAAGTTTTATTTCTTTAAACCAACCTCTAGAAAACTCAATATTTTTAAAGTGTTTTTTGTTGTTTTGTTAAACAAATGAAACATTTTTATGTCAAACAAAATTTAAAGTAATGAGCTTCGACCCAGGGGATTAGAAAATGCATTGTGGTCGTGGGTATAAAGAATTAATTTCATTAATGATAACTCTCATAATTTTTTTACATATTTGGGGTAATAAAAATTCGGCACAGCTCTCTCTTGGTTTTTATTTATTTTAAGGATCAATTAAAATTTGAGGCTAATCGGATCAAATAAAATTTGAGGCTTGATGATATAAGTTTTTTTTACATGTGGAAAGGTGGTCCTCCAAAAAAATCATCTCAACATATCAAGTTCTTGTAGTGTGAACGTAGCCTAAAACAAAATCACTGTAAATAATGAATGAAATCTTATAAGTCTTTGTTAAGAAGAAACAATTAATTGCTTGGAAATGTTGCTGTCAAAACGTTGAAAACGTTGTTCTTATTCTCAAGAAAGAATTTTTACATGTAATTTCGTTAATTTAAGACTTTTTTTTTTATTTACCAAAAAATTTTCGTAAAAATAAAAATATTTCGTTTATTTTACGAAATAATTTCGTAAAACAAAAAAAATATTTCGTTTATTTTACGAAAATTTTCGTAAAACACAAAAATTTATTGCGTTTATTTTACGAAATTTTTTTGTAAAATACAAAAACAATTTCGTTTATTTTACGAAACAATTTCGTGCATTTCGTACATTGTACGCAAGAATTTCGTGGTGCGAAACAACGAAATTTTTCGTACAATGTACGAACGTTTTCGTACATATAAGGCAGGAATTTTTTTCGGTGTATAGAAAATATTTATGTCTTTGGACATGATTCTTTTTAAATCGATAAATTGATATAAAATCTGTGTAAGGAACTCACAAAAAATTATTGGCTAAATCAATCATTATTTTAATTGACTTTAAATAAAAAATTGATCAAATTTTTAATCAAAATCGAAAAAATGATTAATTGAAAAAAAAAAAAATCAATTAATCACCTACAATTTGATGATTGATGTAACAATTTTCTTTATCGGAGGAGTTTCAATTAAAAAATTAATTGAATCCGCGTTTTTGTTGATTGACTTTCGTTTTCAATTCTTTCTGTGAATGACTATGAAAATAACGGAGTTTTCTTTTAGAAACCAGAATTTTTAATTTTTTTAATCATTTTTTGGGGTAAATTTTCTTATAATTTCATTTCTCTGAAACATTTACATTTGGTTTCAGAGACATAATAAAGAAATTCCTCTGAATCAGTTTCTTTGGGTTTTAGAGGCAAGGCGTTGAGAACCAATTGTAAAAATGAACTGATTGTGAGATGAATTAGAATAAATGATGAATTTTTATTATTAAAACCGATAAAGCTATGTGAAATAACATATTCCCTAAAAATATGACTTCGACATATTTGGGCCGTTCTTATAAAAACTGTGTAATAAAAATTGTTCTTTTTTTCTCGAAACTTATTTTTTTTTTGTTACTAAATAAGATTTTTTTGATGTTAATAAACATTATAAATAGTATAATCGCGTTCATAAGATTTGTAAGTATTTTTTTAACAAAAAATAAGTTTTTTTTAGTTTTTGCGGGAATTCCCGGGATCCAGAGAAATTAAAAAATTAATCACGCTTTCCCGGGAAATGAAAAAGACCGGGAAAAGAAAAACTCTAATAACAAGACATTTTACTTGTAATATTACAAAAAAAATTTAGTGTAATATTTAACATTACGAGATAAACATTTGTGTATTCTTAATCAAATGACGGTTAGTGTTTTAAAAGATAAAGGCAACAAAGTATACAGTCTAATGGAAACCGCATTCCGCATCACAATAATGCAACCTCAAGTATGTGTATGGCCTTCGTCGTGTTAGATCAAATGACAATTGAATTCACTCCATTTAAGTTTGTACCGACGACTGTGGTTGATATCTAACAACAAAACATTCAGCAACACAGATATGTTGTTGTCGTTTATTTGTAGTGGCAAAACAAAATTTGTATGTTCCACTAGACTGGCATTTTTTTAGTCATCTTTCGATTTTCCCAAGTGCCCGGGCAAATTTTTATAGTCCTAGGTCTAAAACTTATGTGGTACACATTTGAGGTCAATCGGATTAAATTAACCCGTGGCACCGGGCGGTCAAAGTTTTGGATTTTTGAAAAAATTTTAAAAATAAAATTAAAAAAAAATTATCTTTCGACACATCATATTTGTTAATTTCTATGCGCTGAGTACGAATATAAATTAAAATAGCTCGATCGGTTTTCCAGATATCGCCATTTCAAATTTTTAAAAAATGGCGGTTTTTTCGATCAAAGTTTTGGCTTTTTAGAAACTTTTTACCAAAAATCCTAAACTTTGATCAGAGGGTGCCACGGGTTAAAATGATCGACTTTGGCTTCCATTAAGCTTTAATGAAAGATTGCATAAAGCTCTATAAAACGGTTATTATAAAGAAATTTTCAGAGTTTAAAAAAAAAAAATTCTTAAACGTAGGAATAAACCCCCATTTTGCAAATTTTAAATGGCGATATCTCGAAAACCATTCGACCGATTTTATAAATTTTTCGATATTCGTATTCAGCATGCCAAAATTAATAAAAAATAATGTACCGCAAAATATTTTTTTTTTTTTTTATTTATTCATTTTCAAAAATCCAAAATTTTGGTGGAAATTTTCCAAAAATCCAAAATTTCAATCGAAGGGCGCCACGGGTTAAAATGCTCGAATTTGGCTCAAATTAGTTTTAAATGAAAGATTGTCTCAAGCTCTACAAAAGGGTCGGCGGAATGAAATTTTGAGACTTTTTTTTAAAAAATTTCTTGAACGAAGGAAAAAACCGCCATTTTTTGCAAATTTCGCTATTTGAAATTTGCAAAAAATGGCGAAAACTGT
This sequence comes from Pegoplata infirma, assembly GCA_963921195.1. Lineage (NCBI taxonomy): Eukaryota > Metazoa > Arthropoda > Insecta > Diptera > Anthomyiidae > Pegoplata > Pegoplata infirma. Next base: position 192,166,910 of record OY992536.1, read on the forward strand.
TCGACCGATTTTATATTTTTTTTTGATATTCGTGCTCAGCACATCACAATTAACAAATATGATGTGTCGAAAGATATATTTATTTTTTATTTATTTTTTTTAATTTTTCAAAAATCCAAAACTTTGACCGTCGGGCACCACAGGTTAATTTAATCCGATTGGCCTCAAATTGGTACCACATGAGGTTTAGGCCTAGTAGATTAACCCTTCTGCATCCCTTGTATATGTGCCCTTCCTATGATCCTTTGGGTCAATATGACCCAACATTAAAATGTAATCAAAATGCCATGTTTTAGTATAATCAAAAATAATGAAAACTAAAATAAATAAGCCCTTCCAGAGCAATTATTAAAAAAAATAAAATCAAATTTGAAATTCAACCTTTTTTTACTTTGAGCCAACACTTAATGCAATGCATTGTGTTGGTATTATAAAATGGGTTATGAGGAGAAGGAATGAGGGAGAAGTGTTTGTGGACATGTAATTTGAATTTTTTCAAATTATACACATACAAAAAAACTTTTTCAAATTACTAGGAAAAGTCTCGTAATTTTACCATTTTACCAATATTTGATAGTTTTCCTTGTTTTTTAACAAACAAATTTGGATCAAAATTTACATTTTTTTTTTAATTATACAAATTTTTTTTTGTAATTTTACAAATTTCCAAAAAAATTTTACAAAAAAAATCTAATAAATTCACGAGAATTCCTTGTAATTTTAATTGCGCCAAAAAACTGTAAATTTACATTTTTTTTGGAAAAAAGTTGGTAAAATATTGTAAAATTACTAGAAATTCTCGTAAAATGGGAATTAGCAAAAAATCTAGTAAAGTTACGAAATCTCCTTGTAAATTCCAAAAATTTGTAAATTTACAATTTTTTGACGAAACCCTTGTAAAATTACAAAATTATTGGTTAAAAGCTTGTAAATTTACTAGGAATTCTTGTAAAATAGGAGGTCGCTAAAAAAGTAAAAATTTTTTCTTGTAATTTTACAAGGTAGTTTTTTTTTGAGTGCAGCTGACTGGGTAGACTTCAGCAGGGATTTAATTCCACATAGGGCTAGTTTGACTGATGAGAAACGAATTTTCTCTGTAATTCGTTGTGCAAGACATTGGACAGTAGACAACGAAAGGATGTGATCTGCTGGATAGGCGCCCATCTCAGCTGAACATTTACCGTGGTTATATCTATATAACAATGACGCACAACACTCATTCCGACTATGCTCCAATGAGTCAATAGAGCTGGATACCCTACTGTCATTGATGAGCTTCAACGCACTCCTTTGCACCTGATCAGATAGACCTTGAAGCACCTGCCCAGATATGCGAGTTGTATTCCATTTTCGGTCGGATATAGGCGGCATAAATAGTGAGATCAGACAGAGTGAAGAAATTCTTGCACCGTTTTAGGAAATCAGGACACTTGAATGCTTCTTTCGATACTTGAAAAACATGTTTGTTCCAACGAACATCACATTGGATTTTCATGCCTGATTCCTCAATAGCTATTTCACCCATGGATACAGATGATGCTGAATCCACAAGCCGTCTGAGGGTCAACACATAACATTGGGCCTTACGAGCATTAAAATCGATCCTATTTGCAAGACCCTACTCAGAGATTGTCGTAAGATCATGCTAACAAGTCCCCTGTAGAACGACTCTACGAAACAAGAGCGAATCGGACTCCAGATAATTTACCAAGTGGTGATTGATCATGCTCTTCATGAACTGCGAGAGCGTAAAGAAAATTGCTATTAGACGCTAGTTTTCTGGGTTTTTTACCTCACCCTTTTTTGGGATTGGCGGACCTTTGCGGGTTTCTCAAAATCCCACCCACAGTACGAGAATAATAAAATTTTGGATGATAATGAAATGCAATGAAAATGAAAGGCAATGAAAGCGATTTTATTGATTCTTTGACCGACAAAATTATTGTTCTATCATTCTGAATGAAAATGAACCCAATTTAATTATATTTAGAAGAAAAAAATGGTAAAGTAGAACTAAACTTGATTATCGCTTGTTGGGTCATATTGACCCAAAGGATATTAAATGTGTGTAAATCGTGTTTTTAAATGTGGAGGGGGGAGGAAAAATTTAAATTTTATTATTTTCTTTTAAAACCATAATTTTCGTCCCTGTAATGGATAAATTAAAGTTTCACGTTGATATCTTATAACTAAAGGGACAATTTTTGCGTTTGAAAACCAAAATTGGGTCAAATTGACCCAAGGAGTGCAGAAGGGTTAAAAAAATGTCCGGGCTTTGAAAATCGGAGAAGAAAAAATTTTGCTATACAGAAAAATGCCAGTCTAATGTTCCACATTAGTGTGTGTCGAATTTAAATTTTATTTTTTAAAAATGTTTACCTCTTTAGTAATCTTATTTTAGATCTCATTAGACTTAAATTACTCCATAAAAGAACTTATACTTTGACCGGTAAAAGATATATGGCCACGGAACTGGCACGCTGTATTGTTAAAATTTAGTTTTAAATGCATTATTTTAAGTTTTCGATCTTTTTGAAGTATAAGTTTTAGTTTATGAATGATTTTTGTCACTTTTGGACAGAGTAGGACTTTAATACGACTCGTATGACGGAAATTCGACAAAATTCACATTGCGGGATCTGCTAAAACACATATTGTATGCATTTATATTCGAATGATGTAATGTTAACAAAAGTCTAAATAAGTAGGATTGAAGACTTAAAAGATTGTATTTTGTAAGAAAATAATTCAATGTATTTAGACTTTTGTATTGTAAAAAAATGGTTTTGTTTTGTAAAGGCCAGACAAGATAGTTGTTTAACAATTTCACTAGATGGTACCAGCTGTCGTGTTTCTGAGGACATTGGTTTGGCAATTATTTTTTTTTAGAGAGATTCATTTACCTTAAATGTCTGATGACACCGAAACAAGAAAAATGTAAAAAGTTTTACATTTAAAAAATTTCGATATATAAACCCAATTAGAAATTTTGTCAAGTGAATACATTTTACTAAAGACAATTTTTATAGGAGATGACTTCGTTCTACACTCAAAATAACACTGTGAACCAAATTCACGTTAGCAAAAGTTAAGTCGATTCTGAGAGTGAGGGGTGATAATAAAGGCTAAATTAGAAGACCCGTATCGCGGCGGTTGTTTATGTTAGTTCGAATTTTTTTTTAATCGACCTTCGAACTTTGCAGTCGAATGTCGATTTTCAGCATATTGTTTATATGGTGTTTTGGCTATAACTCGTCGACTAATTGTTTATTTTTTCAATCAGTAAAAGCCAAACTATTGCTAGAGACCTGTACAACAATTAAAATTTTTTTAAAAATTGATTTAGAAAATTTTTGTGGTGCTTATGAAGCAAAATGTAGGAAAAATTAGTTTTTTCATGCTTTTTGAAAATATTTTGCTTAATAAGCACCACAAAAATTTTCTAAATCAATTTTTTTAAAAAATTTAATTGTTGGAAAGGTCTCTAGCAATAATTTGGCTTCTACAAATTGAAAAAATATCAATTAGTCGACGACTTATAGCCAAAAAAACATATAAACAATATGCTGAAAATCGGCATTTGACTGAAAAGTTTGAAGGTCGATTAAAAAAAAGTTCGAACTAACATAAACAAACGCCGCGATACGGGTCTTCTAATTTAGCCTCTAACTTTTGCTAACCTGAATTTGTTCTACAGTGTAATTTGCGAAACCAATTTGTTTGCAATAAAAAAAACTTGGTTGGTATTGAATAGCAAAATCGGTTCAGTGCACTATAGGGAATTTAAAAGGAATTGTTGGCCAAAAGTCCAAATTTTATGTGTCACAATACTTTTTTTTTGTGATGCTATATTGAAGTAAACTATTTTAAAGTATGCTAGGATACACTTTTTTGTCAACCAAACCCTTTTACCGCTAGTTAGAAGGGTTCAAAACTAAATTTTTAATAATGTTTTTTTTTTTGCGTTTTGGGGGACAAAATTAATTGCAATATTAACATACTTAAATAACTATTGAAAAATCCTATAAAATGTATTTTTATTAGCAATAGACCAAATTATTTTTGTATGCAGAAGTTATTATTTTAAAATGGAGATTTTTATATTATATAATTATTTAATTAATTTTTTTTAATTTTTTTCTTAAATTTAATTTTTTTTGGATTGCAACTTTTTTTGCTTATAATTGCATACTCCCGTAAATATACACACCATAGAGGAACTCTTTCTACGCAAGATGTATATGCCAGCTAGTCCATGAGGCTCCATGGGGAAATGGCATTTAAGTTTTACGGAAGTGTTTTTTTTCTAATTTATTTATAACTAAAATTTTGAAATTATTTATTGTAAGTTATTTGTTTTGCTCAAAACAAATTGTTTGATTGCAGATTTCTTGCTTAAAGAACTTTTTTCTTTTATCCACACTTCGTACAATTCGACATTTTTAAATCAGTGGGATTCTTAATTAAACAACAGTTATGTAAATAACTTAAAATCCCTTATTAATATAAGGGATTAATAAGGGATAAAAATGTTAAAGTGTCTCAAATACTTTGAATTAACGTGAGATGTGCTTGAGTCTCGACAATCACCGCAATATTTTTCATAAAATTGGATTACAATCTAGTTCCATTTTTTTTTTTTATTATTTTTCGAAAAATTATTTAGATCAAATTCACTGAAAAAACTTCGTGAGTCTCAAATGCTCACGCGTGACTTCCCTTTATCGTTAGTAACAAAAAAATGAAGGTAAATTATGTTATTGATGATGTTTTAAGATTAACTATTTTTTTTTAGTATTGTTTAATACATACAAACTTTTATAACTAATTTACTTTTCTTTTAATTCGTGAAAAGATGCTGTAATCATGTCCGACCATGCCTATTTTTTATATAGAGCCTAAAAACATCATACCAAACAATCTTGCCAAATTTCGGGTCGATATCTCAGCTAGAAGAGTTTTGACCAGAAAATACCTAAAAATTCCCTATAGTGCAGTGTTTCAAAAGTTATTAAGAAAACCGTAAATTTCAGATTAGTTTTACCTTAAATTCACGTGTTGAAAAAAAAACCGTTAAACTAGCTTACCAAGTACATTACTCATAATGAGTACCCATTACCATTAACATTATTTTAATCCCAAAAGTAACTACTTCTCAGTAATATCTTATAAAACCACCTTTAAGTTATAATATCTTCTTGCACTCGCAGTTTTTGACCTTTACAATTCAATTAACTTAAAAATTACTTAAAAACTTAATAAAAATTACGCAATTTTTAAGTTTTAGTAAAAACAAGTTAAATTTTAAAAGTTTTAATTAACTAATTATTTTACTTCTTATTGGTAAGGGTTTTTGCTCCTTATTTGTAATCCGAGGCAGTAACTACTTATTTATCTCTATACTCTTCACTAGTTATTTTTGTCTAACGCCCTTGTTAAAATAACACTGTGCTACAGTGAAAAAATACTTCTGATGTGACATAGTATAAGTTGTTGGTCTTGTCGAGTATATCACAAAAATGCCCATTAAACTTGCCAGACACCCTCAAATTTTAGAGTTATTGTCAAAAAACGTTTTTTTGGGACTTTTCTCACTAAACATTGTGTAATTCAGAAAATTTTCAACCGATTTAAAACTTTTAAACTGTTTTGGATAGAAAAAGGATAGGGCTTTCCATGTGTGTGAATTGGTCAATACGTAAAAGAAAGATATCTACTGATTTTTTCTATAAAATCAAATTTTTTTGATTTTTTTTGAAAAATTTTCGAGTTTATCGATTTTTTTCCGCTATATTTCGTTTAACAACCTTTATATTTATAAGCGTTTTTTCAAAGAAAATTTAATTCTTAATACGATAAGCTTTACCCTGAAAAAATCGGATAATAATTGACAGAGTTGTGATAATTTTTCTAAAAAGAAAATTAAGATTTTGCAGGAAATCGCCGTTCAGATAACTCAGGCAAAAAAAATAAATTTATCATAAGTGGTCATATACAATACTTTTAAAGGGTTTTGGCGCGCTGAATCCGAATCTGGCCTTTAAATTGCTCTATCTTGTCAGGTTTTTGAGATATTTTACATAAATTGATATATCAAATCTTAATAAGATAGCGCAATTTCAAGGTAAAATTCGAATTCAGGAGGTCAAATACCCTTAAAATAATGATACGCGACCTCTCAGTATGTTCGTTTATTTTTTATTTTTTTTGCCTGGGTTATCCGCACGGCAATTTCAAAATCTTAATTTTCTTTTTTAGAAAAATTATCACAACTCTGTCAATTGTTATCCGATTTTTTTGCATAAAGCTCATCGTATTCAGCCTTTTAAAAATTGAGCATTTTCTAATTTTTTTCACAGTGTTTTTTTAAAATATGTGTTTATAATAGAGCAACTACTTCAAATTTTTTTTTATCATATATTTGAGATCATAGTTGAATTCTACTCTAACTCTCTATACCAGATTTTTATTCCATTTAGTGGCTGCTGCGCAGGCTTTCAAAATAGTCAAAAATCGCGTTTTTTCGCATTTTCAACCGCGAATAATTAAAATTCTAGACATGATGGAAAAATTTGGAGCACAGATTTGGAATCAGCGAGTCAAAATCTTTTAAAATTTTATATGAAACTTCAAAGCGGAGCCAAAAACCTTCGATTCGTTGAGCGGTGTAATCGATCTAAAATTTTAACGTAATCGGACCATTTTTATTTCTAGGCCTCATAAAAACCACCCTCCCGATATTAACATAAATCTCCCCAAATACATAAAAATAAATAAATATTGTTAAAAAATTAATTCTTATAAATTACACCGCTCAACAAATCGAAGGTTTTTTGCTCCGGTTTGAAGTTTTATATACAATTTTTAAAGATTTTGACTCGCTGATTCCAAATTCGTGCTCCAAATTTTTCCATCACGTCTAGAATTTTAATTATTCGCGGGTGAAAATGCGAAAAAACGCGATTTTTGCCTTTTTTGAAAGCCTGCAGAGCAGCCGCTGGGTGGAATAAAAATCAGGTATAAAGCGTGAGAGTAGAATTGAACTATGATCTCAAAAATATGATCAAAAAATTTTCAAGTTGTTGCACTATTATTGGCCAAACATGCATTTTAAAAAAACACTGTCAAAAAAATTGGAAAAAGCTCCATTTTTAAAAGGTTCTAATACAATAACCAGATGATCAATCTTTACTGTGATGAGCTCAAAATTTAGGCAAAAGTTCATTCTTTCTTATAGACTTATAAACAAATTAAAAATATCTTCCGGTGTATGCGAAAAATAACACAGAAATCTTAAATTTGTAAAATATTTATTTTTTTTAGTTTTTCTTCGAAAAATATCAAAAAAAACTAAGGTATCTACCTTACCTATTTTACAAAAATGGTAATTTTAACAGTATCAATTTAAAACGCAAGTAAAGCCCAACCAAACGTAATAATTTGAAAAAAATTGTGTTCTATGTTGGAGACCATAGACAAATTATACTTTTGCACTTTATACCAAATTTGTATTCCACTGAATGGCTGCTGTGCAGGCTTTCAAATAATGCAAAAATCGTAATTTTTCGCATTTTCAACCGTGAATAACTAAAACTCTGGACGTGATGGGAAAATTTGGAGAACAGATTTGGAATCAGGAGATCAAAGTCTACTATAATTGATCATCAGAATTCAAACCGGAAAATGAGTGTTGAGCGGTGTTATTTTTTATATTTTGTTGACCTTTTTGTTGTAATTATTTATTTTTATTTCGGCTTTAGGTCAGGAAAACAATAAAAAACTAAAATGTTATTTTTAATTTTATTATTTATTTTATTTTTAAATTTCCGATATTTCGGTCAAATTCTTTGACCATCATCTGGAATCTATTATGAAAAATATAATATGAAAAACAAAACATTTTAATATTACAAAATCACATATATAAAACACAACATAACGAAATTACGAAAAACCAAATTATTTACATTTTAAAAAGAAAATCATATAAATACTCCGTCTCCACTGTTTATTGCTTGAGATCTTGTCCTTAACCAATTACTTCTTATTTCTTCTTCCGTGTTTATCTATTGTGTATTTGTATGTGTGAGAGCAATTGTCGGTGTCAAGTTTATAACTTAATCTCTCTTCCTTGGGTGTATTGATGATAGCAGCATCTCTAATGTATATCTCTTTTTATAATTATTCTCGCCTACTAATATTTTTACATTGTTAAAGTTGGGTTTGTGACCAGTCAAAGTACAATGGGCCGCTAATGCTGTTTTTTGTGATAATGGTTTATCAACTGCTTTCTGATCAGACTTATGTGATGCTAATCCTGTTTTTAATTTTGTTTTTGTTGTTCCAACATATACTTTTTGGCATACGTTAGAGTCGTCTCCATTGTAATTAATCTTATAAACTAAATTAGACTTTTCATCGTTGTTGAGTTTAGATTTAGTTTTACTAAATAATTTATCGAGTGTATTGTCCGTTTTAAGTGCTATTTGAAATTTTTCTTTGTTATATATGTTTGAACATTTCAGTCTTTCAGATAATCCTGGTATATAGGTCATGGATTTATATATTTTTGGGGTTTCTTCAAGAACTGTTTCTCTTGACCTCGTTGATGCTCGTTTAATTAGGTCATTAATTGTTCCATTTGGAAAATAATTTTTGCGTAAAATGGATTTAATCTCTCAAGGAAGAGAGATTAAATTATAAACTTTACACCGACAATTGCTCTCACACATACAAATATACAATAGATAAACACGGAACAAGAAATAAGAAGTAATTAGTTAAGGACAAGATCTCAAGCAATAAACATTGGAGACGGAGTATTTATTTGTTTTTCTTTTTAAAATGTAAATAATTTATTTTTTCGTAATTTTGTTATGTTGTGTTTTATATATCGTGAACCTATATTCAAAATATGCCAACTCAAATTTGACGGAAATGAGTTTCCGATGGCAAATAGCTCCCCTATGTAATACCTATCTGCCATAAAAATTTCAGAGCAAAAAAATAATTTGTTGTCGCTTTACATCCATTTTTGTTATTCTGCTAACTCAAAGTACATATTTTTTTGTTGGAAATAAATGCCAACTCCCATTGTAAATTTCCAAAAATTTTTCAAAAAATTTTTTAAAAAGAATTAGACCACATATCTTATTGCATTTGCCATGCTAAACACGAATCTTGTAAAGAGTTTGATATCTAATGACTGGTTCTCGAGATATTGCCATTTTGAAAATATCGGTAAATAGCGTTTGCAAAAAAAAAAATTGCTTATATTTATGTAACTTTCAAACTATTTATCAGATTGAAACATTATGAATGAGGCAAATAAAGTCAATGATATAAGCTTTCAAAATAGCTAGTTTGGAGTGACCCTATTGCAATACAGCGTGAGTTACAAAGTGCCAAAGTTGACCACCCTGAGATTAAAAGGCTTTCGGAGCTAGTAACTTTTAAAAATATGCAAATATTTTTAATTTTTTGTTCAGTTTTTGCAATTACCATACTAAGGATAACAAAAACCAAAAAAAAATAATTTTTTTAAATTTTTCAAAAAAAAATTTATTTTTATTTTCCGACAAAATATGCCAACTCTAAAAAAATATTTGTTTTTTGATATAGTAATAAATGCCATCTCTGAAAAATACGCAAACAAGTGCAAAATATGAAAATTTTTGCATAGGTAAAAATTGTTTAGAATATTTAAACCATCTTGTGGAAGGTAAATTGTTTATTTTGCAATAATATGCGAAATAACCAGTTTTTTAGCTCTCCTGAACAGTAAGCTTTTTCAAATTGGCATTTATTGAATATAGTTCGACGATATGTGATTTTGTAATATTAAAATGTCTTGTTTTTCATATCGTGGAACTATATTCAATTTGAGCTATCTGCTCGGTTGACGAAAATGAGTTTTTGATGGCAAAATGTTCGCTGGCATAAGTGTCATCTATGGTATTAATTTTAGAACAAAAAAATTATTTTAAGACTATTTAATTGCAGAAATAGTATGAGCTATGTGAAACCATATTTTTTTATAAATAAAAATTTGAGCTATCTACAGTATAGTTTACTAAGATAAACTGTTAAATATATGGGGGTTTTCGTGTCAACTGACACAACTTTTGAAACCGATATCTTCCAATCGGGATGAAATTTGCACCAAGGTTAGTCTTATTGGATAGTAGTTCAGACACAATTTTTCAAAACGAGATCGGTGAAGAACTCTCTTAGTTAGAGGGGGTCGAAATTTGACATTTTGGCCAAAGAGGTGTTGATTCTCATCCATGTAACTTCTTACCTATTGTTTTTAGCAAAATGTGTCCCAAAGAGTTTAGATAGCTATTTCTTCAGTCTTTCGAAAAAAAAAATATAAAAAAAATAAAAAAAAATTTTTTGATTTTTCTTCTTAAAAATCCAAAACTTTTTTGACTTTTTCCTCAAATTGGGCCCTTTTTTTTTTTTTTTTTTGATTCAAAAGAAAGCTTAGGTGATTTCCTTTAAGAGCTGTGGGGTCGCTTAGTGGGATGCGAGTGGGATATCTATGAAAAATTTTTTTTTTTAACTTTGGAACACAAAAAACGTTTCTTCAATTTGCACTGTTAGGCGTGGGATAGCTAACCAGTTTTCGATTTCGATCCGCGATACCCTATAATTCTTTTAAGGTTCGAAAAAAAAAGCACGAGCCAAAAAATGGGGGCGGTGGGGAGGGGCCATATGGCCCCTCATTGGGGTCAAAGTTGGGCGTAAAGAGGTAAAAAGCCCCAAAACTCCCCTAGAAACGCCCCTGGAGGGGTGCAATGTGAGACCGACCTCCAATAATTTTCTGCCCCCAACATTTTTCTTGAACATACCTTACCCCTATTTCCACTTCCTAAGGGGGCTCCCATACAAAACATTTTTAAAAAATTTGATCCTACCATTCTAACTTACCCTAAAGTGCCCCTAGTGGGGCCAAATGTATGACCGACCTCCATTATTTTATTAATTCCAACATTTTTTGCAAACATACCTACTATGTATCTTTAACCCTTATAAATTTGTTTTATTAAACCAGCTCCTACCGCCCCTACCGTGCCTCCTAGAGAGGCAAAAATTACGACCAACCCCCATTATTTTTTAGCTACCAACATTTTGTCCGAACATCATAACACCCTATCTCCACTCCCTAAGGGGCTCCCATACATTATAAAAACATGTATTTTTAAAAACTAATAAAAAAAAATGTATGGGGACCCCCTTAAGAGTTGAAAATAAAGGGTAGGTATATTCTAAGAAAATGTTGAAGTTGAAAAAATATTGGGGGTCGGTCATACATTTTACATCTCTAGGGGCACCCTATGGACAGTTAGAGCGGAAGGAGCAAATTTTTTAAAAATGTCATTTTGTATGGGAGCCCCCTTAGGAAGTGGAAATAGGGGTAAGGTATATTCAAGAAAAATGTTGGGGCAGAAAATTATTGGAGGTCGATCTCACATTGCACCCCTCCAGTGGCGTTTCTAGGGGAGTTTTGGGGCTTTTTGAGGATTTTTACCTCTTTACGCCGAACTTTGACCCCAATGAGGGGCCATATGGCCCCTCCCCACCGCCCCCATTTTTTGGCTCGTGCTTTCTTTTTCGAACCTTAAAAAAATTAGAGGGTATCGCGGATCGAAATCGAAAACTGGTTAGCTATCCCACGCCTAATAGTGCAAATTGAAGAACCTTTTTTTGTGTTCCAAAGTTAAAAAAAAAATTTTTTCATAGATATCCCACTCGCATCCCACTAAGCGACCCCACAGCTCTTAAAGGAAATCACCTAAGCTTTCTTTTGAATCAAAAAAAAGAAAAAAAAAGTGCCCAATTTGAGGAAAAAGTCAAAAAAGTTTTGGATTTTTAAGAAAAAAATCAAAAATTTTTTTTTATTTTTTTTATATTTTTTTTCGAAAGACTGAAGAAATAGCTATCTAAACTCTTTGGGAAACATTTTGCTAAAAACAATAGGTAAGAAGTTACATGGATGAGAATCAACACCTCTTTGGCCAAAATGTCAAATTTCGACCCCCTCTAACTCAGAGAGTTCTTCACCGATCTCGTTGAAAACTTGTGTCTGAACTACTATCCAATAGGACTAACCTTGGTGCAAATTTCATCCCGATCGGAAGATATCGGTTTCAAAAGTTGTGTCAGTTGACACGAAAACCCCCATATATTTTTTTATATTATCACTTTTTATACGGTGTTTCCATCAATAAAAATAATGGCAGTTTTTATTTTGGAAAGTTTCAACTCCTTTCCGCGGTTAAAACGCGGTTTTTTACCCATATTTCGATGCGGAGCAAAACCGGTTAAACATGTTTTATTTGCACATTCGATTGTACAGCAAACACAAGTGTTATGACATTTTTCGCAAGCTTTATGAAGGTTCCAAATAATGGCGATAAAGCGCGAAAAAATCGATGATTTAAAAAAAAATTAAAAAGTATTTTTTTAACGCCTGTAATGGAAGGGCTTAAAAAACAGAGAAATATGGTAACAAATTCACATTTTTATCATAATCCGTTAAAAAGTTATAAAGCTTTAAAGTCTATATTTAATGAGCTATCTGCTTAGGTTGATTAATTTCAAATAAAAAAGGTTGAGCTATCTGCTGTAACTCAGCGAATAATACGAATTTTTACAAACAAAGCACGTGTAAAATTTAGTAGTAATTAATAATTAATATTGTAAAAGATCGGCCGACAACAAGTTTAAAAATACGCGAATGCGACGGGTTTTTTGATCTCCTGAAAAGTTATGTTTTTTTAGATAGCTCAAATTGAATATAGTTTAACGATATTATATTTTTCATAATAGATCCCAGATGATGGTCAAAGAATTTGACCGAAATATCGGAAATTTAAAAATAAAATAAATAATAAAATTAAAAATAACATATTAGTTTTTTATTGTTTTTCTGACCTAAAGCCGAAATAAAAATAAATAATTAATTCTTATAAATTTTATAATCGCAAATAAGCATTAGGTTTTATTATTTTACATTTCCGAATTAAGCGCCGCTAGATTAGGTATTTCGGCCACTGTGAGTAGCTAACACAATTTTATACCGATTACCATTTTTTTTTTTTTGTTTTCTTAAAAAAAAAAAACTCATTTCTTTCAAACAAAACAAAAAAAAATAGAAAATCCATTGTACAACAATTAAGTTATAATTTTTTGAAGTTTTAATTTACGAATTTCGGTTTTTCAACACATTTGCTATTAAAAAAAGTATAAAACGATGATAGAGAAAATTCATGAGTATTTCCGTACTCTACTTTTATATGCGAACACCTGCATATTTTTTTTTGTTGATTTTTTAGCACAGTGTTATTGACATTTAAACTGCTAATTTTTTCCCAAGTCATGTTCCCAATTGACTATTAAAATTTGTTTTTACTATTATAATTTTTCTATCAATTTGTAAAAAAAAGATTAACAAAACTGTTCCCCTGGTTCTAGCTAGAATTTTTCTAAGGCAGCTCTATGGGTATTTTTCTACCCATTCGTCGTTAGTGGGTTAAGATATAATACAGATATAACAACAAAGTCATTAAGTTGATGTAGCAGAAATACCTACAGATACATTTAACAGAAACACACAACAAAAAATCCTATAAGATAAATTTGTACATATTGATCTAAAGTTCATTTGTGGCAATATGTCTATTTTTTTTTGTTAGTCACACATGCCAACCGTATTTTTACTTTAATGTCCAGTATTACTTTCTATTCAGTGTTGCTATTTGGTTTGTTTTTGGGTAACTTTTTTTTCTTTATTTTTCTGCCCTTTGGTTTGTTGGTATTTCCTTCAATTAATGTCAATTTAGTTGTCTTCTTTATATTCTTTATTATATTTAGTTTTACTGCTGCTGGCCTCTAGAAAAAGATATCAATAGTCAGAGTTTGGCTGTTATCTAAACCTATTTAAGTTATTTGTCAAGTGATTTTTTTTTTTTTTTTGTTCTTAATACACAATGACACATCTAAATATAATGTTGTGATAGAGTTGGTTTCAAAGGTGAGTGACTTTGTCTTTTTTTTTTTTTTGTTGCGTGCAAGGATTTATTTTAGATTGAAAGTATTATGTATCAAACTTCATATTAATTTCACATCAACTTATACATATACCACAACAAATTTATATTAATGTTATCAATTGAAATCAAATGGATTTAAATATCAATTGAAATGCATTTATGATAATTTCTAAGTAATTACACTACTCTACACGGTTTTTGCACAGACTAGTTGAATACATTTGCTAAAGTATGTTCGCATCCTTAACACGAGTCTGTCCTCAGAAAAGTTGTACTAAATCGGCTTCTCGAGATATAGGAATTTTAATTTTTGTAGATCAAGCCCTCAAAATCGATAAATTTTTTAATATTGGAAAATTGTATGTTAAAGTTATTCATATTTTTGTTTTTATTCGAACTTTCAAGAAAATTACATAACTTTTCCAAGAAGTCCGGACGCGATACGATCAAGGATACCATCAGGACATTATAAGGAAATTCAGAATGTCCTTTTTATTGTTATACAGGGTGGTCCAATAACTGGTATCTTTTTAAAACATGCAATGAAATGAACAATACTCAATAGTTTTGAAACCTTATGGCTTTATTTGAAAGAGCAAATATTCCCATTATTTATGGCAAACGACTTCATTCATGCGGTTGCTTGGGTTAGCTCCGCAGTAGCTCATTCTCGGCACCCATTTTTCTAATGTTTCTGGTTCTATCTCACGAATGGCTTGAACGATATTCGTCGAATGGGCCTAGAACATTTCCGGATTTCCCATGTTGCATGAATCTTTAACGAGACCCCTAAAAAAAATTGTTAAAGTTTTTAATCGGCAGCTATGAAGTGATCAATTGTCACCGCGAATATGGCGAAAAACACGATTTCCGAACTAAGTGCGCAAAATATCGATTGTTTGATGGACTGTGGGACATATTGCGACATCCTTCTGAAAATAAATGTCATCCAAGTTGGTATATTCTATTACGGCCAACAAAAAGTCGGTAATCATGGCTATGTAGCGCTCATCTTTGACGAAAATTGGAGTTTCAGCTGTATTTTTGAAAATATTGTATATAATAATATTGCTGATACTCAAATCTATTGCTTTCTATAGATGAATTGGATTCTTTACAATACCTTGCGAGTTTTACGATCCCAAGATGTACCAATTTGTTTGTTAACATAACCTCATTTGAGTGCCTTATTTCGGTTAAAAACTTTTTTTCGAAAAACGTGCAGTTTGGCAGCGCAGTACTGCGCTACAACGCGATACAGCGGAGCAAGCCGAAGACGCATCAATGAAGTCGTTTGCCATAAAAAACGGGAATGTTTGCTCTTTCAAATAAAGCCATAAGGTTTCAAAACTATTGAGTATTGTTCATTTCATTGCATGTTTTAAAAAGATACCAGTTATTGGACCACCCCTTATAAGTAACCGAATTTTGGAAGAACTTTTCTGTTCAAAGCAGATATGTAAATTAGACACTCCAATAAACAGAACCTTTGGTTAAAATTCAAAATCCATTGAGAAATATTAGCAAAACAAATCAAAGATTTGAACGAAATTTGAATATTTTTTTATAAATTTTTTCGTAAAAACTTTTACGATTTTTTTTGTTAAATTAAAACTATTTAAAACACATTTCCTAAAGTATTTTTGCCTCCTAAACCCGAATCTGACATCAGAAAATTTGTATCAAATCGCCTTCTGAAGATATAAGTATTTTTAATTTTTCTAGACCAAGCCCTCATAACTGATTTTTTTTTTAATATTGAAATGGTGTATATTAAAGTTATTCACATTTTTTTTATTCGAACTCTTAATAAAATTACCAAACTTTTGCGAGAAATCCGGACTCTATACGATGGGAAATAAAATCAGGACATTAAAAGGAATCTCATAATATTCTTTTTTTTTGTTTTATCCTTAACCCTGCTGTTAGGTTAAGCCCATTTGGTCCAATTTTTGAATTGTTTCCTTTGTAACTTTTGAACGGTGATATATACTGGCTTAATTTTTTTGCTGATGGGGTCTTTTTATAAAATAATGTTATTTAAAAAAAATCTAGGTTCTGACTTAAACCAGGACTGAGAAAAATAAAAAATTACGTATCTTAGGTTAAGGGACCATTTGGTCCATAGTATATTTTCTCCTGCGATTTCGATAGCTGAAGCCCATGAAACATCGATTTCAGAAAATAGGATGCACGCATGCAAAGCGGGTATTCCGGCAAAACTTTTAAAATGGTTACTGCTATTAATGCATTACCATTTTTCCCTATCGCTTACCATAGGCATAACTTTTTTGTATTTTTCACGCTTTATGTAAACCTCATGCACTACTTTGAGTCTTATCCCAAACAAAAATCATTAATCCAGTATAGAATTAGGCAACCTTACAATATCCTATACTGGATTGATGCTTTTTGTTTGGGATGTCACTCAAAGTAATGAATGAGTTTTACATAATTCATGAAAAATTAATAAAGTGAATGCCTATGGTAAGCGGTAGGCGAAAAAAATGCAAATTTTTTTATTTTTTTATCTATGCATTGCATGGTAATGCATTATATAACCGTTACCATTTTAAGGTTTTGCTGGGATATCAAGTATTTTTGCAAATACAACGTTAGGCCATCGATTTGTTGTGCGTTTTGAGCTGTAGGAACCAACCATTTGATCTGCAATATCCACGCCCTCTAAATGAGATGAATTTTTAGAAATTATTGGAGAACACAAAACTAACAAACCTATCGCTGAATTGTAATACAAAACAATCTCTAAAGTAAAGAAAATGAAAAAAGGGAATCCCTCAACAAATTTTTACATTAGCTGTGTTGAGTAGAGGAAGGTGCTGGTCACGTGATTTGCGTGGTTCACGTGAATCACGCGTGACTCACGCTCGAGCAAAAGTCTATTTAATTACGAGAATCATGCTTGAGTGAGTGTGATTCCAAAACTTTTATGTGTGAGTGAGTAGAAAGCGAGCCAAATTTTTGCGTGACTGCCATTATTCTTGCGTGATTCAATATAATTCTTTTGTATTGCTTTCAGTTTTATTTATAGTTTTAGTTTTCTTTCGTTTTGCAATCAGTTAAAATTCAAATTAACGGTCTGCTAATATATGAAAAACATTTTTTTTAAATTTCCTTAAAATTGTGTATTTGTAAGTGAATATTGCGTGAATTGGGGTGAGCGTAATTATGAATCACGTGAGTCACGCATGAGCGTAACTTATTTAAGTTTTACTGACGTGAGGCGTAAGTGAACGTGAGTAAAGAAAAAATCGAGTGAGAGATTCATGAGCGATTATAATATTTCTTGCGTGAGCGTGAGCCAAAATTCACTCACACACCCAACTCTAACGTTGAGTTAAGCTTAAAATAATAGTCTTTAGGTATAAATGATCCAAAATATATACAAATATAATATTAAATTGATATTTTTTTGAGTATTGAAGTATGGACCAAATGGTCCACTAACCTAACATTCGTAAGTTTTTTCTAACCTAACAGCAGGGTTAAGTGTCCGAATTTTTCCAGAAACTCCCTGTTCAAAGCAGAGATGTAAAGAATTCTCTCCACTAAAGAGAAGCCCTGGTTAGAATCCAAAGTCTTATGAGTACATCCAGAAATATTTGCAAAAGAAAATATCGGTTTTGAGGGCTTGGCCCACAAAAATTGGAAATGCCTATATCCCGAGAAGGAGATTTGATACATTGTTCTGATGTCAGGTTCGTGTTAAGGGGGCGAAAATACTTTAGGAAATGTGTTTTAATTTTTTTTTTTATACCCTCCAACCACAGTATGGGGGTATACTCACTTTGTCATTCCGTTTTTTTTTTTTTTTAAGTCATGAAATTTGCACTTTATTTGCATTTTTAATAATTATTTTTTAATTATATTGAATCATTAACATTTTAAGAACGTAAATTTCATAAATTTGTTTGCCTTTTTTTCAATTCCTCTTTCAACCTTCATTTTATTAATCCCATGCAGTTAATGTTTGAGTGTTTGAGTTGGATGCTGACCGCCTGGCTAAGCCTTTGACACGGTCAGTCATGCCACCCTCTTCGGAGATATCGCCAACACCATCAAAAGAGGTGGGTGGTAAATTCTATGTGTGGCCGTTAGTCGTTTGTGGAGTTTAGAAATAAGAAGTCTAAACCCCGTAGAGTTAAACAAGGAGTCCCACAGGGTGGAGTTCTCTCTCCGATTTTGTTTAACTTTTACCTTTCTAAACTCCCGGCACACACTGGGTGGTCCAAGTTCCAAGTTTGTAACGCATCGAAATATCGGTCGGGGACCCCATGAAGTATATATATTATTGATCCATGATCGATTCTAAGACATTCTGTGAATGTACGTCAGTCCGTCTGTCCGTCCGTCTGTATGTAGATGGCACGATACAGTCCAAAATGAAAGAGCTAGCCTCCTGCAATTTGTCTTGAATATGTCTTATGGTCCTAGGCAAGTCAAGTTCGTAAATGGGCAAAATCGGCTCAGGGGGAAAAAAGTTCCCCCTTGAAGAACTGAACCAACCTCTAAAAAAATACACTTTTTTTACTTGTTTTTTTTTTGTATTTTTGTTAAATAAATGAAACATTTGTTATATTTATCGGGATGGGAAGGTGCTCTCAACGTCCCCCACTAACCCCCCCCCCCAAAAAAAAACAAACGCCCCAGACAATTTTTTTATTTTTTTTTTACATTTTGTAGGGTATAAAAGATTCGGCACAGCCGAATTTAACACTCTCACTTGTTTAATTTTAATTCTGTTTTATATATCAACTCATAAGGAACAATGCAATTAAGTTATATTTCTAAGAATTAGAAATACGAAATATAAATTCAAACCTAACGGACATTTTTCAAGACTTTGCAACTCTGAGAAAATCTACTACAGTGTAAGAAATTACAACTGTGTTAGAAAGAATTACAAATAGATTGATCAAGTTCGTGCTAAATGTAACATATGGGTAATGAAATGTGATATAATTCCCATCATCTGTTTCACATTAATGTACGTTTAAATAGCTGATTTTATCTTACACACCTACAGTGACAATCGAAAAGTGCTGACAAGGAAGGGTGGCTTCTACCGAAAGCTGTTGACATCTCCACTTAGCCTGTGTTGTCAATTAATTTTTTCAGATTTTCTCATTGTACAACAAAAATAATTATTTCTCAGAAATAATTAATATGGACTCAAACCGAAAGAAATGAAAACTTCAGTTATATATTTTTTTTTAATTTTACCAAAAAAATCATAAAAATTGGTCGCAAAAATTTGCACTAAAAGTTTAAAATATGCACAAGATATGCATTTAAAGCCAAAATATGCAAATATGCATTTTTACCAAAAAATGCAAAAATATGCAAAAACAAATCGGTGCAGTTTTCACGCAAATTTCTTGAATCGGAAAGATAACACAATGCAACAATCAACATTCAAATAGGGTGAGACCAAAAGCAAATGAAAGTTGAAATATTCCCAAAACCCACGGCTTTTTTTTTTAGTTCAGCGCCAGATTTTTTTTACACGCATTTAAAGTTGGTTAACTTTTATTATAATTTAATAACAATTGCTGTGTTTTTCAATAAGTGGATTTATTTTCGGATTAATCCTATTTAGTTTTAAATAAATATTTTACCGTGCCAAAACAAGTTTGGAACATTTTTTTCCGTAATCTACGATAAATTATCACTTACAATCCGAAAAAATAATAAAAAAAATATGAAAAACGAAAAAAAGTAATAAATAAATCAAAACTAATAAAACTAAATTTTGGGATCCATTTAGGATTAATTTTGTTTTATTTACAACTTTTTTCATTTTCCAATTTTTTTTTTAATTTTTCGGATTATAATTGCAAATTTATCGTAGATTACGGAAAAAATTTTTCCAAATTTGTTTTGGCATGGTAAAATATTTATTTTAAACTAAATAGGATTAATCCGAATATAAATTCACTTATTGAAAAACACAGCAAATTTCTTGAAACTGTACAAGGCGTATGGTTAATTTTGTAATTGCCTTTTACTAACAATCATACGCAACGGTGTACATTGTTTTATTTTTTATATTTTGGCTATTGAAAAATTAGGTACTGGACCGATTGCAGCGAAATTTATACCGGATATAGCCAACACAATTTCGAGCTAAAGTTTGGCCGCTGGACCCCACATGCCCAGTAGGGCCACCATCTAGTGGGGCCCCTAAAATAGGGCATGTTTAGTACAGAAAAACTTTAAATGCTATAAATTCACCAAATTAACATTCGTGGAAAGAATATTTAGCGCTGAACAAAAAAAAGCCTTGGGTTTTGCTATATAAAATTTCAACTTTCATTTGCACTTGGTTTCATCCCATTCTAATTCAGAAAGTTCGATTTTGCATCACTGTGTAATTGATCAATATCGTTTTTGGACCAACGACAAAAAAAATGTCATTTTGAACTTCCTTATGCACACAGAAAACGGATTCGTTGTGCCAACCATATTTAGAACCAACCAAATTATTGTAGTCCAGCCAACTATCACTTTTATCAGTTGTAATTGCTAATATTTTCGATTTAGTTAATTAGTATATATATCGAATTTCAGTAAGAGCAACTGAATATATCTGTTGAAGCAACGAAAAATTAAAAGATCAAAATGGTTGTTGTGACCGATATAATAGCACCACGACTAAAATATTTTATTAATTGGGTCCTTCAACCGTAAAATAAAAAGACAAAAAAAGGTTTTTTTTATAACATATTTATTAAATAAGTTAATTTTACAAGAAGATATACAAAAGTTGATATTTAATGCAATTTTTGATCATTTTTTTTATAAAAATTCTCAGAATCTGCGAAAAGCGTCTCAGCACCTGGGACTTTTTCTAAAGAAAATATTTCTCCGAATCTAAGACTTTTTCTATAGAAAATATGTATCAGAATCTGAGACTTTTTGTATAGAATCTGAGAATTTTTCTATAGCAAAAATATCTTACAATCTAAAACTTTCTATAGAAAAAATGTCTTAGAATCAGAGACTCAGAGTCTGAGACTTTTTCCATAGAACAAAAGTATCAGAATCTGAGACTTTTTCTATAGGAAAAACGTGTCAGATTCTGAGAATTATTCTATATCGAAATCGTCTTAGAATCTGAGACATCGCAGAATCTGAGACTTTTTCAATAAAACAGATTCAGAATCAGAGACTTTTTTTATAGAAATTCCGTTTCAGAATCGGAGACTTTTTCTATAGAGAAAACCGTATCATAATCTGAGACTTTTTCTAAAGGAAAAAACGTCTCAGAATGTGAGACGTCTTATGTAGAAAAAATCTCTGAGAATCTGGGACTTTTTCTATAGAAAAAACGTCTCAAAATCTGAGATTTTTTTCTTAAGAAAACCGGTCAAAATCAGAGCCTTTTTCTATAAAAAAAAAACGTAAAAAGAAAAAGTCTCAGATTCTGAGACATATTTTCTATAGAAAAAGTCTCAGATTCTGATACATTTTTTCTATAGAAAAAGTCTCAGATTCTGATACACTTTTACAATTGAAAAAGTCTCAGATTCTGAGACATTTTTTCTATAGAAAAAGTCTCAGATTCTGACTTTTTTTTTATAGAAAAGATGTCTCAGAATCTGAGACTTTTTCTATAGAAAATGTCTCGGATTCTAAGATATTTTTTCTATAGAAAAAGTCTCAAATTCTGAAACATTTTTTCTATAGATCTGATCTTTCTATTGAAAAAGTCTCAGATTCTGAGAAATTTTTTCTATAGAAAAAGTCTCAGATTCTGAGACATTTTTTCTATAAAAACAAATGAGATTCTGAGAAATTTTTTTATAGAAAAAACGTCTCAGAATCTGAGACCTTTTTTATAGAATAATGTATCAGAATCTATAGAAAAAGTATCAGATTCTGAGACATTTTTTCTATAGAAAATGTCTCAGATTCTGAAATATTTTTATATAGAAATAGTGTCAGATTCTGTGACGTTTTTTCTATTAAAAAAAATCTAAGATTCTGAGACATTTTTTCTATAAAAAAAGTCTCAGATTCAAGACATTTTTTCTATAAAAAAAAGTCTCAGATTCTCAGAATCTGAGAATTTTTTTTATAGAAAAAATGTTTTAGAATCTGAGATTTGTTTTTTTTATAGAAAAATGTCTCAGATTCTAAAAAGTTATTTCTATTGAAAAAGCCTCAGATTTTGAGACATTTTTTCTATAAAAAAAAGTCTCAGATGCTGAGACATTTTTTCTATAAAAAAAGAAAAAGTCTAAGATTCTGAGACATTTTTCTATAGTAAAAGTCTCAGGTTTCGAGACATTTTTCTATAGAAAAAGTCTCAGATTCTGAGATATTTTGTCCATAGAAAAGTCTCAGATTCTGAGATATTTTTTCTATACAAAAAATCTCAGACTCTAAAACATTTTTTCTATAGAAAAAGTTTCAGATTCTGAGACATTTCTTCTATAGCAAAAGCCTCAGATTCTGAGTAATTTTTTCAATAGAAAAAGTAATAGATTCTGAGAAATTTTTCCTATAAAATACTTCTGAGATTCTGAGGCATTTTTTCTATAGAAGGCCTGAGATTCGGAGATATTTTATCTATAGAAAAAGTCTCAGAATTTATGAATTTAGCTATGGTAAAAAAATCTTGGAATCTTTGAAAAAAGTCTTATATTCTGGGATATTTTTCCTATAGAAAACGTCTTAGATTCTCAGAAATTTTTCCTAAAGAAAAATCTCCGATTCTGAGATTTTTTGCTTTAGAAAACGACACAGATTCTGATAATTTTTTCCTAAAGAAAATGTCTCTGATTCTAAGATATTTTTCCTAAAGAAAAAGTCTCTGATTCTGAGAGATTTTTCCAATGGGAAAAGTCCCAGATTCTGAGAAATTTTTCCTATAAAATAATTTTTATATTCTGAGGCATTTTCCTATAGAAGGCCTGAGATTCTGAGATATTTTATCTATAGAAAAAGTCTCAGAATTAATGAATTTGGCTATGGTAAAAAAATCTCAAAATCTTTGAATTTTTCCTATAAAAAATGTCTCAGACTCTCAGACATTTTGCAAAGAAAAATTCTGATATTCAGCGATATCATGTGTGTAGAAAATTCTAATATGGCACACAATTTTTTATGCAAACAGGTTACCTCTTAAAAATCGTCGCAATACAGCTCTTCAATAGAGATTTATATGTGCCTTCAAAGTTTGAATGTTGATAAGTTGGTAAATCCGCAGGAAGCATGGATCCAAATTTCTTGTTTGAACTTTAAGTGGTAATTTTTTTTCTGCAAATGAAACCAATCTTTATTAAAAAAAAGTACTTACACATGTTTTTTGCACAGATTTAAACATACTTACGTTTTGTGGTTTATTTTCCTTTTTGGTATCAGCATATCGTCGTACTATATTCAATAAATGCCAACTCGAAAAAGCTTACTGTTCAGGAGAGCTAAAAAACTAGTTATTTCGCGTATTATTGCAAAAATAAACAATGTACCTTCCACAAGATGGTTTAAATATTCTAAACAATTTTTACCTATGCAAAAATTTTCATATTTTGCACTTGTTTGCATATTTTTCAGAGATGGCATTTATTACTATATCAAAAAACAAATATTTTTTTAGAGTTGGCATATTTTGTCGGAAAATAAAAATACATTTTTTTTGGAAAAATTTTTAAATTTTTTTTTTTTTTTTGGTTTTTGTTATCCTTAGTACGGTAATTGCAAAAACTGAACAAAAAATTTAAAATCTTTGCATATTTTTAAAAGTTACTAGCTCCGAAAGCCTTTTAATCTCAGGGTGGTCAACATTGGCACTATGTAGCTCACGCTGTATTGCAATAGGGTCACTCTCAACTAGCTATTTTGAAAGCTTATATCATTGACTTTATTTGCCCCATTCATAATGTTTCAATCTGATAAATAGTTTGAAAGTTACATAAATATAAGCAATTTTTTTTTGGCAAACACTATTTACCGATATTTTTAAAATGGCAATATCTCGAGAACCAGTCATTAGATATCAAAATCTTTACAAGATTCGTGTTTAGCATGGCAAATGCAATAAGATATGTGGTCTTATTTTTTTTTTTAACAATTTTTTGAAAAATTTTTGGAAATTTACAATGGGAGTTGGCATTTATTTCCACCAAAAAAATATGTACTTTAAGTTAGCAGAATAACAAAAATGGATGTAAAACGACAACAAATTATTTTTTTGCTCTGAAATTTTTATGGCAGATAGGTATTACATAGGGGAGCTATTTGCCATCGGAAACTCATTTCCGTCAAATTTGAGTTGGCATATTTTGAATATCTTTATAGAAAATATTTTTTAAAAAAGTATTAGCTGTAAAACTATTTTGTTTTTTTGATGACGTTTTAATAATTTAACTAAGTTTTTGTATAAGCAACATACAATTAGTTGCAGTAACTTTTCCACAAAATTAAAAAATGATTGTGTTTACCAATACTTAATAGTTCTTAGATATTTTGAATTTTTCAAAATTTGAAACAATTTATACCACGTATCAGTTGGTGTAACTGATTTTTAATATAACTGAAATTATATTCTGTGCTTGTTACTTAAAATTTATTGCATAAAAAAACAAAATATAAATGAATGGTTCGGACAATTATGAATGTTTTTGAACTTATATTTTTTTTAAATTGATAAATGCAACTAATATTTTTTCAAAATGTGATTGTTTGTTGGTAATTTGTACAGATTTTTGGTTTAAAAGTTAGTTTTAAAATCATGATAATTAAATTTAAGTAGTTGTAACTAAACCTTATATGCTGAAACCAAATTTGTGGAGTTTTGACAGAGTTCCAAATAATTTTTTCCCTGTGTGTAATGTCCTGATGGTAGCCTTGATAGTATTAAGTGCGGATTTCTTGCAAACGTTAGGTAATTTTATTATGAGTTTGAATAAAAAACTATGATAAACTTTAACTTAAAATGCATATATCTCGAGAAGGAGATTAGTACAAATTTTCTAATGACTGATTAATGTTAAGGAGCTTAAATAATTTAGAAAATGTAACCTAGAAGTCTGACAATGAGCAAGGGAAGTATCTCAACTTTAACGATTAAAATTTAAAAAAGGCCTTTTTTAAAAAGTCCGAAACCTTAACCAGAAAAAAAAAATTCGAAGTAGTTCAAAACGAAGTAGTTTTAAACTACATCAAAAGTAGCAATTAGTTAATATTTTCTGTTGCAAAAAAATTAGTTTAAAAGAACATCCAAATATGTCGATAAGAACGAAAATAATATGGATTCGAACACTATATTTGGAATAAGTTTTTTTTTTAAATTTTCTAAACGTAATAAAAAGAACATTGTTTGCATTTATTCAAATTTATTTAATGGAATTTTAGTTAAAACTCATTTAAAGGCAACAAGTTAATATTTTTTTTATTTTTGATGGTCGTATCGTAATATTTAAATTTGGTGCAAACAAATTTTGTTTTTATACCTTTTAACTACAGTATGGGGGGGGGGGTACACATACTTTATCATTCCGTTTGTAAAACATCGAAATATTAGTGGAGGACCCCCATAAAGAGTATTGTTGACTCAAAAAATGCATTTACGTTAAAAATGATGCATATCAAGCTAGATATTAGCAAAAAACTGTAAAAAACCCGGTTTTTGTGACCTTTGACCTCAATATCTCAGCAAGGACACGGGTGATTTCTTGGGACTTTTTTTTCCTTGTTTAGATTGCCAAAACTAAGATCTGTGCAAATTTTGAGAGAACCTATCCGATTTTCCGCAGATGACTCCTTATTTTCCTGGGCTATAACGTATTAGTGTTATTATCTCAAATAAATAATATTATTCATACGTTCCGTAGTACTTCTTTTAATTTTGTAGGTTTTTCTTGTTTTAAATAGCAAACATTTTCTGCTGTTGTTGTACTACATAAATGAATTTTTGTTCAACAAATTGTATTGTAAAGACCTGCCTTGAAAACCATTTAATTATATCAAGTTTTTCCATATCCAATATGTGCATTGCGCTGAAGACACAATTGAAAAATGCCTGCGAAGTTTGTACTCTTGCCCAAACCATTGAATTATGATCAGCGACGTATCCAGGAATTTGAAAACGGGGGGGTCACAATTCCCAAAATTTTTTTCGTCATCGCCTATTAATATTTATTTTTCACTACACCCATCTCAAACATTATGAACCGATTTGCATGAAACTTAAAAATATATGAGGATTTCTTCGTCAACCGGGCCACCCTTCTCTCCAAAATTGGTAAGGGTTTAAAAATTTTGTAAAAAATTGCGAAATTACTTAAATATATTTGGTTGTGAAAACTGAGTGGCGGTTTTGAATTTCAATATGGCGTACATTTTTTTAAAAATATTATAGATTTGCTTAAAATTCTTCATGCACGGGTTCTTGGAGTTGCTTAAGAAGAATTTGCAGTTGGATTTTTAAAATTCAAAATGTCGGATCCAACATGGCGATAATTTTTTTTTAAATAAAAGATTCACTCAAAACTCTTTACGCACCGGTCTGTTGGGTTGCTAAATTGAATCTGCTATTCGAAAATCTAACTTCAGATTCTTATTTAGCGACCCCAAAACCTCGGGTATAAAAAGTTTCAAGCAAATCGGTTTATTTTTTAAAAATATATGTCGCCAAGTTAGATACAACATTTTAAATTTAGACACAAAAACCTGTGAAACAAGATAGGAACAATTCTAAGTTTGTGGTGTCTCGGCTCATCGGCCACATCGGGTATTTTGGGGTTCAAAAAATGAGTAAAAATGGCGATTTTTTTATTTTTCAGCCATTTCTTTCTAAGAAACTATATGATGTTTCCCAATGAGAATAAATGTTTTTTAATGCCTATTCAACGGGGGCACAACCTTGTTAAAATTTGGCTTCGTTAAATATTTTTTTCATGAAAATGTGTAAATTTAAAATCGTCTTTTAAATTTAAGGGAAATCGCTTCATAAAGGTTAAAATACTTCCCATATCTTATTGTTTGAAAATTGTTTTGTAGAAATTAATTTTCATGATCCTGACGCATAATTTTTATTCGATAAAACTAATATTCAGTGTTTTTTTTTTATCATATTTTACTGATTTCGAGATAAATGACTTTTAAGAAACGAAATTATGTATTTCAAACTCTAAAGTTTGTAAAAAAAAACCTTTTTTTTTTTGTGTGTAAAACTTAAAAAATTTCAAAACGAAAAGGGGGGGGGGGCACGTGCCCCCTGTGCCCACCCCTTGTATACGTCCATGATCATGATAATGTTTTGCTGTATAAATAGGAGCTAAGTATGTATTTCCAAAGAAAAATTTTTCTAGAAAAAATAACGCTATATTAATTTGTCATTCCATGGAAAACGTATTGAAATATCGGTCGAGGACCCCATAATGTTTATATATTATAATATTATAATACATTAATTATTGATCCTTAAATCTGTCTGTGTCTGTCGATAAAAAAGTTTTTAATTAAAAAATTGTTTTTAAATAAAAAATTATTGATACAAAAAAAAAATACGAAATTTGGTTTTGATTAAAAAATATATTGACGAAAATAATATTGACGAAAAAAAAAATATTGATTAAAAAAAAACAATAATTTTTGATGAACACAAAAAAGAACGAAATTTTTTTTTTTTTTTGATGAAAAAAATATTGATAAAAATCAAATGTTGAATAAAAAAAATTATTGATGAAAAAAGAAATATTGGTGAACAAAAATATTGATGAAAAAAAACAAATATTGATAAAAAAAAAAATATTGTTGAAAAAAAATATTGATGAAAAAAAAAAATTGATGAAAAAATATTGATAAAAAACAGTATTGACGAAAAAAAAATGTTGAAGAAAAAAATATTGATAAAAAAAACTGTTAATTACAACAAATATTGGTTAAAATAAATATTAATTAAAAAATTAATTGGTGAAAAATAATTATGTTACCTTTTATTCACCAGCTGGTGAATATTTTTTTTTGTTCACCACGGGGTGAATGGGACAAACCCAAGTTACTAAAATTTTTGGTTTTAAGAAAATGAAAACAGTAATTCTTATTTTCTTTTTTGTTAATCGTTAGCTTATATAGTCAAACTGAGGATGCGTCCTGCTACTTTTTTTGAAATTATACAGCAGCCCAAAAACATTATCATGTTAAAAAAAACTTATTCACCTTACATCTATTTCGCATCTCATTATCATAAAATATAACATTCTGAATACATTACTTTTTAAAAGAATAAATTTAACTTCGATAAAGAAATCAATAAATTAAACACAAATCGCAAAAACTAAAGTATTAAAAAAAAATCAAAAACCTATAATATTTATCTTAATATGTATTTGTGAAAATTCCGATCAAACATTTATTTTTTTTAGCTCTTCATAAAATAAGTAACATTTTATAAATAACGAGGAAATGCTTAATAAAGAATTGTTATGTTTAAGAACGAATTTAGGGTGGGTCGATGATTTGTATATTTCCTCACTGATAACGAGAAAAATTATAAAATAATTTAGTAGGGTAATTTTAGTCCTTTATAGCGGTTTTTTGAAAAAAATATATATATTTTTTTAAATAAATTAAAGTTGTTTTTAATTCGACCTTTATTTTGTTCATTAAAAAAAAAAAAATATGCTAAACATTTTGTAAAATAAAGCTTATTAAGACAAACATTCCAAATAAAAAAAAATACATATAAAATATAAAATAGGTATCAAAAATTAGGAAAAATAACGCATACTAAGATTATTATCCCCGGTTTCAAATTTTGTATTTATGGACACTGAACAATTCACTGAAAAGCTTGTCTACGAACATCGTCTTCGTGCTTTACACCTCGGGTAGCATAAAGGGACAATGCTAGTTCTTCTATCCCGACTAGAGAAGAGCGCACTGTGGTTCCAAATCCAAATCTAGGTGGACAAAAGTCTAAAATGTTTGAACCTCTAAATTAAAAAACGGTAGGTGTTTTAAATAGCTAACAACATGCCTAGACTAGATGCAAAATATTTTGATTAAATAAGGGGTTTAACTTTGTCCCCGCAGCACTAGAACATCAATGTTTGTTCACGAAAATGTTTGTAATCAAAAACTAAGGAAATCAATACAAAACTAAGTAGCTTATACCAAGTGAATTATTTACAGGAGATTGCCGTGAATTGTTTTTTATATAGCCATGGGTATATAGTTATCAAAAAATTTTTCATGGGTTCGAAATTTTTTCGCGATTTCTTAATATCGGTTTTTGAAGTTAGGGTCATAAGTAAAAAAAAAAAAAAAATAGATTATCAATATTTCACAGCTTGCCAAAAAAAACCGCTCCAAGTTGCGGGCAAGCCACTATATACATCTCTTAAAGTAACTATCAGAGAGTATGTTTCATCTTTCATCTCATCCAGCGGCGTCCAGCTGCATTTTTTATAGCGTTTCTAAAAAAGTAAATTTTTCTGCAATATTTATAACTCTCAAGAAAATGCTTATAATATTCAGGATCTTCTGTACATATTTTTGCAACAAATACCTCTACAGTATTTTCTATAATTGTTATATCACATATTTTTCTTTTCCCGCAACTCTAGAAGCACAAAAAGGATTTAATTCGAACATTCTAAAAAAACTACACATTAAAAGTAATTCGACATAGCTGGGCTTTACTGTAATGCTCAGAAAAGCTTTTTATATCATTTTTAAATACTTCCTTTAAATTTAGTGCCCTAAAGTAGCAAAAAGTAATTAACTTTTTCCAGTTGTAGCGAAAAGTCCAATTAAGTTGAAGCTATTTTAGTGAAACCCACTGTATTTTCAAAAATATTGAAGCTACAATGTTTTAAAGCATTTTTTTGAAATCAGCGACCCCAAAAACATAAAATATCATGGTTAAATACTTTTGTCCACCTAGTTTTGGAATCGGAACCACAGTGGAGCGTAAGTGATTTTTAATTCACACTCACTCATGCTCACGACAGGAATTTTTGAATCACGCACACTCAAGAGCATATTTTTTCTACTCACACTCACTCACAATCACGTGAGTAAATTTAATACAACTCACACTCCGGCAAGCTTTACTCACACTCACGTTGACTCACACTCACGAAACTCTTATTTAAAAAAAAAAAAATATCAAAAACTAAAATTTCAAAAATCATTCAAAATTTTCAACAAAATTTAAAGTTCAGCGAAAATTTATATTTTTTTTTTTGCTTTTTTTGGTAAAAAAGGAAATATTTCGAGTATATAAATCACGCAGAATCACGCCAAAAATCGACTCATGCACACCTACTCACGCAAAAATCTTACTCACGCAAAAATCTTACTCTCGTATACTCACACAATTTTTTTAATTTGGGGAATCAGATACTGTTTTATTGAAAAAAACTTTTTAATAAAAAAAGATTATTGATAAAAAAATATTTATTGAAAAATAAAATGTGGATAAGAAAATTTTTGATGAAAAAAATATTTATGAAAAAATACACAGTGATACAAAATCGAACTTTCGGAATCGGAATGGGATGAAACCAAAAGCAAATGAAAGCTGACGTTTTCCATAACAAAACCCTCAAGGCCTTTTTTTTAGGTCAGAGCTAGATTTTATTTTACACGCATTTAAAGTTGGTGATTTTAAAGCATTTAAAGTTTTTGTGTACTAAACGTGTCCAACTTTAAAGACCCCTGGTGGTGCCCTTATTGGACATGTAGGGTCCAGTTTCCAAACTTAAGCTCAAAATTACTTCAGCTATGACTGGTATGAATTTTGCTGCAATCGGTCCAGTACCTATTTACTGAATAGCCAAATTATTAAAATAAACCATGTACACCGTTGCGTATGATTGTTATTTAAAGGCAATTATTAATATAAATCACTGGACACCGTTGCGTATGATTGTTATTTAAAGGCAATTACAATATTAATCATTCGCCACTAACACAGTTTTCAAGCATTTATTATTGTAATTATAATAAAAGTGCACTAACTTCAAATGCGTGTAAAACAAACTAGAAAAAAGCCTTGAGGGGTTTGTTATGGAATATGTCCACTTTCATTTGCTTTTGGTTTCATCCCATTCCGATTTTGGGTGTTGCACTGTGATATTGATGAAAAAAATCTATTGATGAGAAAAAAGTATTGAGAAAAAAAAAACATAATTTTGGATGAGCACAAAAAAAATGTTGAAAAATATGTATAAAATAAATTGTTTAAAAATATTAGTGAAACAAATATTGATAAAAAAATGATGAAATAATAAAATTGATAAAAAAATATTGATGAAAAAAAGAATTGAATAAAAAAAATCTTGATGAAAGAAAAATATTTTATTCACCAACTGGTGAATATTTTTAATTTTATTCACCACGATGTGACTTAATGTCTAAGTTACAAACCCAAGTTACTATAATTTTTGGTTTTAAGAAAATGAAAACAGTAATTCTTATTTTCTCTTTTGTTAATCGTTAGCTTATACAGTCAAACTGAGGTGGCAGCCCGTCACTTTTTTAAAATTAGACACCAGCCTAAAAACATCATGTTAAAAAATAATTATAAATTGAAATCCTCGATATTCCGGGTGCCCCAAACAAAAAACAACTTTGGTTATCAGGAGGCACCCTAATACAGAGCCAATAAAAAAATAATCATTTTGATTCATAAAAAAATGTCTAAAACATCATCAACACCTTCACATATTTACACACTTACATTAGAAGGAAATTCTAATACAACATTTACTACAGCGAAAACATATATGTACACTAGGGCGGGTCGATTTGTATAAATCGAAAAAAACTGAAAAATCGTATAGCAAAAACAAAATCTACAAGAAATTCTAAGAAACTTTCCCAAAGAAACCATTGGTCTAAAATCAAACCCTATACCGCGCCTAACGACATGAAAATCCGTCCGTCCGTCTGTCTTTCTGTCTGTGTAAAACACGCTAACTTTCAAATGTTAGCGGAAGAATGAAAAATATATACGGCAAGCTGCTGAAGCGTGGCGTATATATTTGTTATACTTCAGGTCAGATTTATACTAAATTTCAGCGAAATCTGTCCAGTGGTTCATAAGTTATTAGCATAATGGGGAATTTCAGATGGGTTTTAACCCGAACTCCCGTGTTGAAAAAAACGCTAAACACGCTTTGAAAAGGAATGGTCAGCAAAAAAAAAGTATTTTAGAATCTATTTTTGTCACTCAAAAAAACTAGAAAAAAATATTACACTCCAAAAAAATTACACTCAAAAAAATTTACACTCAAAAATTTTTTTATTTACAAAAATTAAAAAAAAATATTTACTCAAAATAAATCAAATACTGATGTAAAAAAAATATTCAGTTATCAAAAATTTTTATCAAACACAGCTTTTTTCCTCTCCGATATGCAACTCTCCAATTTCATCCCACAAAAGTATCTATGTGTTTTTTTTTTTTGACTAAATATCATTATGATCCTCAATTACATACTTTTATTTACTAAGAAAAATCCGCTGAACCAGCTTACCTTTGTAATTAACAAACAAAGGCTTTGGAGGGAATCGAACCCACAACTCCTGCACTTACTTTCAGAGTACCAGGCTACATGTTAATATACTGCAGCCCAATATAAAATGAATAATGGAATAAAATTATCATGGATTAACGATAAAGCCAGCGATTTATTGTGAAAATTTTTTATTATAATTTTTCGTCTGTGGCGTTTTCATTACAAATCAATCTAATTATTTATTTCTCCATTTAAAGGATTATGTCTACTAATATACTTGCCGCCCATACCCAGCAAAAAAAGTACGGAGTACTTCTATTTGGAGTGCTTTAAAACTATAACAAATGTAATGAAATACAACAAAAATAACAAAAAACACAAGAAAAAAACACACAAACAGTTTTTTCTACTCTATAAAAAGTTGTTATTCAGCACTTAACTCATTACCTTCCGCGACACTCCCATACAAAAGTAAGTAGATATTCAGTAGATAAGAAGTACTCCGAGCTTTCAAACAACTTCCAACTACTTCCACGGAGTAGTTCTTATCTACTGAATATCTACTTACATTTGTATGGAGGTGTCGCGATAGGTAATGAGTTAAGTGCTGAATATCTATGTATTCTGGAGTAGAAAAAACTGTTTGTGTGTTTTTGTCTTGTGTTTTTTGTTATTTTTGTTGTATTTCATTACATTTGATATAGTTTTAAAGCACTCCACTGAGAAGTGGTAATGACTTTTTTTGCAGGGTAATCTCAAAAATTGTTCGAATTATATCCATATGGTCTTGCAGCATATCGGTATATAAAACTATGTTTTCTTTACATCTGAGGTGTATGGTATGTTCAGCAACTTTGTAGAAAATAGTATGGCAAATATTTTTGTGAAACATATTAACCCTCTAACTCCCTCTCATAACGGTATTTTTTGGCTCTATTCTAACAAATCGCAAAAAACACCCCGAAAGAGGGGAAGGGTGGGGATGAAATGTTCTACAAAAATATTGCCAATAAAATTTTACTACATACCTCAGAGCACACCAAAGCCCAAAAATTAACACAAACACCAAAAAAGAGTCAAGTTCTATGTTTTGGTTATGAAAAAAAGGACGGACGGACAAATCTTCATGTCGTTAGGCGCGGTATAGGGTTTGATTTTAGAAACATGGTTTCTTTGGGAAATGTTCTTAGAATTTCTTGTAGATTATGTTTTTGCTATACGATTTTTGACAAAAAAAATCGACCCGCCCTAATGTACACACACGGTATGTATGCGGTAGCAACAGGAACAGTATAAAGGTGTGTTTATTTTTTAACACATACAAACAAACAAATCAAAATAACATTATGATTACCGCTTATCGATAATGATATCTTTTATAATGTGTTAAATGTAACGAATATATGATAGGTATCAATGTTTGAGTTTATGTGTGTGTTATCTATAACTGTGTTTGTCTTCATAAATTGTTTGTTTGTATTTTAGTATGTTAACACAAATAAGTGTGTACTCTCGTATATTGATACTTTGTTAACAATTGATTTCACGCGATTTTAATATTTTGTTTTTGTTTTCCTTTTTTGTTTTTGTTATTTCGAACACATCAACTGCCATCAACCATCATCGAAATTCTTAATGGATGTTCTTCAAATGTGCTTAATAGAAATTTGTGTTTATACTTAGATACATAGTACTTATAAAGTATTTTTTTAAAATTTATCTAATAAATATTTATTTGTTTATGATGTTTTTGTTTTATTCGTACAATACATGAACTTTACGTTAATGGGTAATGAAGTATGTATGAGTAGTAGGGTGATGCATATTCCAACAACAAATCAAATACACTCTAAAAGTTATGTAGGTAAATTCCAGTGAATATTCACTTAAAACAAATGAAATTTTATATAAAAGCCATTCATTTAAAATAAAAACATATTACAATCATTTTTTAATGTTAATTTAATGACTAACAAAAACATTAAAAAACAATGTAGTATTCTCTTATTTTATTTTACTGCGAAATTGAATGTAATGGAAAATTAATTTTTAAGACAGTATTTTATTTTTTTAACTACAGAAATAGGAGAAAACAATAAGTCCTTAATAAAATAAGTGATTTCTTTTAAAATAACTTTACTAATTACTTTTTTTAAATAAACTACAAACAGTTGATGATATATTTGTCTTACAATTAGTGTAATAAGAGTGCGGAAAAGTTGTTAATACAAGCATTTTAAAACCAAATTTTTCAAAATCGGTTTATATCTTCTGTTCGCGCATTGTGGATAATTCCGTGTGAAAATTGGGGGTTTTTTAAAGAAATGGACCAAATATAAAAAAAAAATAAAAATATACTAAAGTATTTTTTTTTAATTGTTGATTTTTCGACTTCTATTGATTTTTTGTATGTGATTTTTTAGAGATTTTATTAAAATTCTTGATAATTGATGGCAGAAACCAAAAAGTATTCCAAGGGAGACCTTCTGACAAATAAATTTCTTTAAATCTGAGACTTACGAAATGAAAAAGTCTCACAATATCTAAATCTTTGATAACCTTGCTAAACGTGAGACCAAAAAATGCCTGCGAATTTTGAACTCTAGCCCAAAATATTAAATCACGATAATATTTTGCTGAAGATTTGGGTGTACATTAGGGTGGCTCGTTTTTGGGCTTTACTCTCTGATCAAATTCTAATAGCCGTCAAAAGTGTCAGTCCCCTAAGGGTAACTCACATGCGAAATATCACTCCGATCGGAGTTTATCTTCTGTCTCCACTTTGAGCCTAAAAATTGAGCAAAAAAGGACTTAAAAATAAAAAAATAAGTGTTTTTATTAAAAAAATTAAAAAATTATTTTTGTATAATATTTGATCGTAAACACTTAAATATAAAATTTAAAGATTTTACGGTATCATTAACCCGTTCAAACTTGATACAAAAAAAATAGCATGATTTTGGTGGCGTTCCCAAAACACATTTTTCAAAATTTGAAAATTTTATTAATAAAAAATTTAAAATATATAATTTTTTCTTTCTGAATTCATTAAGAACACCTTGGAGAAGAAAAATGCGAAATGTGGCGGATATCCGTCGGACCACTTTTCGGGAATCGCGGGGGAAGTTAGCGGATTTCAAGGAAATGTTGGTTTTATCAATAATTTGGATTAATAAAATCTTATAAATTTAATTTTTCCTCAAATTAATGGATTTTTGGTGTCGTGGCATTCTATTAGATAACTGTAAGTCTGTCATGAAATCTTACCGATGTAAACAAGTATAAAACGGCTTTTGTGTTTTGTACCCAAACTACTATTTCGTATTAATATATTATTTTTTAAAAAAATTGTTTACCCTTCTTGGTAGGGGGTCAAAAATGACCCATTCAATAAATTTTTTTTATTTTTTTTAGAAAATTAATTTGTGGCAATCTATTAGATACCCAGGCAGAAACTGCCAACCGTTCCAAAGAAAAAGTCTCGTCAAAGCACTTTATTTTTTGTGTAAAAGGTAGTATGAATTCGCAAAAGTGCTTTCCAAGCGCTTTTCCAATGTTTTTCTATTTAAATCCGTTCAAAGTATACATTTTTTATTAACATTTTTTTATTTTCATAACAATTGCAATATTTTTTATTTCCCTGCAGTATAAGTGGTAAGTTCAGAGCGCTTTAAAATAGCAACGGTACTAAACTGTGATGCTTTCCCAGCACACAAGCGACCATAAAAGGTACTTTGCCAGCGCTCCACCGTTCGTATTTTTCTGCCTGGGTAACTTTAAATAAGCCCAAAAATCTTACCAATTTAAGATATCTTTAACCCACATTGGCCCGGGGTCAAAAATGACCCAGGAAAAAACTTTTAGGCATAGTGCTTGAATTTTTTGATATCAACAAAATATATATTTTTTACTAAATGGGTTATTTTTGATCCCCTGCCAAGAAGGGTTAACGATTTTTTTAAAGATAATATATTAATTCGAAATAATAGTTGGGTTACAAAACACAAAAGCCGTTTTTAACCCTTATGTGTGTGGAAAAAAAAACACCTTCTATAGGGTTGATAGATACCTGGGTACCTTCATGCAAATTGTATGAGAAATCTAATTTTTTGTCTTGTATTGTACAAAAAATCGATGGTTAATGATATAATATTAGAACTTTAATCTGGTTTTCCCCTTTTCATATATTTTTTAAAATCCTACACCCAAAAAAAAAAATTTGTAATATCAGCAACTTTTTTGACAACATTGAACGACGTGCCAAAAATTCAAATGTAATAAAAATCGATTCCACTCGATCAGCAATACAGGTTGTATTGGGGCGAGATATTTCAACAACAGCTGTTACTAATGTAGAAACTCGAGATAAGAATGGCCGTATTGCGGTTGTGGGTAGTTGTTACCTATGCTCTAAGCTTACAAAGAAGCAGAGAAAAACTCGAAAGGCTTCCAAAAATTGCTTTACGCCTATTTGTAACGAGCACTCAATCGTCCCATATGTAACAACTGTTTGGATTAATTTTTCTATGTCTTTTATTTATATTTAAATATTTTTTTTTTTTGTGTTAAACCTAGAAATAAATTTTTTTATGAAAAATAATTTTTTTTATCAAAAATAAACCTTGAATATTTTTTTTTTTATTGTAAAACAATTTTTCTTTTATCAAATAAAGTTTTATTTAATGGTATTTCTAAAAACCAAGTCAAATAATTTAGATTATCACACGTTAGTAAAGCAACTAATTAATTTTTTTCATGTGCCTCCATATAAAACGTATACAGGTACCCAGGTACCTATTCACCCTATTAAGGGTGCAAAAAGCAAATTGATGTGCCACGCCCCCCCAACTGATATTATATATAAACACCTATGAAAATATAATAATAACAAAAAGTTAGGAGTTCTCATGAAATTGTAGAATTGTAGACTAAAATCTTATATAAAAAATTTCGATTTGAAAAAGCAATAGGTACACAGGTACCTGTCCACACACATAAGGGTTAATTTGTTTATAGCACAAAATTTAAGTTCTAAACTTAGTGACCCCCTCTGCGGGGGTTATTTTTGACCCCCAGCCAATGTGGGTTAAAGACGTCCTTGATCAGTAAGATTTCATGAAAGACTTAAGCTGAATTCACAATGACGTAGTACTCTGTGCCAGAGAGTGAATTTTGTTCCATTCTCTTTCGCACTTACACAATTTTTGTATCATGGTATTTTTAGAGATGGTATTCTGTAGTGCAGAGTACTCCGACATTGTGTCGGAGCCTTTAAAGTTATTTATTAGAATGTCACTTCACCAAAAAAACTGTTAATTTGCACAAAAATTAAATTTATAAGATTTTATTAATCCAAATTATTGATAAAACCAACATTTTCTTGAAATCCGCTAACTTCCCCCCGCGATTCCCAAAAAGTGGTCCGACGGATATCCGACATATTTCACATTTTTCTTTTCCAAGGTGTTCTTAATGAATTCAGAAAGAAAAAATTATATATTTAAAATTTTTTTTTTTTTAAATTTAAAAAAATTGTTTGACAACGACCCAAAAATCTTGCCATTTTTTTGGTATCAAGTTTGAACGGGTTAATGATATCGTAAAATCTTTAAATTTCATATTTAAGTATTTACGATCAAATATTATACAAAAAATATTTTTTTAATTATTTTAATAAAAAAACTTAAAATTTTTTTTTATTTTTAAAAAAAAAAAAATTTAGGCTCAAAGTGGAGACAGAAGATAAACTCCGATCGGAGTGATATTTTGCATGTGAGTTACCCTTAGGGGACCGACACTTTTGACGGGTATTCGAATTTGATCAGAGAGAAAAGCCCAAAAACGAGCCACCAATGCCAAAGCAAAGTTTTTTTTTAGAAAAAAATTATTATTTGCTTTCCATTGAAAACGAATTGAAATATCGGTCGGGGACCCCGTTAACTTTATATACTATTGATCCATTTCTAAGAAAATCTAGCTAATAACATCCGTCCATCTGTCGGTGGAAAGCAATATGCAGTCAAAACCAAAAGAACTGTAAATTTGGTAAATGACTGCATTACTAAAGTGCTGAAAATGTTTTTTTTTTACATTTTGAAGAGTATAAAACAACACTCTCACTTGTTTGGTGTACATTTGTTAAACAAATGGAATTTTTTATGTTAGAATTTTAGACTTGGTGAAAAAATAAGAACATTTTTTGATAAAGCAAAAAAAAAATTTTATAAAAAAAAACAAGTAAAAAAGTTATAGTCGGTCAAGACCGACCATATGGTTCCCTACACCAGTGTTTTCCGGAAAATGGGTCTTAAGTCCAAACATGGACCGATTGGATCTGTCCTTTGTTAGATCTTTATTAAGAGTAGAGAACACACAGATAAAATTTTAGTGGAATTGGTTTATTTTTCTGTCAATAGACCGATTTAACTGAATATCGGTCAACATTTTTATATGAGGGGCTAAGTCCAATGGTCGAATTATATTCCGATTTGATAAGTTTACTAAAGTACACGTTAAACACCTAAAAATAAAATTTCTATAGGCGCCCCAGTAGGCTAGTTGGTAGCGTGCTAGCCTATGAGTCTGGGGGTCGTGGGTTCGATTCCCACCAGAGGCCTTGGTCTGTTTCGCTACAACGAGACGAAGGTCATTGTTACCAGTTCTCGGTTAGGTAAAATTAGTATATGATTTGTAATTATATGGTAATTCTTAATAAAATAAAATAAAATAAAAATAAAATTTTTATCAAATATTTTCATTTTTATGAATTTTGAGGGAAATATGTGAATATCCGGAGGGTGGTTTGAATGAGGACTACCAGAATGACTAATCCAATTCCTTTGAAATTTAGAATGGTGATTCGTGCATACAAAATTTGATTACCTGCTAAATTTCAAAGCGATATCTATTAAAATACTGTTATTACAGTCATTTAAGCTGAATCCAAAGGGGGCCTTTGTATGGGGGCTAGGTCTTAACATGGACCGATATTCTCCAATTTCAATAGGCTTCGTCCTTGGGCTAAAATATGCTTAAGTTTGAAATTTGAAGTCAATTGATTGAAAATTGCGACCTGTATCATGCTTAAACCGATAGACGGACGGACGGACATCGCTAAATCGACTCAAAAAGTAATTCTG
Organism: Pegoplata infirma; assembly: GCA_963921195.1. Classification (NCBI taxonomy): domain Eukaryota; kingdom Metazoa; phylum Arthropoda; class Insecta; order Diptera; family Anthomyiidae; genus Pegoplata; species Pegoplata infirma. The sequence goes on from OY992536.1 coordinate 192,206,606, forward strand.
AGTCGATCGGTATACTTGAAGGTAGGGTTAGGACCAATATTTCGGGTAGTTACAACATCAGCACAAACTCATTATACCCCGTACCACAGAGTGGTGTAGGGTATAAAAATTATGACAAAAAATGTTGATAAAAAAAAACTTTTGATATAAAAAAATAAAATTTGATGAAAAAAAACAACAACAAAACCTCAAAATTGTTAGTTTTTTCTACTTGATTTCATCGACTACATCCAAGAGACTGTTTAAAAAAATTTCTAGTTAAATTCCTTCATCCACTTGGTGTGTGTGGCAACTTGAATTAACCGGATTTGGAGAAAATGATTTTATCCAAATTTGGCATTAATACAAACCTTATGAATATCAATTTACGTACTAATTGTAAGATTTATTACGATCGCAAAATTTTTGTAGGTTTTATAACGTTTTTAAGAAAAAGGACCGTTAATCCTTTCTCCGCTTTAAATTAAATTTTACGCACACGTTGCTAGTTGAATGTGTATCAGCATGACCATTTTTTTTTTAATTTTGCGGATTTTATGGTAGTGTACCAAATTTCAAAAATATGCGAGTACTAATTCTATTTTCGTCCCATCGTCATATGGGATCAACGCACTGTGACATTTGCTTAAAAATGGATGTTAGAAAAAGAAACCATTTGTTGGGCCTTTCTTCAACAAAAGTTAAAGATGTTTTCAAGAAAAATGTGCATAAATGTATTATTGTTCATTAATTAAGCACGTAAACGATTTGAGAGTGGGGAGTTTTCAAAGTTGTTAGTACTTATCTCTAAAATTTTATTTTTTTATAAAATTTTTAAAATTCTGAAAAATTAGTTTTGAACTCCATGCAAAAAACGTGTGTTTTTTGGGTCTCACGTTTCGGAGGGGTTTCGTTATGCGACAAACTTTAAAATTTTTATCAAAACATTTATGAATTAATGCGATATATAAAATTTTTTTTTTGTTTTTAAATATTTTTTTTTTTTTTTAATATTCATCTATTTTTTAAAAATTTTGTCCTTTTTTGAAAAACCCCAATTTTGACCCGCGATGCGCGAACAGAAGACATAGAACGATTTTGACCATATTTGTTTAAAATTGATTTTTAACTAGTATCAATTTTTCCGTACTATTAATAGCACAGGTTGACAAAATTTTACCTTTTTCAATTTGCCTGACCTTTGACAACTGATTTATATGGATTTTAGTGTGCTGATTCCGAATATGTTATCCAATTGTTTCCATCAGCTCGCGTTCGCGAGCAATTCGCTGTTAAAGAGTCGAAAAAGTGCGTTTTTTACCAATTTTGTTTGGCTATAATTTCCTAAAAAATTTTAATGCCTCAGTTTTAAACACGAACTTAACTACATTGGATGCCAGGATTCCAAAACTGGTATTAGCTTTTTTCTGACAGCTTTAGTTTTCGAGTTCTTAAAAAGGGCATAAATATTCAGACAAAATTAACGAGGGAATAAATTTAAATATTTTATTTTAGCGATATCTCCAAAACATAAGGATGACTCAACAAAAGTAAGAGCATTTTTGGAATCAGCATATCCAACATACCTAAAATCGTCATTCATTTTTGGGATGTAAAACAAGTGTTGGTAAATATGGACTCACAAACGTGCCAAAAACAGCCTATTTTCAAAGTTTCCTTAGGCTATATCTCGAAAACTAGAGCTGACTCAAAAAAAACGGTAGCCAGATTTGAAATCAGCGTACGCCTAATACCCAAAATTAGCTATCAGAACCCGGGCAAAAAAAAAGTGTTGCCCAGTGTAGTTGATCTGAGCCCTTTTTTGGATGGAATGCGCACCACCCTAAGGAGTAGATTTAATCCAGTAAAATCTTAAAATATATATTTTTTCGAATTTTTTTTAATATTTGTCCAAGAATCTCTGAATTTTTCAATGTGACTTTTTGAGAATCTGAAATTTCTGAACACTAACCCTTTAAAAAAAATAAACTTGAAATGAAAAAATACATTGCAGATGAAAAATATCGTGTCCCAAAGAATTTTCCGTCGCTTCTATTGGTAAGCTAATAAAAAATTTAGCAATTAGGCCTAAAATGTAAAGCCGCCACAAAACGGCCCCTATGCATTAGAGGGTTAACGTATAACCTGTAGTAAATATTTTTTTTTGTTTACTGGGAAGTAATAACAATTGATTGAAATAAAGTAAACATTTTAACAAAATTTCATGTATTCTTTTATTCATAAGCACAATCATCATACGAGTGCACACAATACAAATCAGAATGTTTGCATTAATAAATTGAGTTCTTTGTTTGAAGGGAGGCCTATTGTATTTCAAGATTTTCAATATTCAACGAGTACATAAGACTATGTATGTATTTTCATATCCGGAAGAGTGTGTATGTGTGTTTATACGTCATTTATTCAATATTTATTTACCTAAAGTATTCGATAAGATATGTTTACAAACACGTTTGTTTATTTTGAAGATGATACAATTAAATTTAGCTCTTGTTGTCGTTGTTTGAATTATGAAGCATTATTAAGAGACAGAATAAAATATTTGCATAAATTATAATAGTCTTGTTACATTGTGTTATATTTTTTTTATCCGATAATTGTGAAAATTATTTCATTCCACGTTAAGGAAATTTCACAGCAATTTTTGCTTTTGCAAAGGGGGTGAAATTTTTAATTTTAGCACAATTGCAGTATTAATGACAGAATAAAGAGGTGGGAAATTAAAATGAATTTATTAAAAAAAAAACAATAAATAAATATCGTCGGTGCTCTGTTCAGAACACCTGTGTTTTTCAGTTTGTTTTCAGGAGAGCAAAAAACCGTATAATTTTGTCAATTTGTAACATTTTTCATATCGTGAACCTATATTCAAAATATGCCAACTCAAATTTGACCGAAATGAGTTTCCGATGGAAAATAGCTCCCCTATGCAATACCCGTCTGTGGTAAAAATTTCAGAGCAAAAAAATAATTTTTTGTCGTTTTACATCCATTTTTGTTATTCTGCTAACTCAAAGTACATATTTCTTTGGTGAAAATAAATGCCAACTCCCATTGTAAATTTCCAAAAATTTTTCAAAATTTTTTTAAAAAAAAATTAGACCACATAAATTATTGCATTTGCCTTTCTGAACACGAATCTGGTAAAGATTTTGATATCTAATGCCTAGTTTTTAGATATTGCCATTTTGAAAATATCGGTAAATAGTGTTTGCAAAAAAAAAAATTGCTTATATATATGTAACTTTTAAACTATTTATCAGATTGAAAAATTATGAGTGCGGCAAATAAAGCCAATGATATAAGCTTTCAAAATAGCTAATTTGGAGTGAGCCTTCTACAATAAAGCGTGAGTTACAGAGTGCCAAAGTTGACCACCCTAAGATTAAAAGGCTTTCGGAGCTAGTAACTTTTAAAAAAATGCAAAGATTTTTAATTTTTTTTAGTTTTTGCAATTACCGCACTAAGGAAAACAAAATCAAAAAAAAAAAAAAAAATTATAAAAATTTTTCAAAAAAAAAATTATTTTTAGTTTCCGACAAAATATGCCAACTCTAAAAAAATATTTGTTTTTTGATATAGTAATAAATGCCATCTCAAAAAAATACGCAAACCAGTGCAAAATATGAAATTTTTGGCATAGGTAAAAATTATTTAGAATATTTAAACCATCTTATGGAAGGTACATTGTTTCTTTTTACAATAATATGCAAAATAACTAGTTTTTAAGCTCTCCTGAAAAGTAAGCTTTTTCGAGTTGGCATTTATTGAATATAGTTCGACGATATGTTAGATTTTTGATTTTATCCTTATATCATATACAAGAATCTTTCATCATAAACATTTTATCAAATTGTCTTCTGAACATATAGGTAGGCTGACCATTCGTACTGATTTGATCAGTACATGTACTGATTTTTAGTCACGTGTACTGATCAAAATACCTTGTACTGATTTGTACTGATTTTTTAAAATATGTACTGATTGTACTGATTTTTGGACATTTCCACATAAAAAATTATTTTAGTCAAAAATTCTTTACCAAAACTATTATTATCAAATAATTTGTTAGAGAAGCTTTATAAAGGCTAAGTCTAAAATACTTTCTATTAAAAAATGTCTAAGAATCTTAAAACTTGTGGAAATTAATCTGTATAAGAAAAAGCGAACAGAATCTGAGTAGGTTTTTATAGGGAAAGTATTTTTAGGATGAAATTATAATTGGATGAGTCCAAATAAAAATTAGATGTGTGGATGTGGTAAAGTCTTTGGTGTATGCAGGGTTTTATACCGAAAATATGGACACAAAATCTGAGGTTTTTCCTATCGGAAAAAGTTCCACAAGATTTTTTTAAATATTTGCTCATGATTTGGGAGTTTTTCTAAAAGGAAGAGAGAGATCTCAGAACTTGAGAAAAAGTCCTTAAAATCGGGGTGATTCTCAAAAGAACTAAGTCTTCATAATGCCATTCTCAAAACTTTTGTGGTTTGTATTGAATTGTTGTCTGTGATGGGCTTCATTTTCTGCAAAATTACTACAACTGTTCATGTTAGTTGTTTTTAACAGTTGTTTTAACTGAAATACAAGTAACAATATACAATAATTCTGTTAATTAAACCAAAACTTTTTGAGTGCTAAAACATTCGTCATAATTTTTCTTTCCATATGAGTTTTTGGGAGTTCTTGAAAGAAAAAAAAATAATATAAAAAGTAGGCGTACTGATTTGAGTTCGAGAAAAAATGGTCACCCTACATATATGCCTTTTTTTACAGACTAAACCCTCAAACCCAAGAAAGAAAGGTAATAATAAATGTTCCACACTGACATACCTCATTATAGTGGCATTTTTTCTTCAACTTTTGATTTTCCCAAGTGTCCGTGCAAATTTTTATTCTATTCTATTTGAGGTCAATCGGATTAAATTAACCCATGGCGCCCGGCGGTCAAAGTTTTCGATTTTTAAAAATTTTTTGAAAAAACAAAAAATAAATAAAACTATATAAAATAAATAAAAAAATAAATAAAACTATAAATAAAACTATATAAATAAAACTATATAGAGCTTGAGACAATCTTTCATTCAAAATTAACTTGAGCCAAATCCGATCATTTTGACCCGTGGCGCCCTTCGATCAAAGTTTTTCTTTTTTACAAAATTTTCACCAAAAACTCTAAACTTTGATCGAAGGGCGCCATGGGTTAAAATGATCTGATTTGACTCAAATTAGATTTAAATGAAAGCTTAACTCCAGCTCTTTAAAATAGTTACCGGAAACAAATTTTTAAGATTTTTTAAAAAAATTTTTGACCGTAGGAAAAAACCGCCATTTTGTGAAAGTTTTTGACAAAATTCAAATAGCGATAACTCAAAAAAAGTTCGACCGATTGAAGATATTCTTTGATATTTGTGTTCAGCATGCCAAAATTAACTAAAACGATGTACCGCGAGATATTTTTTTTTATTTTTAATTTTTTCAAAAATCTAAAATTTTGGTGGAAATTTTCCAAAAATGTAAATCTTTGCCTGAATGGCGCCATATATTAAAATGATCGAATATGTCTCAAATAAATTTTGAATGACACATTGTGTCAAGCTCTTTGAGAATTTCAAGGGTAAGACATTTTGGGATTTTTTTTTTTAAATTTCTAGAACGTAGGAAAAAACCGTCATTTTTTTGCAAATTTTAGATAACGATATCTCTAAAACTGTTTAACCGATTTTAAAAATTCTTTGATATTCGTGTTCAGCGTAAGTATGAAGTGTCGCAAGATATAGTTTTTTTTTATTTTTTTTTTTCTAAAAATTTTCAAAAATTCAAAACTTTGATTGCCGGGCGCCTCGGGTTAATTTAATCCGACTGACCTCAAATTTGTACCATATATTTTTTGATTCGATTAAGCGATGTGTGTCCTTCCGTCCGTCTTACCATGTAAACATTGTAATCACGATACTGGTCACAATTATCAATATATTTGGCTAAAAATTAAAACAGGCCCTTCCTTAGGCCAAAGAACTATCAGTTTTGAAATTTGAAAAAGGCGTAAATATGGCTTATGGGTATATGACACTAGCTTTTTTTATGTATTTGATTAATATTGAATGCATGTTAATCACATTAGAGCACATCATTACCGCCGTCGGTAATGCTGTGCTCTAACGTGATTTACATTGCTGTCAATATTAGTCAATACAAAAAAAAACTAGTGTCATAGGGGCCTTAAATTGTATTATAATAGGTATCCTTTCGAAATTAAGCAGGTAAATGTGAATTTCGGTGAAGTGGTTTGTATGGGGCTACAAGAAGAACTATTCCGATCACTTTAAAATTTGGAAAGATTGTTATGTATACAAAATACAATTCATAATACGGTTATTAGAGTCATTTGCGCCAAATTCGAAGGGGACGTTCGTTTGTATGGCAGCTAGGTATAAACATGGACCGGTTTTAAATATTTTTGTTGGTTATTGACAATCGTTGCCTTACTAGTATAGTACAATTTCTTCGTCTTTCTAATTCCCATTGTGGATAGAGTCGAATTTGTATTAATATTTTAGTTTGTGCACGATTTGTCATTAGACTCGTTTGCTACTTAGTAGTAAATAAATATGTCATCCCAGAATCGATAATATTGGCATTGTCTGGTCTGGGAGTAAAGCGTGAAATCGTTTTAATGGTGGAAAGCCTACTTGCCAGTAGACGTATAACGTCTGAATTGGGAGCGTCCGTCATATCTCGATTTGTCAATAGGGGCACACCACAAGGAGGTGTTCTTTCGCCGCTTCTTTGGAACCTGGTACTGAATTCAATGCTACTATCTCTAGAAGCACGTGGTTGTCATGTTGTCGCATATGCTGACGATGTCGCGATAGCGGTAAAGGGGAAGCATCTGCCAACATTGCGGGACATTCTTCAGGGTTCTCTGAAAGATCTGTCTAAATGGGCAAGAGACTGTGGTCTAGGAGTTAATCCTAGTAAAACAGAGCTTGTTTTATTTACAAGGAAAAATAAGATTCCTGCTTTCGATCCTATTTCTCTGGACGGTACTGAAATCACCTTCTCAGATGGAGCCAAGTATCTTGGAGTATTTCTAGATAGGAAGCTGAATTTCAGGCGTAATATTGAGGAACGAGTGAGAAAAGCAACGATTGCTTTGTATTCCTGTAAAAGGGCCATTGGAAAACGATGGGGTTTTAGCCCTCAAGTCGTTCATTGGATCTATACAGCAGTGGTGCGTCCAATTTTGCTGTATGGAATCATTGTCTGGTGGCCTGCTTTAGAAACAAAAGCGAACTGTGTCTTTATCACGAAGGTACAGAGAATGGCGTCAATGTGCATCACTGGTGCTCTTCGCACTACACCTACGGCTGCATTAGAAATCCTCCTTCACCTGATACCCTTGGACATATTGGGTAGGCAGTATGCAGCTGCGTCGGCAATTCGACTTAATAGCACACTGCAATGGAGGAGCAGCGATTGTGGCCATAGCGCGATCTTGAAAAAGATAACAATACCACAAAATGTGGATTGTGCTCCCTCTTTGAGCCTCTTTGAGCGCCACTTTACCACTATGATACCATCCAGGGAGTCTTGGATGGGGGATACTACGGGAAGTGGAGCTACCATAAATTTTTACACAGATGGATCGAGGCTGCACGAACAAGTGGGCTTTGGGGTCTATTCGGAAGAGCTTGGATTGAGCCTGGCTCGTAGATTGCCAGATCATTGCAGTGTTTACCAGGCAGAGATGCTGGCAATAAAGGAAGTGGCTGAGTGGTTGAGCTGCAATGTCTTGTCTACAACCGCAGTCAACATCTATACTGACAGTCAAGCCGCGGTCAAGTCCCTGAATTCAATGTTTCTGAAAACAAGATCTGCCCTTAACTGCCGCACGTCTTTAAATGAGATGGCCAAGCGGTTTAACATACGACTCATATGGGTCCCAGGGCACAGAGACATTCCAGGGAATTGCAAAGCCGATGAGCTTGCAAGACTAGGAACTACCTTACAGGTTCCAACAGAATTGGAATGTGTTGGTATGCCTCTAGAAACTTGCAAGCAAAACCTACGGCTTTGTTCAGCGACGGAGACTAATCAAAGATGGGCAAATGGATGGACGTGTGACACAACACGACTGATTTGGCCTTCTCTTAATCAGGGGCGCACAAGTGAGCTGATATCGCTTCCAAGAAGAGAGATTTCGACGGTGGTTTCTATAATTACCGGACACTGTCTTATAGGGAAGCACGCAGAGCGGTTAAATGTGCCGTCGAATGACTTTTGCCGAAGTTGCATGGATGAAGAGGAGTTGGAAACTATCGAACACTTTATTTGCCATTGCCCGGCACTTTCTGGTCAGCGACTTGCTTCACTGGGATCTAGGGAGCTGTACGATCTTTCTGATTTATCGGATGTCAAAATTCAACATCTAAGGAGTTTCATAAGAAGCTCAAACTGGTTTAACGACAGGGACTAGTAGGGAAATCTATTACGATCCCGTGGTATCACAATGGACCTCAGAGTCTACGTGTGTTGACGTAAAACGTCAGCAGCCACTTACAACCTAACCTAACCTAACCTAGTAGTAAATCGTTTCTATTTTTGCTGAATAATCTTGACAATGGAATCTGACAAATTTCGAAACACGTGTCTGTTGGTCATTAAGCAAAAATTACCAACATAAATAAATTTAAAACAAAAAATAATTTTCTTGAAAATTATGCTACGAGAATATCATGGTTTTAATTAGTAATGAAAATAATGACCTCGAGCCAGAATCAACATCCTCAAAATATTCTTTTTAAATTATATTTTTTTTTTGTGAATATACAACTTTTCCTTATGAATTAGCAATTTTTTCTACAAATTTTAACAGCTGATAGCAAACATTTTACAACTGTTAACGTAAATTTACAACTTTTTGATGTGATATTACTTGCAAGGAATTCATCTGATTTTACGAGTTTTTTTCTAATTCCTTTTTTACGAGAATTCCTAGCAAAAATTACTAGAGTCCCTTGTTTATCAAGTTCGGACTTTTACAAGGTTCAACCAATTTGATTTTTTATACCCTCCACTCTAGTGATAGAGGGTATATACACACAAAAAATTATTTTCTAAAAAATTTCAATTAAATCTATTGATCAACAAAATTTAAATGAGTCAATTATTGTTTTGATCAACATTTTTGTTATTTTTTTTACTATCAAATTACAAATTTTCAACATACCAGATTTTTTTTCGCTTCAATTTATTTCAATACATTAATTCAAAAATATTCTTTATACCAGGGTTTTACTTTTTTTTACTGTCGGCTACATATTGGAAAGCCAAAAAATTTGAATTTCTTCATAATTTTTCCATAAGCTTGAAATTCATTTGTTAAATCAATCATTATTTTAATTGACTTTAAATAAAAAATTTATCAAATTTTTAATCAAAATCGAAAAAATGATTAATTGAAATAAAAATCAATTAATCACCTACAATTTGATGATTGATATAACAATTTTCTTTATCGGAGGAGTTTCAATTAAAAAATTGATTGAATCCGCGTTTTTGTTGATTGACTTTCGTTTTCAATTCTTTCTGTGTATAAGTTTGTCATTCCGTTTGTAACACCTCGAAATGTTGGTCTAAGACCCCATAAAGTATATCGTCGAACTATATTCAATAAATGTTAACTCGAAAAAGCTTACTGTTCAGGAGAGCTAAAAACTAGTTATTTCACATATTATTGTAAAAATTAACAATGTAACTTCCATAAGATGGTTTAAATATTCTAAATAATTTTTACCTATGCCAAAAATTTAATATTTTGCACTTGTTTGCGTATTTTTGAGAGATGGCATTTATTACTATATCAAAAAACAAATATTTTTTTAGAGTTGGCATATTTTGTCGGAAAATAAAAAAACATTTTTTTTTTGGAAAAATTTTTATAATTTTTTTTTTTGGTTTTTGTTATCCTTAGTACAATAATTGCAAAAACTGAAAAAAATAAATTAAAAATCTTTGCATATTTTTAAAAGTTACTAGCTCTGAAATCCTTTTAATCTCAGGGTGGTCAACTTTGGCACTCTGTAACTCACGCTGTATTGTAAAAGGGTCACTTTAAACTAGCTGCTTTGAAAGCTTATATCATTGACTTTATTTGCCCCACTCATAATGTTTCAATCTGATAAATAGTTTAAAAGTTACATCTATATAAGCATTTTTTTTTTTTTGCAAACACTACCCTGCAAAAAAGTCATTACCACTTCTCAGTGGAGTGCTTTAAAACTATAACAAATGTAATGAAATACAACAAAAATAACAAAAAACACAAGACAAAAACAAACAAACAGTTTTTTATACTCCAGAATACATAGATATTCAGCTCTTAACTCATTACCTATCGCGACACCTCCATACAAATGTAAGTAGATATTCAGTAGAAAAGAACTACTCCAGGGAAGTAGTTGGAAGTTGTTTAAAAGCTCGGAGTACTTCTTAGCTACTGAATATCTACTTACTTTTGTATGGGAGTGTCGCGGAAGGTAATGAGTTAAGTGCTGAATAACAACTTTTTATGGAGTAGAAAAAACTGTTTGTGTGTTTTTTTCTTGTGTTTTTTGTTATTTTTGTTGTATTTCATTACATTTGTTATAGTTTTAAAGCACTCCAAATAGAAGTACTCCGCACTTTTTTTGCTGGGTATTTACCGATAGTTTCAAAATGGCAATATCTCGAAAACTAGCCATTAGGTATCAAAATCTTTACCAGATTCGCTGTCAGCATGGCAAATGCAATAAGATATGTGGTCTAATTTTTTTTTTTTAAATTTTTGAAAATTTTTTGGAAATTTACAATGGGAGTTGGCATTTATTTTCACCAAAAAAAAATGTACTTTGAGATAGCAGAATAACAAAACTGGATGTAAAACGACAACAAATTATTTTTTTGCTCTAAAATTTTTGTCACAGATGGGTATTGCACAGGGGAGCTATTTGCCATCGGAACTCAGCTCGGTCAAATTTGAGTTGGCATATTTTGAATATAGGTTCACGATATATATTCATGATCCTCGATCGATTTTAAGACGATCTAGCGATGTCCGTCCGTCCGTCCGTCTGTATGTCTGTCTGTCTGTCTGTTGAAACACGCTAACTTTTGAAAGACATTACGGAGGCACCTAAAGTTTGGCATATATGTTGGGCATTTACCTGGTCAGGTTGGTATTGCAATCCAGCGAAATCGGTCCGGTGCACTGTGGCGCCTTTTCTCTAAAAGCGTTGCAAAAATCCAAAAATTGACAGAAAAATTTGATAAAATTAATGATTACATCTGCTTGAAAACTTCTCACTGATTAAGAATCCAAAAACATTTTTGAAGTCGGATGAAAATTATGAATTATAGTGCCACCCAAAGTTGGCAATTTTTCAGTCTGCAGAAAAAAGTTAAAACCTTAAAAAAAATATATCATATTTTAAATTGAATTTCAGGCAAACTATGCAACCGATCATTACTTTTTTGGTGTCGTTTAAAAGGTATATTAATTCAAATGAAACGATATAAAAAACGGGTTATTTGGTCGAATACTTTGTTTTTAGGCGCAGTTTTTCCAACACACCATATTTCGGTCTTTTTTTATATTTGATAGAATAGAACTAAAAAAGTGACGGTTTGTGACGGGAACTATTAAACAGAGGATTCTTAGTATTTAATACTCTAACTTATTCAATAAAAATTGGGTGCCCGGACTTGCCCGTGTACATGAAAAAACAAAGAAACTGTAACAACTTTTACTACGAAAAGGAGATATTTTTAAAATATCCTAACAGATTTTGGGCAGTTTTGAGATCCACTGGAATTTTTTACCAAGCTTAGTAGATGTATTAGTCTTTAATTTATTATTTTGTTTTTTTTTTTGCTTTTTTATTTGCTTATAGCGCCCCCTAGCGGATTTTTTTTTTCTATAAGTAACCACTTTGACGAGCCGTAACTCCTGAACGAATTAAGATATTTTAAAAGTTAAAATTTTGTATTTTTAATAAAACAAAGTAAAACATAAAAATTGCGAAAAACTTATGTTTCAACTCGGAATTTTTAAGAATTTTTTAAATAGACAAAGGTTTGTGTACAAAGAAAGAAACAAACGTTATCTAACAAGATTTTTAATAAGTTTTTAATTAAAAAAGTATTAAATTTTTTTTAACCCTAGTGAATGATCTGTTAAAATTAAACGTACAGCTAATTACAAAAAAATAAAATTAGTGTTTTGAATTCTCATTGAGTTTATAGTTCTTTTTTTATATATTTGAAAGTTTCTAATTATCATTTTAAAATTTGCCTATGTCTTTAAGACATAAATATACTTGGTTAGTGTAAAAGGTGAAACTTTTTTTTAAATATTTAAGTAAACTTTTACTTGACACAATTAAAAAATTACTTTAAAAAAAAAAACCAAAAAAAAAATTCAAGTAAAATTTAAGTTTTATAAATTGAAAATTTACTAAAATTTGTTGGTAACCATTTATTAAATTTTAATTAATTGGTTTTCTGGAGCAAAATTGAGTAATATTTTACTCAGTACCGCTAAAAATTTCCTAATTTTTTTTATTATTTTTTCTCTGCCATATTAGAGTGGTATTTTTTCGAGACTTTTAATATGTATTGTGATTATTGTTGCGCTAAGTCTAATCGGCAAGTCAAAAACGCTTAACGAGAATACCAGCGTGCGGATTGACTTAATTTGACGCACAAGAAGTTACATTTTAAATGATTTTTAGATTAACAATTTACAACAAAAGAGGTCAAAAGGTGTCCACCTATTACAATGCGGATGCGCTTTTCTTGAAGCTAAAGGAGATAAAATTCAAGTGCGTTTTAAACATTAAAAATGCCTTAATAACTTCAAAACTTATGATTTTTGCAACGAAAAAAAGTCAAAACGAGGCACTGTGCTGCAGTGGGCCAATGGCCATGCGGGCTACTTATTTTTAAGCTGAAGGGGTTTCCTTCAAATGCTTTATAAATCTTGATAATATCTTTATTACTTTAAAATTTGTAATGCTTACAACGAAAAAAGTCAAAATACGACACTGTGCACAGTGCCGCGGCCTTGCGGCTCATATATTTTGAAGCTAGGGGAGCCTTATTTCAAATGCCTTTTAAATTATTAAAATATCTTCATTAGTTCAAAAGTTATGATTTTTGCAACGAAAAAAGTCAAAAGGCGCCACTGTGCGGTGGTTCAAAAATTATGAGCAAAAGACTGAATTTCGGCAAGGGTTTTTCGTGAATTCGAAAGGCAATTCTGAGGATGCTGAAGCTTGGCGTATATATTTGTCGTTCCCCGAACCTGGTTCGATTTGAATTTCAGCCAAATCGGTTCAGCGGTTCAAAAGTTATTAGCAAAACCGTGAATTTCAGATTAGTTTCACCTAAAATTCATGAGTTGAAATGAAAACCCGTTCAATATGTTTTAAAAACATTGGTTAGTCAAAAAAATATTTTACAACGTATTTTTGTCACTCAAAAATATTTTTACACCAAAAAATACACTCAAAAAAAAAATTTTACACTCAAAAAAATTTTACACTCCAAAAAAAATTAGCAATTTTTTTTTTTAAAAATTACTTAAAAAAAAGTTTTTTTACACAAAATAAAAACTAATCATAAATGTTATTTTTTCACGTTGGAAAATTTACTATTATTTAGGGCGGATTACTCAATGAAAAGTTAGCTGCTAACTGCCGATTTAACGGAGCCTTATGTCAAAATTTGTATGAAAAAGTTAAATTTAATGAAGAGTTATTTTACAATGGAGCATTGAGTAATCCAGCATTGTGGAGGGTATTCATAGATTCGGCCAAGTCGAATTTTACTTTTCTACCTGTTTTTGCTTAATTTATTCGATTTAATCGAATTTATTCGATTTAACGATAATTCCTAGTACAAATTACAAGAAGTCCTTGTAAAAATTACGAGATTTTTGTGTAATTTTGCAAGGTTTTTTTGAGCGTATACTTTTTCAAGGAGGAACTTTTTTCTTGAAATTTTTGCCGTATAAAGTACTTACAATTGAAATATTTTAAAAATAATCTAATGTATTAATTCTCTTTTACAAATGTATGAAAAACCCATCTTCGAATTTTCCTGCAGAAGATCATCTCTGAAAGCTTATTCTGCAATAACTATGACCCACTAGAAAATAAACATCTTATTTTTGTTTGTTTTGTTTACATAATACATACATATTATATAATTTATTTTATTGATAATGAAATAATTCACTTTTTAATTTTATTTAATTTTTTTTTTAATTTGAATTTAACATTCTTCTTTGGTTACACATTCTGTACCTTTGAATACATAACCTGGTTTGCACAGACAACCCTTTACACAAAGTTTGTGACATTGACGGCTCTTATCTTCTTCTTGACCACATCTTGGAGTACAAGCTGTTCCACATTCATGCCATTCTTGATTTTGGGGACATTGGTGTTCTTTAAAAAAAATAAAAATAAATAAAAAATTAAAAAATTGGTATTATTTTTATGTACACTGTAAATCATAAATTTTTTCATGTGTTTGTTGTATTAAAAAGTTACATTTTTATAATTTTACATTTTTACAACCGAAAAAAGCTGAAATGAATACCATCAATAAATCTAAAAAATGTTTTTCAAAAATTTCAATTTCCATTTCGAATCGCGTAGCACATTTAATATTTACTCAATCTGGACGCCATTAAGCTTAAATTAAAGATTAGTAAATTGCCTACATAACGCATTTTACGAAAATACTTGTTTAATAATAATAAAATCTATTAATGTTAACTTCATCTTGAATCGATTGCTAACTAATATCTATCACATAAAATAAAATGCAAGCCACTGTATATTTATAAAAAAATCTTTAAAATTTATAAAACTTACCTTCTTCTTCTGCTTTAATAGCTGCGACATATAAAACTATAGCAAATAATAAGAAAATGTGCTTAAGGTATTTTGCCATATTTAAAATAATTTTTTGTAATCTTTTTGAAAAGTTATAATTGAATAGTTTATTCGGCAGATGTTTAATAACAACTAATTAAGTGCGCCTACCTTTTAGATGTATTTATACAAATCTATTTTAATAAATTTTGAAATAGTTGATTAAAAATGTAACGTAATTAAAAATGTTTGCTTGATAAAAAATTGCTGGGAATTTCCATAGATCAATTTCTTACATAAATCGATTTACTATGGCAACAAAATGTTAAAAAAACATTGCTTGATAAGACATGCATTCTTTTTTT